>OY757922.1:48216482-48258982 GCA_963585895.1 Sepioteuthis lessoniana
AAATAAATGGCTATTCATTCAGAGAAAATTATGGATAATGTTTCCTTAAGTATTTCAAATTACTAATATCAATATTCCAATAGGCATGGACTTTAATCTCAACCTAAAACCCCCTATAAGAGTTAAACGACACCCAGAAGTATTAAGACAGAAGGTTGAGAGCTTATTGTCATTGTATAAACTTTCTTAAGGATTTTCTTGAATAAAATGTTTGGCAAAAGAAGTTTGTTTTTGAAAAGTAAAGAACTGGACATGTTATGTATACGTGTATAAGTCTGTTCCACAAAAGAAAGAATTTATCTACACATAA
The DNA here is from genome assembly GCA_963585895.1 of Sepioteuthis lessoniana. Taxonomy (NCBI): domain Eukaryota; kingdom Metazoa; phylum Mollusca; class Cephalopoda; order Myopsida; family Loliginidae; genus Sepioteuthis; species Sepioteuthis lessoniana. The sequence continues at coordinate 48,216,793 of OY757922.1, forward strand.
GCTTTTTTGTGAAAGGTAAAAGGAAAGATTATGTTTGAGCTTGGCTAATAAGTAAGGATTAGAATGCTTTACTTATGTATATAGGTAGACATGATTGACATTTGACGGTTAAGGATGAAGGCTGATAAAAATGCTGAATATGTACACAAAAAAATGGATAATAAGTTAAAAGAATCAATGTGATAGATTGACATTTGAGTAAGGAAATAGAAAGAGAAAATAGAGACAGTGAAAGAAAGAAAGAAAGAAAGAAAGAAAGAAAGAAAGAATAGATAAAGATGAAAAGAACCCAAGAAAAAGCCAAAAGAACTGAGGAAGAAAGTTGCAAAGTAACAATGAAAGAGAGGGGATTGAAGAAAGTTTGGAAGTAAAGGAAGAAAAAAGAGAGAGAGTGGAAGAAAGAAAAAAAGAAAGAAAGAAAGAAAATAAGCAAAGATTTAAAAGAAACAAAGAAAAAATGACAGGGAATAGAAATGTGTGAAGAAACCAAGACACAAAGAAAGAAAGATAGAAATATGAATACAATATTAAAAAAAGAAAAAAAGAAAAAAGAAAGAAAGATTTAAAGGAGGGGAAGGAAAAATGACAGAAAATGAAAATATGCGAAGAAAGAAAGAAAGAAAGAAAGAAAAATACAAGACGAAAGAAGGAAAGAGGAAGGAAGAATGATAAAAGAAAAATAAGGAAATATTTCAAAAATAAATGTAAAAACAAATTAAATGAAGGAAATAATAAAAGAAAAAACAATGTAGAAAATAAAGAAAAGAAAAGAAAAGACAAAACAGAAAGAAAAAGAAAAAGAGGAAAAATGAAAAAGTAAAATAAAAAATAAAGTAAAATCAATGAAAGAAAAAAATCAGAGTTAAAGAGAGAAGTAAAAAATGGATAATGAATGAGAGAACAAAAAAAGTTAAATGAAGTGAGGAAGAAGGTTACAAAGAAAAATGATAAAGAAAACTTGGAAAGAAAAGAGAGAGAGGAATGAATGTAATAAGAAAGAGAGAAATAAAGATGGAAAAAAGGAAGAAAGACAAAGATTTGCAAGATGAAAGAAAGAAAAAAGATAAAGGAAAGAAAGAAAGAAAGATTCTGTAACAAAAAATACGAAAATATAGCATTCCAAAAGTATATTCATACAATTATTGCTTTTTTTTGGTTACGGTTTCAATGCTATAGAGTGTAGTGACCAAATTATTGCCCTCAGGTTACATATGGCCTGCAAGCTAGGTCTGTATTGCAAGAAGTTTTTGAAATTCAAAGATATGCCATCATTTTCCTTCACAGACTGAAAAAAATCAACTTTACTCTTATTTCTATTGTCCCAATTTATATATATAGTCAATAGTCAGATTAAATGGCAAGTGATCGTATCAAATCAAAGCATTTTGAACTTTTCTGCATTGAAATAACTGAGTCTAGACTCATTTAGAAGGTTGCCATGTTTGGCATTATTAATCTTACTATGCGCCATTTGGGATTTGTATTTGTATCTTGATTATTAAAATAAATTATGTTATAATTGAAGCTTTTATAATTATTTTAGTTCTGAATTAAATAATTCTAAATTAGAATTTTAATACTTTAATTTGAATACATATGTGTGTCATACTAAGGGGGGATTATATTGATAGATTTTATAACAAAATTTCCAAAAATAGGTTAATCTATTGCTACAAGTTCACAAAACGTTTAAATAAGTAAAACATTGAAACTTGAATTTTTTAGTCAATGTATTTAGTTTGTCTTATCAAAATTATCTTCTAAAGTTTATTTATCTGCATTGCAGTTAAAATTGATAAAGAAAAAATACCTCGCATAGCAAGAATATTTGATAAAGTTTGACTACATAAGTTCTATGCGTCCAGTAAGATTTTCCAAAAATTCCAAGGTACCTTGCAACAGAAAATAATTACCCATCCTTAATCTAAAGATAAGTAATTTGTTTCCTCATTCATTTTTAAATAGAGCAGCTTTGAATAACACCAAAGTCAAGGAACTAGGGCCAACCAATTCTTTAATGTTGAAAACCTTTCATGTTTTAGAGAGACTGTCAGGAAATATCTAAATAAACATAAACACAATGCTATTTGTCATGTTTTAATTACTCCTTTCTCTCTCTCTCTCTCTCTCTCCCTCTCTCTCTCTCTCTTCAAATGATTTTTCTATTCATTTGTCATTAGAAATGTTTATTTTTTCTGTGATCTTTAAAACATTTAAGACTGGAAAAGGGTCAACTTTCTTCAATCATTTTCCAAGAGGTGAAAGGAAGAACAAATACTTTGGAAGATTTTTCAAAAATTTCAGTGTGACTCAGAGATAAAAATTATTACCCGCCCTTGCTGTAGAGTTTGGTTATAAATGATACCGAAAGATATCAGTTTTGACTGTATAATATTCCTCTAAACATACAAAAACTCTGGTATCTTTCATTTAAATGAATATTAAATTTTTATTTATATCCTGGGTAGAACAATAAACTGTATCTGATAGTTAGGCTCCATTTCTGAAGATCTGGGGAGAGTAAAGCACTTCTTCATTACCATTTCTCCCTCATTCACTTTGACTCATATTTTTATCACCTGTTTAAGTTCCTTCTATAAGTCTAAGAATTCTATTTAAAAATTATTTATATTTGATAAGATCATGCAAAAAAAAGAACAAACCTTAAAACTTTTAAAAAACAACTCAGCCAAAAATGTAAATATAAACACACAATATCTATGCATCCCAAAGGTCAAGGCATAAAGTTGTTATTTACAAAGCTTTTTGCTTAGATGTGGCACAAGGTCATATGAATGGGGCACCTAATGAAACTCGAACTCACTCATGTAGATTTGCTAGTCTTGTTTTCTAACCATTACACCACCCGAGGTGCCCACCTCTAGGCATAAAATTTCACAAGATGGGTTGATATGCTGTTAAAATCAATCAATCAATCTGAAAACATTGATATGAATTCTTACCTATTTGAATTGGTTGTGAAGATACAGTTTGTAATGAATTTAATTCGATACAATAATTGTTAAATTGACTTCAGTATAAAATAACCCGATAAAGGTTAACATGCCATAAAACCAATCAACTAACCAACCAAATTCATTTAATGGTGCGAAGTTAAAACTATCCCATAATTCCTTTAAAAATTAGGCTGTGTTAAGCTCGTTAAAGCCTTTCATAATTAGTATCTGATCTGCCTGAGCCAGAAATTTCAGGTTCACAAAGTATAATAGAAAATCATCTAATGAAACCAAAGGGTTAAATACAAATCAAAATTACCATAATTATTTGTGTATAATACACACTTTTTTACTGATTTTAAAGCCTAAAAGTTAGGCGGGTGTATTATACATGAGAACTAATTTTTTTGTCATGTCGAGTCATACCAAAAGACTCAAAAATTGGTACTTGATGCCTCCTTGCTTAACACTCAACATTATAAGGTACGGAACAAGGGTAAAGTGGAGCAATCCAGGGAAAGGAGCAGCGCCCTCCCCTACACCTATCGAAAAGGGAGCCTTCGGGTTACCTTTGACTATGGTTGCCAACTTCACTTTTATATATATATATATATATATATATCACTATATTCGGGATAGTATGCCAACAAGTAAGTTATATCTATGGCCCAAATTAACACATAACAAACACTTCTTTTTTACACTGCCACAGAGAAATAGCCACTTGAATGCATGTTTTTTTGATTATTTTTTCTATTGTGAACTTATTTTTACCGAGAGTTCATTGCATTTTCATGTGAACATATCCTTACTTTTGCCCAAAATACAGTGTAAAGTAGTTTTTTCAAAATATTATATAAACTAAATAAATTTATATTCTTAGTCTATACAGCCCGCATAAAGATTTAAACAAATGTTATTTTTAGTTTAAATTTAGATGCTAAAAATTCTAAAACGTCAATGCAATGAAATTATTGAAAAAAACATTTCTCTTGTATGATAATATGCAAGACATTTTTTTTTTCATAATTTCATTGTCAAAAGTTAGGGGTGCATATAATATATGAATGCATGTTATGCATTTCTAATCACAGTATTTTTCAAAACTGAATAATTTATTTGTGTCTAGAAATACCCAGTCGATATTATACCTGAGTCAGTCAAAAGATTTTCAATATTTTGATACAAGCTCATTTGTGGTATCTATATCACAAGCAGTTCAAGTCTTGGTAAGTACCTTCTGTGGTTGGTAGTATTATGGTAATTAGTGTGCTGACATTTTTGCGCATTACTCTCGAGAGTCACTCTGATGAACATACAACACAGTCTAATTCAGGAACATATGCTTTACAAGTTTGAACTGGGTCATAAGGTTACAAAAGTAACCAAAAATATTTGTTGTGCAAAAGGTGAAAGTGTAACTGATCACAGTAGAGTAAGCAAAGAATTGAAAAAACATCAATGATCAGGCAAAGTCAAGTAGGCATAACCCTTTGGATTCTGAGGGTGTGTTCCAAGCCATAGAGAAAAATCCAGTGAGTAGCACTTGGAGAGTATCAGGAGAGTTCAGCATCTAAGAGTGTGTTTCAGTACCTTCATGACCATGGTAAAAGCATCTGGAGCTACCAAATTGTGTCTCACAAAATATTGCAAAACTTTTGACTCACCCTAGTAATTTGTTCTCACTTACCTGGCCCACCCTGTATTCTCACATGACACAGTTTTTTAAAACTTGCCCAAGTTCTTACATAATAGCAATTGTCTTTATCACACTAATTTATAATATATAAGTTGTTATTAGAATCACTAAGTATTATTGTATTTTCCATTTCAAAATATCGAAACAGGCCTACACAGTCTCCTTTTATTTAAGACAAATGCAGGAACTTTCAAGCAATGTTCTTTGCCTTTGTCACTAGAATGTAATAAGAGAGATTCTAGCTGCAGAATGGCTCTTCACTAACACAATTATTAAAGGGAAGTAAATCGATGAGATAAATAAAACAAAAAAGAAAAGAAACACAAAAGAAATGCCATTTTTCAGCTCTTATATTTTTGGCAAGCAGCCTATAAGATAAGACATTAAAAGAGAATTCTTCACTGTCAAAAAGAAAGAAATAATCAAAGAAATATAGTGGGGCACGATAGAAGAATTCAAAGTAATTCAGACACAACAATAAGAACAAAGTCTAGAAGTGAAAATTGAAGCTTCAAATACGAATAAAAGGAATGGTGAGAAGGAAATATTGCAGGTATGATTTGTCCCGTCATGCCAAGTAATAAACAACACATTCCTTATTTTGTTGTTTCTTTGATTATATGAATTCCATATTGTTCTAAAGTATTCATTCAATGAATGCTTTGAATATTTTTTCTTTCTTTTTAATTATTGGGGCTTCTAACATTCTTCAACTTTGGATTATTTTATTGTATGCCTACTGTACTGCATTGTTTCAGGTTTAAATCTACCATTGTCTAGAGTATATGGGTTGGATTTCCATCAGATCTATTCCAGAAAATTTCTTTGGAAAACCATCTGGAAATTAGGAAAGCTTTATTCCTGACAACATTATGGTAAATAAGAATCTAATTATCTATTCAGCTTTTAAAAGAATCTATTCAAAATGTCTTGATATTATTCAGTAAATGTCTTTTTTATCTATCTGTCTTTTATCAAATAACTCATATTATGCCCACCAAATTTTTCTGGGATTACTAATGGAACCCTAAATCATGTTTTTAACATATTATATTTTGAAAATTCCCTAACTTTATGGGATTACTATTAGAACCCTAAAATATATATTTTAGCATGCTACTTTTCGAAAATTCCAGAATTTTTATGGGGTAACTGATGGAAGTCTAAACAATGATTTTAACATGCTACTTTTTGAAAATTCCAGAACTTTCAAAGTTTTCACAAGGAGTTTGATTAGTATTAAGAATTTGAGTTTATTAGGTTAGCTAAACCAAATAATTATGATCTGTCAATAATTTTACACTTAAAATATACTGAATGCATCCATAAAAGAAGTATCTTGGATATGATCCTAAGCAACATGCAGTTGTGAGGTCCCAGTTCCAAAGCTCTGGTAAGTGTGGAGTCACCCCTTCATTGCTGACCTGTTGAGATCCTATCAATTGGTCAAATAGGTTTGTTTAAAAATTATTAGTATTTGATAGGAATACTTGAAATCATACAACTGTGTACAAATTATTATTATTATTATTATAATTATTATTATTATTATTGTTATTATTATTATTTGATAGAAAAACTAGAAACCATATTATTGTATACAAAATAATTAATGAATATAGAAAAGCGATAAAAAAAAACTTTCAGTATCCAGTTTTTAGAGCTGATGTATTGATAAAGTTCATAATCATTTTAAACTTACAAACACTTGATACTTAATAGCAATATCTATGTTTTTAGACGAAATATATTAAGATCGTTCAAACGTGATCTCAGACAGATCTATTTGACCCCAAAATGGAACTCTAACAGATACTACCACTTCGGTTCAGAGTGAACCTGGGAGTAATGGTAAAAAACACCTCTTAGAGTTCCACTACTGCGGTCTCACCATCAGATGCAGTTTGATATCTCAACCAGCATACCCTATTTGGGGAGGAGGTAATACCTCTCAGCAAGGAATACATTCAGCATATTTTAAGCCCTACTGATTGTGTGATCAAATTTGGTATGCATACATACTAGACCAAGAGGAATGTTTTAACATAGAAAAGAAAATATCTGTATATGCATATATATATATATATATATATATATATATATATATATATATATATATATATATATGCATCCCCCAGCATACTCTTCAAATTTAGCTTCATACTATTTTTATTTGTTTTCTAAATTGAAAGACTAAGGTTTGTGGATATGGAGGGCATTAAATTTACTGGATTATGTTGGTTGAAGGCCAAGGGGACTAAAGTTAAGTTTCATTTACAGTTTATTTCTCACTTGATAAATAAAGCTTCATTTTTTTTTAACACACCTTGAGACCCAGCAAAAATGGCTCATCATTTTTATTTGAGCCATGCAGTTGAAATGATCTTAGAGAATAAAGCAGTTTCCAGTCTAGTTTACAACTGAATGATAATTTTGAGGGAATCTGCATTTTGGACAGAATGTCATTTTTTAATCATAGAAATTCTCAATATAACAGTGGTAACTATGAAATACTAATAAGAATCTTCTACTCCTTCCTAAATAGAAACATCAATATCATCATGAATTCTGATTAAAATGGAAGTGCTAGTCATTTAGTATATTAATAAAACTGTTGTTTTAAATTGGCCTACATTTTCTAGACAATCTAAAAAGGATACAAAAGATACAGGAGAAATTTTTATGCTACATTAGACAAGTAATTTCTGTTTATCTGCAATTTTGATATCAACAACAATTTGGAATTGTTGGCAGTTTCCTACGACAAACTTTTTGATGATTATAAAAGAGTGCATAGATTGTTTTATTTTACCATTTTTTGGCATGTGGGTCTAGTGGGTGGGTGAGGGAGAACCAGCCCATTAAAAACTTCCTGGTTCCACTCTTGAAGAATCAGCAGGTATCAGGAATTACAAGAGTTGGAAAAGTTAGAGATGAACAGGAATGCCCTGCTGATAGCTGTTGGAGCACCTTGATGTTGTTTGCTTAATTAAAGGTAAAACTGACAAAGTCTGGTATTAATGGGACTTGTTGGTTATCTGTATTAGAGTCTACAACCCCCAACCCCGATTATGTAAGAAAGAAAAAAAAATTGGAGAAAACAGCCAACAGATTGTCAATACTCAGTAGGGGGGTCTGATCTGTTTCCTGTGGCTTCTGACTAAAGCAGGATAATGCCAAGGCTGGCAAGTAATCTCCTTCGAAGCCAGCAGAGGGAAATAATGATTACTGCTAGGAGTAGTGGATAGGTGCCGTGTGGTTGTGTGTGAAGGAGCAGGTAACAATTTATCAATCTAACAATAGAAATGAAAATAGCAGGAAGAATGTAGATAGATGTCACAGATAACAGAGTTATGCCCCTTTTTCATTTGTTTATCTCGGCCTTAGTTTTTATTTTTGAATAATTGATTAAAGATCTACTTTCTGTTAGCTTTCCACTCTACGGAAAGAGATGGAAAAAAACTTTTAGTATGCACCAAATGTGTGGGGGAGGTACTTTGTTGAAGAAGAATTAAGGTACCACTTTCTATTTAATATATATATATATATATATATATATATATATATATATAAATTTTTGTTGTAGGTCTAAAGAGAGAAAGAAATATTTTTTAATGAGTTGGTTAACGAAGAGATTTGTATTTTTTTAGGATTTATGCATTTATTTATTTATTTCATTCTTCCATACATGTATGTTTCTAGCTTGTTGCTTTCATCAGAGAACATATATGGCACAAGGCCTTGTTAATGGGGTACTACTCAATGAGAATTGAACCTGCTTGTGTTTGCAATTTGAATGGTTTTCAGTTGGTTATGGGTTTATATAGTGGTCACTCCTCTCTTTTTCTTAGAATGTGTTTACCTTAGCCAGCTTTATCCCTCATTGGTCTTTCATATTTGATACGTTTTTGTCACTGTGTGTGTGTGAGTGTGTGTCTTGAGATTTGAGTGTGTGTGTGTGTGTGTGTGTGTGTGTGTGTGTGTGTGTGTGTGTGTGTGTGTGGTAGTGTGGTTTCAAATTCACTGGTAATTATTTCTTATTAATGATTTTTGTGTGTGTGTATATATACATATCTATGTGTGTCTGTGTCCATTTGTGTGTGTATATATATATATATATATATACATATTCCATCACTGAAAGACTTTTCTAGAAATCTGGATCTTAACATTAAAGTATTTGAAGTTTGAGAAAATTTAGTAAAAATTATTCAATGGAATTTGTATAACGATAAAAAATTCAATATCTGAAGAATCAACTTTGGATTAGCCTGTTGGTAGGGCTTAGAATATACTGACAGTATCTCTTGTAGAATGGTAAGATCCCACAAAAAAGGGATGTCATGGATATGACACTAAACTGGATTGATGGTGAGGCTCAAATTCTGACGATCTTAATAGAGTGGAGTACCCCTTCATTGCTATTACTTCCAAGTCCACTTTGCCCCAGACTGTTAGAGTCCTATAGATCTGTTTAAAAATTACTCATAACAATACAAAAAAAAATCTAAATATGAACATACAATGACTGCAACTCCCTAACCTTACAGCATAAAATAACCCTTTACTGGTTGCAGTTAAAATCAATTAACTTTGGATAAATTTATCAAAGAAATAGTTTAAGTATGTTGTAATTATGAAGTAAATGAAAAATATAATTTTCTTTTTATTTTAATAAAAGTTATGATAATATAAGCGGCTAAAAGTTGTTTCAAAATGTATTTTTATAAATCTCAATGAGCAATTTGAATGGATTAAGATTAATTTTGATGACATTGATCAATTATAATGTGATATCAATTTTTTAAATTTGGATAAATTAATCCTGTAAAGAGTAGTTTGCCCGTATAAATATTTAAATTCTGAAATATTTTAATAAATTTTTGGAAAAAAAAATTTACATGTTAAGATCATCATCTTCATCATCCTCATCATCATTATCATAATCTTCAAGTTTTTCTGATAGCAAAAAGTTCCTTGACTCTCTTTTTCTCACCATTCGTCCCTATCATCCAGCGTACCTGGCAGGTCCTCTTGACTGAATCCTATACCTAAACAAAACTGACATAAATTTTTGCTGGTCACCCAACATTGGTGTGTCCATGTGTAGGAGTCCATTGGAGAATGTTGCTTATGAGTTCATCCATATTTTCCCAACTATGCCCTGCAAGTAGCCATACAGAAGCTGCTTTGTGGGGTGCTGCTTCCAGGATTTGTTTAAAACAGCATGTAGCATTCTTGTTTAGTTCCTATCTAGTTTTTTCTCCATGTATTTCATTAGAGTCTAGGTGGTGCAACCATACAGTAGTACTGACAAGGCCTCTGCTTGAAAGAAATATATTGTTGTGCGAGTTTTTCAAGAAGATACATCTATTTATAATCCTGCATCTATCTATAATCAGCCTAGATTACATACTACAAACGTCAATAGATCTAATAAAAGAAAATGGTTTCATTTAAGAAAGGCAAGAACCAGACAGTATCCTGTAGTAACTATGTCAGATGCAGACTACACAGATGATCTATTACTTCTCACAGATGCACCTGCTCAAGCTGAATCCCTGCTGTAAAGCCTGGAGCAAGCAACAAGAGACATTGGCCCATACATAAATGCAGAAAAAATAAAGTTCATATTCATCATTAGCTATTGATATCATGTTGAATATTAAAAAAGATAACTTTTAAAACATTTTAATGTTTAAAAACATGAAAAAATCTGACTTTGGCTTTACATAACCCAACAAGAGTTGACATGTCATAAAACTGACCAACTAACCCACCAAACCAAACAAAATCAAGTTTTTGTCTTTTTTTAATGTTATTTTTGGATCTACCTACCAATAAATCATATATAAACCGGTCCTTCTGAATTTGTATAGGGAATAAAAAGAACCTCTTTCAGAACTTGGTTGATCATGATTCTCCATAGCTTCCTTTATCAATAAACTGTGAATTACTATGACTCTACCATGAGAGATATATTTTTGGGGGTTTGGTTTGGCTTTATGGCATATCAACCATTGTAAGTTATTTAATGCCAAATCCATTTTTATACATATAAACAGTTTTATTTCAAACACTTAAGTTTAGCACAAGTACACAGTTTAAATATCAAAATAGTTCTATTTTAACAATTCAGTTTTGGATAAGTATATTTTTTAGTTCTATTCAACCCATAGATAGGACCCTATCAGGTGCTACCACTCCTGGTCTGAGTGGATCGGGGAGCAATGGCAATAAAGAGGTATTCTGCATTCCCCAAAGCTCCAGCATTATTGGAACCTCACCATCAGATTATTTAGCATCATATCTTGGATATTTGATGGTGGAGTCTTACTACCTTCTACAGCGATGCAGTCGGTGTATTCTACAGCTCCAATTGACAGGGCCATGGGAGATATAGTAGAGAAGTTTTTTGTTGCCTTCTCTATGATTTTGGATTCAGAGTTTTACTTCGTTTGAACATTTTATCCAGGACTATGACTTGAAAGTATTTAGTGACAAATTAAATCATAAGCAAGTGCCACTCAACACAACTTCATATTAATAATGCATTCAGATAATAATAATAATATGATTATAGATAGAAAGAAAATTGGAGAATAAGACATCTTAAAGAAGTAGCAAATATGTTGGGCTACATTGACCTGTTGAGTAGACCAAGTATAGAGATGAATACAATATTGAAACCATTGATCCAAAAAATTCAATGAGAAAAAAATGTGATATGAGCTTAGGTAAAAAAATCGTATATAATCATAGTATCTCATAGGTTGATGGACACATTAGGTTTACAAGTCCCAAAAATTCACACAAAATTGTCAAGCAGGACACATGTTGTAATGGATATAGGCAATTGGTTGAAAAGTGCTTTTAAGTGAAATCCTCAGGAGGTTGTAGGTTCCATCCCAACTCCAGGTAAATAACAAGGAAACTTATGATAATATTGGGTAAAGGTATGTATCTAATTCTCTTCCCTCTAATGAAGGGTTAATAGAAGGACAGACTAGGCTTTTTAATTTTGGTATGGCAACCAATCTCAGAGAAGGAAAACTCTGAATTCAAACCTGTCAAACTCTGAAAAAAATTGATAATGTGTCACATCTTGCTCATGCAGAGGGTTTAGGTAAATGCATAACCATCATTTTAAGTGTGGCTCTTACGACAATTTTTGCAGGATATAAAAAATGTCTGCCAGTTATTAGAAGGTCAAATATGATCCTTTTAAAAACCTACAGAATCCATCAATGTAAGGCTTCTTTTTCATGAGGGTAGGATGGATGAGAGTAATGTAACTGTTTATGGTAACTGTAATACTACAGTGAGTCAAAAGTTCTGCAATATTTTGGTAACATTAGACGCAAACTTGCAGTTCTAGGTGCTTTTGTTTAAGTTGTGAAAGGGATGAAACACACTGGACTGTGATTATGAGCTTGCATAATACCTTCCAAGTGCTACTCCCTGGATAGGCCTCTATGGCAGAGCCTTGGAATTCACAGATTTAGACCTACCTGACCTTGAATGATTGTCAAGGTTCTTGCTCTCTGAGTGCAAATACTTTTACTCTCTGATTGCAGTATTGTAATCAATTTCACCTTCATCTTTTGCACAACAAATGTTTTTGGTTGCATCTATGGTCCAGTTTGAACTTGTAAAACATAAATTTTTGAATTTGATTACATTGCATGTTTATCGGTGCAGTTTGGTGAAGCAATGCATAATGTCTGAGTACACCAAATACAACCTTGATACAAACCTCAATGAGTACTGCCACAGCTTGAACTGCTTTGGCCTCATCGTATACACTCAGCAAGCTAACATGCTCAACCAAAATATTGCCAAACTTTTGATTCACCCTTGTACTCTAAGACATCAACATGTAAAAAGGAATTTTCTTTTATTCAAGAGTATATTACATTTATTCTTCAATTGAGTCTTTGAAACTTTAAAAGCTGTAATCAGGAAATATATGTTTCATTTTTACCGATTCCATTCAAACTTTGTTGAAATTATATACAAAAGAACTGAAGACTAAGGATTCATCCATTAATTGTATACTTTGTCATTCTATTTCAAAGTAGTTTGTGTTAGTTCTAGAGAAAAAGAAAAGATATATATTTTAAAAAGGAAGCAGACAACTTTTAGTTGAAATGTCTTGGATGTCTTCAATTTTAAAGGCAGTAAAATTCCAAGAAAATTTAGATAATTATAATAAATGTATTCACATGTGTGTGTGTGTGTGTGTGTGTGTGTTTCATATGTATGTATATATATATATATATATATATATATATATATATCCTGAATAGAAATAAGGTTGCCATGCCCTATAAAGATGTGTTTGAATTTACTCAAAATTAAATATATACATATAGATATAGATGGATTGCAGTAAATGATTCCAGAAACTAATTACTACATGCATAGGTTCCAAAATAAGGGGAATATTCAACAGTAATATATAATTTTATAATGCTTAATCTTTGAAAGTATAAAAGATAACTTCCTTTTCTCTAAAATAAGTTAAACCTTCACTTTCAGTACTTTTAATCACACCTCCTATATCTTACTATAGGAAAATTGAGACAAAAGATAAATATATGACAAATGTTATATAAGAAGACCTTATAGACACCAATGTGTAACATAAAAATCACTAGGGGACAAGCTTTTCTCTCCCTTCAACCTTTTCTTCTACTAGTTTGTTTCCTTTTGTTCTTTTTTTGTTTAGGAGGTCACTCTTTCCCCTTTTACTTAATAAAGTTAGTTTCCCCTCTATTTTCCCAATCCTTTCTTTACCATGGTGTATCTATTAACTTAGCTCTTTCTGTTTGTTGGGGTTTTAAGATTGCTTCTTGAATTCACTTCTTTCTTCCTCATTGTTGCTCCATCCAAGCCATAATCTACATATGAGGAACTATGCTAAAGATAGCCCAGCTGACTGAGACTCCAGAATACACCTACTGCATCTCTGTACAATGGTAAGACTTCTCCAATGAATGTCCTGGATATAACACAAAACAATCTGATGGTGAGGCTCCAATAATAGTGGAGGAATGTGGAGTACCCATTTATTGACACTTTGGCCTGGAGTGGTTGCACTTCAGAGGGCCCTATCTATGGGTTAAAGAGTATCCTTATGCTAAACTGAATTGTTTGAAATAGAAATGTTTATAAGTATAAAAACGGATTTGGCTTTCAATAATCTACAATGGTTGATATGCTATAAAAACAAACCAAACCAAACCAAACCTAACCTTGCTAAAGAAGAACTTTTTTAAAGAGCTAAACATCACTGCAGTCATGAAATTAATGAATGTATTTAGCAATAATTTTAAAACAAGTTGAAGATAGATAGATAGATAGATAGATAGATAGATAGATCGATCTACAAAAGATTTCATCAACTGATTGTGTCTTTAATAGATTGATTTATTGATTGATCTTAACTGCATGTCAATCCCACTAGGGTTATTTTATATCTAGAGGTTAAGAAAATGCATCTATTGTAAATTCATATCTACAGACAGATCTCTCATTAAGTTAGGGGCTCTCTATTTTATTTGTCATCATTTTGAATAGCCTAAAAAAATAATTTTGAAAAATTAGAATAATTCATTGCAAAATAAACTCATTCTATACAATGCAGTGTTTGTGCTTATGAAAAAAAATTGTCTCATTTATTGAATTACTCTTATGTATATATATATATAAATTTATATATATACATATTTAGAGAGACAGACAGATAGAGAGACAAACAGATAAAGAATACATACATATATATTTAGTCTTTATATATCTGTCACAATCTGTTTCTATCTATCTATATATCTATCAGAATTTATTCACATTCATCAGTCTACATTCGTGGAGGCTTCAATAAGTTTCCAGACATTTTTTGTACAGGCATTTAAAATTGACGTAGACTCTTAAAAGTTCAGTATGTTATTGCTATACATCTTATGAGATGACAGAGCAATTTTCATGATTTCAGGTTCAAATGAACAGCTACAACAGCAATTGGAATACACCCTACTAAAGCCTGATTGTCACAGCAGGTGAATTTCAAAAATGCAATATGGATGTGAGAACACTTTAGGAGAATGATATGCAATAGAATTCTGTTTTAAACTTGGAAAAAATACCCCAGAAACATATGGAATGCTTCAGACTGCTTTTCGACAATCTTGCATGAATCGAGCATGAGTTTTTGAATGGCATAAGAGATTCAAGGAAGGCAGGGAGTCTGTGAGGGATGATGAGAGGTGTGGGAGAAGTAAGGAAGTCAATACACCACAGTTGATTGGCCAAAGGGTTAGAGTTAGGGTTACTATGTTGAGGTTTTAAGGGAGTTCAGGAAGAGATCCCGTCGGAAGAGGCCAGCACTTTTCAAATCGGGTCAGTGACATTTCCACCAGGACAATGCACTAGTCCACAACTCCATCCTTGTCTCAGACTATTTGAGCAAGATGGGCATCAAGACAGTTCCTCACCCTCCCAATAGACGAGACCTTGCTCCCTGTGACTTTTGGTTATTCCATAAGCTCAGAGGCTGTCGTTATGGGACAATTGAGGAGATGAAAGAGGCTATGACGAAGGTCATTGACATGCACACACAAGAGAACTTTCATGGGGCCTTCCGGAAGTTGTTGGGATGGTACAACAAGTGCATTACAGCCCACGGAGATTTCTTCGAAGGGGACTAGAGTTTCATGTGTGTACAATCAATAAAAGTGCCCATACAAAAAAAGTCTGGAAACTTATTTAATGATCCTTGTATCTATCTATGTCAGTATATTCATAGCTAACTGTCTATCAATCTGCCTGTTTCAATGTCATTTCATTTATCATGTATTGCCTGTTTATGTGTGTTTATTTTACAGATGTATTCTGGATATATATATATATATATATATATATATATATATATATATATATATATATATATATATATATATATGCATGAATAAATATATGTATATATAAGTAAATAAGAAAAGGGAAGTTAGTATGGGAATTTTCTCATGCCATCAGATTTCATTACAAACTTTACATATATATATATATATATATATATATATATATCAATGAAGAAATGCTGCCAATATATATATATATATATATATACATTCGCACTACTTTTCTCTGAATTCATCTGTAAAATACCATAATCAATGACCTTTAAGCTTTTAATATCATAGATACTTATACAAAGAAAACATTTTATATATATATATATATATATATATATATATGAATGTCTCTGTAAGCAAATAATCTCTACTCTTCTCTTGTCTTTAAATGAAGAAGAGTAATTTTATGTCCATCTTTTCCAAGTATTAAAATTTGTTGAAAATAATATTGCTTTCCATTTTATTGTTATACTTTTGCATATTCCTATATATTATGAATTGATATGCCAAGTATTTACCTTTAATAAATAACATCATTACAAATAGATACTTTATAAAAACAATGAAACTTGTGTTTTGAGTTTTACCTCAACTTTACCTTAATGTACATTCTAAAAGGGTCTCTTCTAACGAAAGAAAGAAAGAAAGCAGGGAATATCTATTAGATAGGAATTTGTTAAAGTTTCATATAAGTTAATAGCTCTTGGCATTATTGTCATTGGAGAACATGAGTTTCTCTTTTTATGGGATTTTGTTTTGTTTTGTTTTTTAAGTTCTCTCATTTTATAGTTTCTATACCTTTATATATCTTAATCTATTTTCTCTTAGTCTATTTATTCAGATAAATTTATCAGCCCTATAATATGACATATAGTTTTGCAGATAATAATAATTATGATAATAATAATGATAATAATAATAATAAAATTCATAATAATAAATGAAATAAGAACTAATTATGTAAAACTTAAAATAGACAAGAGGTAAGAGAATGATAAGTGTATGCTATGCACAGAGTGAGAGAAATGAAACAGAAAATAATATGATAAACAAATATGGTAAATTGGCACTGAAGTTCAAGAGCAGGCTTGATAGGGCAGGAGAAGTAATCGACTAGGAACTGTGCAAGCAACTAAAATTTGATCATAGAGACAAAGGGTATATGTAAAAAACAGAATTTAACCAGGAAAATAAGACATGCAAAATGAATTCTATATTCTTGGCTGAAAGGCCAATCCTATTTGTAATCAATAAGTTGGTGACCATAGTTCAGAGTGAGCTGAAAACTCCCTTTTTATCAGTTACAGCACTGAGGTGAAGGGGAGGGTGCATTTCCTTGATTTCTCCACTTTACTCTTGATTTGTACCATATAATACTGAGTGTTAAGCAAGGAGGCACAAAGTGCCATTTTTTTAATCTTTGGTATGACCCCAGTTGGAATTGAACCTCAGTCTCCTAGACCATTGGTGAACACTCTACCCTTTTGGACAATGGCCTGGTAATCAATAAGAAGGAATAAATTTGTCAACTAGAGGACTTTGTTGTTTCAATAAAAAAAAGTTTTAGAACATGAATGTGAGCTATACCAGTTAGAGTTGGAAACCTTTGAACAATCTCAAAGAACTAGGAAAAGAAACTGGGAGAACTAATACTGTCCAGACCACAATACTATTGGAATCAGCTAGAATATTGAAAAGAATCTTCAAAAGCAAAGTAGACTTGCTGTCACTTGGACTCAAGATAAAACCACCAGTTGTTACTGATGCAAAAAACTAACCAAGAGTATGATAATAATAATAATAATAATAATAATAATAATAATAATAATAATAATAATGATAATAATAAGGGTAAAGATAGATAGATAGATAGATAGATAGATAGATACTTGGATCTTACCAGAGAGCTGAAAAAAAGCTATGGAACATGTAGGTGATGGAGATTATCAATTGCTGTAGGTATGCTTGGAACAGTTCCCAAATACTTAGAAAAGAGACAAGAGGATTTGGTGATTAGAGAAAGTATCACAACTATACAGACCACAGCTTTGTTAAGATTACTTAGAAGTCCTGGAGAACTGAAGAAATTTAAGTTCAATCAAACTCCAGAGAAAGACCCTAAACTAAAAAGGATGTGAAAAAGTCATAATTATAATAAGTGTAGGTTATGACATGAGTGAGATGAAACAGTTCATCACATAATAACTTGTACAAAAGAAGTAAATCAATTGGCACAGCTAGGTGGCCAAAGGGATACACTGAGATCTGAGCAAGAGACTAAACTTTAACCAAGAAGACAAATGTTATAAGCACAAACCAGAATCTGTCCTGGAAAAGGAAATACAAAATGTTCTCTGGCATTTTGAGATACAAACCCATTCCCAGCCAGAAGATCAAACTTGTTTTGATTAATTAGACAAAAAGATCTTGTCATCAAGGAAAATTTGTCTTTCCAGCAGACAACAGAATGAAAATAAAAGAAAGTGAAACTCTCGACAAACACCTGGATTTTTGCCAGAGAACTGAAGAAATTAGAGAACATGAAAAATAATAACCAGCTTCTATTGGTGTGTAAAACAAAAGTCAAAGAAAAGGAAACCTGAAGAGAGGAAAGGAATCTCTTTTAATAATTTCTCAAAATTAGGCTATAAGAACTAATTATGTCAAAGCAAAAATTGATCATTTTCAGAAGAATAGCAAGTGTAAGTTATGTGGTGAAAGAGATGAAACTGTTAATATCATAATAAGCAAAAACAGCAAACTGACACAAAAGAAATGCAAGAGTAGGCATGACTGGGTGGGAAAGGTTATCCACTGTGAATTATGCAAAAAGTTAAAATTTGAAAATCAGATGCTTAAAATTGCCTAGGACTTTTAGATATAAACAAATCACCCAATCCTGACCGGAAGACCAAACCAACTATGAATTAAGAAGAAGAAAATAACTGTCCATGTCTTTATTTAAATTTTAGAATTAAGAATTTTAAAGACTCAGTCTCAAAACTATTTGATTGCATCCAGAACAGATTTTTTGCAATGCAATTAAACTTTGTCAATAGTCAATATTTGCAATGCATCAACCTCAATTGCCAGTGGTCAAAAAACTAGATTATTTTATATTTAATCATTCACTCATTAATCTTCATCTTGACCCTGAGGAAGAATTGGATTGCATTAATCTCACTTTCTTATGTCTTTAACTGTAGTCATTGAAGCTAGCGATCATTAATCTATGAGAGTTCTTCAAAAGGTTTTAGGCCTCACCCAGAAACCATTTCTGATGATGCTAGAAAAACTAATTCAGATTTTTCTAGTTTTATAAAAAGTGGTAGAATGTTGCCACCCAAAAAAATTTTCAGCAATGGCTCTACTTTCTTGGTGAGACTGAGAACTTTTTGCAGATTACTGAATTTTCAGTCATTCACTCATTGATCTTTGTCTTGAGCTTGTATTAGAATGAAAAACGAATTGCTTAACATCACCCTCATTGCTCTCATACAATTGTCAGTCACACAAGCCAGAGTAAAAATTGGATTCATGCCTTTTCATATCTCCCCTCATATTAATCTTGATTCTGCATCTTTAATTAATTATAAAACATGGTAATTTTTAGAGTTCATCTTTGTTTCAGGAATCGGTGACTATAAAAGATTAAAACCCTGCTGGTTTTGCAAAATGCAGTTAGGGAAAATGGAGAGGGTGGGTGAGCAGGTGATGGGGTGGGTGCAAGGATCATAAGGATATACAATCTTTAATTAGATTCAAGGTAAATTCTTTGTTTAATTTGCACCTGTTTACTGGCAAAGTTCAGTTTTGATGGCTGACACAACACTGGCAGAAAGAGGGAGGGAGAAAAAAGTTTCTTGCTGAAATATAGAAGCAGGTTGATCAGGATAATGTTTGCACCACGATCTCTGCTGTATGGCAAAGCCTCCTGCTGGAAACAAAATTGGAAAATACCTCCAAGATCAAAAATGAGAAAGAAAAAAAAATTTCAAAAACCAAAAACCCAAATAAAAGAAAATGATAAAACATTACTTATGAACGTTTCTTGAATAAAAATGTCCTCCCCTGCTTCCACTTTAAGTGTCTTAACTAATATCTTTCAGAAGAAGAAGAAGAAAAAAAGAAGGGATGGTGAGCCTAATGCTCAGTGTAAGCAAGTAGGATGAAAATGGCAAATGATTAATGATTATGACACGATGAACAGGAGAAAAGAAAAAGATGATGTCATGACTTCTCTTATAACAACAATGGCAAATAATAACAAAACATGAGAGAATGATAAAAATAGCAATGATAATAATAACAATAATGGAAATAATAAAACAGTATTGCCTTAAATTAAGTACATCCGAACAATATTATAGAAAAAGTTAATCTTCTTCTCAACCAAAGATGCTTGGATTTTATTATTTCTTATGGAACATTATTGAAATAATACAGATGTTATTATGTACAATTCATTACCAAACTCTAAAGTACTGAAAATACTCTAATGAAATATATGGATATGTAGCAAGTCTAAAAAGAATTACATACTTTATCTATATTTATCCAATTATATTTTTGGTTCCAATGTTTCAATGCTTCAGAGTTTGGTGGTGGTGCAATTGCTAATAATGACAACAAAACAACAACAATAATAATAATAATAATAATAATAATATCACTTTTGATTGTATAATGTCCCACGAGAAATAATAAAATCCTGGTATATTTGGTTGGTTGGTTGATTGGTTGGTTGTTTTGTTTCACGGCATATCCACCCTTTTCAGGTCATTTAAGGACAAATTAAATTCTATTCAATTCAGTTTAGTATATGTATAGTTTTTGTTTATAAACAGTTAAATGTCAAAACAGTTCAGTTGAATGTCAAACAATTCCATTTCAAGCAATTCATTTTAGCATAAGTGCACAGTTTAGTTCTATATAACCCATTGATAGGACCCTATCAGGCACTACCACTCTGGGCCAGAGTGGACCTGGGAGCAATAGCACTGAAGGAGTATTCTACATTCCGCAAAACTCCTGCATTACTGGGGCCTCACTATCAGATTGTTTAATGTAATATCCAGGACACTCATTGGAGGAGGTCTTACCCCTCTGCAGAGAAGCAGTCAGTGTATTCTACTGCCCCAACTGACTGAGCAAGGTATATTTGGCTTCGAAAAAATTAACCAATGTATTTGTGTGTATATATATATATATACATATATATATATATATTTACAATACATATATATTTACAATGCATATATATTTACAATGTATATATATATATATACACCCACACTAACGTACCTGTGAGCATATATATGTCTGTGTGTGTCTGTGTGCATATATATATGCACACACACTAACACATTCATGCACACACACACATTATATATATACACACACACACATACACACATATATATATATATATATATATATATGTTTAAAATTTTGGAGGGCAGATCCTCATGGTGTATTGGCTAACATGCTGGACTACAACATCTTAGTAAGCAAGTTCGAATTTGTGAACTAATACTCTTAGGAAAGACATAAACTTTCTTATCTCCTCAGCTATGGGTCAAATGGAAACACTACTGAACCGATATATTTTGAATAATAGTCTCCAATAATGTAACAAAAAATATAACTGAAAAAATGAAAACTAATTCATTGAAAATATTGATTTATTTCCATAATGCTTTGTTTTAACAACTTTATCAGATACCTAATTGTTTTCTTTAAAGATTATGATAATTATTTGGGAATATTTGGAATTAGAAAATTATTCGAATATCTCTGTTTACAATTAGTATTAGAAGAACTGAAACCATTTAGACCTCAGCACTGGTGAGATCAGCTAAAATATGTTGAAAAGTTCAGGAGAGCTGATGAGATTTGCTGTTACCAGCAGTTAGAATTTGTGTCAGCAAAATGGCACAAAAGGAATTCAAAACTAGACATAAGTGGTTGGGAAAGGTGTTCCACGGGGAATTGTGCAAGAGAAAAATTTGGTCATGCTGACAAATGGTATATAGTACAAACCAGAATTGGTCCTGGAAAATGAGACCCCCAGAATTCTCTGGGATCCTAAGATACAAACAGACCAACAAATTCCTGTCAGAAGACCAGACGTTGTGTTAGTTAACAAGAAGAAAAGAATTTGATATCTAATGGAATTTACTATTCCAGTTGACCACATAATGAAAGTGAAAGAAAAGAAAAAGATAAACAAATATCTGGATTTTGTCAGAGAGTAGAAAAAATTGTAGAACACGAAAGTGACAGTGATACCAATAGTAGTTGGCACTCTTGGAATTGTCCCTAAAGGAAGGATTAATACATTACAGACCATAGCACTATTGAAACTGGCTTGGTTATTTAGACCATAGCACTACTGAAATACTTTGCCCATAGCACAAGTGAAATACTTTGACCATAGCACTACTGAAATTGGCTAGGATACTTCTACGAAAAATTAATAGATAAAAATGGTGTGAAAAACTTGTACAGGGTAAAATACTACTACTAATACTACTACTACTACTAATAATAATAATAATGATAAGAAGAAGAAGAAGAAGAAGAAGAAGAAGAAGAAGAAGAAGAAGAAGAAGAAGAAGAAGAAGAAGAAGAAACTTGTTAACTATTGCATTTTGCCGATCCAACAGACCACAGTATGAAAACGAAAGAATTTATTCAAAACAGCATTCAAGATCATTGAGCAGTTTCCATCAAGTTTTTCTTCTTGGACTTCCTTAAAATGGTGCAACCATACAGTAGTAGGGAGAGTTTTCGTTTTATTTTATCGAATACTACTACTACTACTACTACTACTACTAATAATAATAATAATAAGAAGAAGAAGAAGAAGAAGAAGAAGAACAACAACAACAACAACAACAACAACAACAACAACAAGACGAAGAACAAGAACAAGAAATCAACTACCGAATGTACATGGACGACAGCCTACTCTTTGCCAAAAATGAGAAAGAATTGGAAACCCTAATACAGGCAGTGAGAATATACAGTCAAGATACAAGGATGGAATTTGCCATAGAAAAATGTGCCATGCAAATAATGAAAAGCGGAAAACGGCATAGGACAGAAGGAATAGAACTTCCAAATCAAGACAAAATCAGAATACTCGGAAAAAAGAAAACCTATAAATACTTAGGAATATTGGGATCGGACATCATTAAAAATGCGGAGATAAAAGAAAAGAAAACTACTCGAAACCAAACTACATTGCAGAAGTCTCATCAAAGGGATAAATATCGGGCTGTACTCCTCGTAAGATATTTGGGAGCACTCTTAAAGTTGACCAGAGGAGAACTTCAACAAATGAACCAGAGAAAAAGAAAACTCATGACGATGCATAAGGTCTTACATCCCAGAGATGACATAGACAGACTATGTGCCAAAACAGAGGAAGAGGAATTGTTAGCATTTAAGATAGAGTCGATGCAACAAAAGATTACATTAAAAAAAAAGCGCGAAGAAAGACTGGTTACAGCGACCAGAAACAATACAGACAACACAAACATTGACAAAACAAAAATAACCAGAAAAAAAAATGGGAAGAAAAATAACTGAATGGTCATTTCAAGCAACAAACAAACGAAACCTCACACAAGAAAACTTGGCCATGGCTAAGAAAGGGAAACCTTAAGAGAGAAACTGAATCTCTTCTAACAGTAGCACAAAACAACATCATAAGGACGAGGTCAAAGCAAGAACAGACAAGACGTAATAAAATAGCAGGTGTAGATTATGTGGTGATAGAGATGAAACGATCAATCATATAATAATAAAATGCAGTAAATTAGCGCAAAGAGAGTATAAGACTTGAAACAACTGGGTGGGCATCCACTGGAATTTGCGCAAAAAGTTTGAATTTAACTAGAAGAGCAAATGGTATATGCACAATCCAGAATCCGACCTGGAAAACGAGACGCACAAAATTCTCTGAAAGTCTGAGATACAAACCGATCATCTAATCTCGACCAGATGCGCTAACCTAGTGATAATCAACAAAAAATAGAGAACCTGCCGAATAGTGGACAGGGTAAAATTAAAGGAAAGTGAAAAGAGAGATAAATACCAAGACCTTGCTAGAGAATTAAAAAACTATGGAACATGAAAGTGACGGTGATACCAATTGTAATTGGTGCGTTCGGTACATTCCCCAAAGGATTGGTACAAGGACAGGAGGACTTGGAAATAAGAGGGCGAGTGTAGATCATCCAAACTACAGCAGTGTCGAGATCAACTAGAATACTAAGAAGAATCCTGGAGGCCTAGGGAGATTTGTAATCACCCAGACTTCAGTTGAAAACCATCAGGTAACGCAGGTGTGAAAAACTCACAAAAGAGTATAATAATAATAATAATAATCACGAAACATCATAAGTAAAAATACATTAAAGCAACAATAGATAAGACACAGCAAAATAGCAAGTGCAGATTATTTGGTGATAGAAACAAAACGACCAATGACATGATAAGCGAATGCAAGCAACTTAATACAAAAAAGGATATAACGAGAAACAAGTGGGTGGGAAGGTAATCCACAAGGAATTGTGCAAGAAATTGAAATTTGACCATACGAACAAGTGGTATATGCATAACCAAGAATCCGTCCTGAAGAATGAGACATACAAAATTCTCAGAGATTTTACGATACAAACACATCACTTAATTTCGGCCAGACACCCAGACCTACAGATAGTCAACAAACAAAAAAACCTGCCGAAGAGTGGACTTTGCCGTTTTGGTGGACCTCAAAGTAAAAATATAAGTGAAAAGAAAGATAAGTACGTAGACTTTGCCAGAGAACAAAAGAAAAATAGATAACATTAAAGTGACGGTGATACCACTAGTAATAGGTGTGCTCGGAGCAATCCTCAACGATCTGATAAAAAGACTAGAAGACTTAGAAATCGTAGAACAAGTAGACAACACCCAGACTGTAGCATTATTTAAGATCGGCCAGAATACTGAGAAGAGTCCTGGAGACTCAAGTCTCCAGGACTCTTCTCAGTATTCTTGTTGTCACTCAAGCTCCTGTGGAAAACCATCAGCTAATGTTGGTGTCAAAAGCTCCCAAGGAACCATATAATAATGATAATAATAATAATTTTGGGATAACAACAACCATAACAATGACTACTATTAATATTATTACTACTACGATGTTAATAAAATAATACTGACAATCGCCCTACTATTTAACTAAAGCAGGTGGAAACAAATTCCGGCAGTAGCAACCTACAAGACAGCAGCTGTACGACCACTTACCTCCCATCTCACAAAGTGCAGTTCTCTTATAGACTACTACACGTGAATACATCAGTAATAGTAGACAAGCAAGAACTTACAAGCTTCTCTTCTGAGAGGCCAGAAGACCAGACCTAGTAAGAGAGAGAGAGAGGGGGGGGCTTATCTAGTGGATTTTGTCCCTCCGGCTAACACAGACAGCGAAGAGAGAGAAGTACTTGGATCTTGCCAGAGAACTAAAAAAAAACTGAGGCGCACGAGGGTAGCGGTAATTTGTGAGCTTGGGACGGTTTTAAAAGCCTTGAAAGAAAGACTGGAGGAATTTGAAATCAGAGGAAGAATCGAAACCATTCAGACTTCAGCATTGTTGGGATTGGCCAGAATACTGAGAAGAGTCCTGGACACGAGAGGAAACTTGCTGTCACTCAGACGCCAGTAAAAGACCAACAGCTGACACTGGTGTGAAAAACTCGCAAGGAGTTAAATAATGATAATAACCCCATTGAAAGACGATCAGCAAACGCTGGTGTGAAAAACACGCAAATAATAATAGATAATAATGTGAAGCTTGAATGTGACGATAATACTAATAACACTAGGCGCTTTTGGAACGGTTTTCAAAGGTTTGGAAAGGAGACTGGAAGAGTTGTAAATCGGAGGACGAATCGTGACTTTTGTTAAGATCGGCAAGAATAATAATAAGAATACTAGACATCTGAGGAGACTTGCTGTCACTCAGACTCCAGTGAAATACCACTAGATAATGCTGGTATAAAGAACACACATACAGTATTATAATAATAATAATAATAATAATAATAATAATAATAATAATAATAATAATAATCCCTTGACTACATTTGAAAAGTTCTGAGTACTTAAGAGCTTTCTCCTTTTTTTAACAAATATTTTTTATTTATCCAATTTTTTGCAAGAATTGAACCTATTAAAGCTTCCGAATTATATACCTGCTAAAATTGTAATGTGGGTGACTTTTTATGATAACCTCATGTGGACTAACATAAAAAAATATTTTTAAATGTTCGCTTCTTCCTAAGGTCTAGTTAACCCAGGTACCGCCAATGACATGTCAGTTAAATCATGTCAGAAACCATGGGAGATTTCTTATTGCGAAAAATGAAGAAAAGAAAAGAAAAAAATAAAATTACATAAGCATTGTTTATTTAACACGAAGAATATAATTTTTTGATGATAAATCTGAAAAAATGAAGGAAAAAAAAAGTAACTGAAAGGATTGATCGCTAAGAATTATGTGAGAGATCCAATTGTTTATAAGAAACACGGTGGGCACACTTGCCCAGAAGGGAGGGAAATATATGCTTTGATAAAACCCATCATAAACTGCATGTGACAAGACAAGGATTCAGCTGATAGGATGCGCCAGATTCACAAGGGAAATGTCTCCGAGGAACTCTAATCGATAAAAAACAGAAACATTTCAACATTTCTACAGCGAATATATATATATATATATATATATATATATATATATATATATATATATAAGTATCCGTAGTTTTTGGGGATTTAATATGGCTTAAGAAAGAAAAAAATTAGAGAAAAATGAAATCTTGAAACATATCAAAGAAACGAAGATCTAAACTGGTTTGGTTTCTTTGTTTAATTGATATCGACCTTCGTGGGTTGTTTATTGCCACAGCGATTCTTAATAAAACCGATAGTGTTACTATTTAACTCATAGCTAAAGAAGATCATACCTTTCCTAAGTGTATCAATCCAAAAATGAATGGAGTTCGAACTCGCTTACTACAATGTCTTAGTCTCGCACGTTTGGCAAAACGCAATGGAAACTTCCCGCAGCAGACTAATAGAGAGGTAATTAGGAATGTATAGTATACTACCGCTCAGTCTTGACAAACAACGAGGAACACGTATATATAAAAATATAATCTTATACTTATATTCGTCGACGGTGACACTTGTGCAGAGCAGGAGAGCAATCAGAGAGAGAGAGAGAGAGAGAGAGAGAGAGAGAGTTCTCCCATACGAAAGAGCTGTCAGGTGTCGGAACTGCCTGCTGGAACTGATTTCAGCCAAAATTCTTGACCTTACATTGTCTTAAAACTTCCACGCGACCTACACCTAATACTTGTTTTCCATTGGTCACGACTTACACCTACGCATTGTTTGCTCTTCATTTGTCACGGCTTACATAAACGCAATGCTTGTTTTTCATTGACCATGATTTGCACCTACGCATGCTTGTTCTCCATTGGTCACAGCTTACACTCACGCATTCCTTGTTTCCACTAATAATTTTGTTGACTTTATCTACGGCCGGATGTATCTGTCAACAACATCCATTGGATTCATCGCAGGTCGAGTTGATATATATTACTAATGAAGTAAAGCCACCAATAACCGGTACAATATAATAGATATAAAGAGCAGGATAACACCAATAGATAAAGCAAGTTTTCAGCTACCAAACTCTAGTTTTCCATTCTCAAAACAATTGGCTATCCACTTTAATTATTTAGATAGGAAAACCACATCGTACTAGGAAAAATCAAATGTTTGTCAAAATTTTGATACGTAATAGTTTGCAGCGCGTATATCACGTGACTAAAAGCAGTTCAAGCAATAAGAAGGTATCTACTGTGATTGGTAGTATCATGGTAGTTGGTGCGCTCACACGTAGCATTGCTTCCCTCTGAGTGTAATTTGAAAGCCGCAAAGGTGAATGTGCAACGAAGTCTAATGCAGGAACTTATGGTTTACAAGTTCGTATAAGTCATAACGCTACAAAAGCAACCCAAAATATTAATTCTCCGAAAGATGAAGGTGCACTTAATCACAGTACAGTCACCGGATGATGGAAGAAATTTTGCTCGGGTCGCGAGAAACCCAACAATCAGACTGGGTTAGGTAGGCCTAAAAGTGTAGATTCCGAGGCCGTGCCCCCAGCCATAGAGACAAATCCGGTGAGCAACACTTAGAGAGTATCAGGCGTGATCACATCTGTCAGAGTGGTTCGTCATCTTCACAACCCTAACAAAAGCACCCGGAGCTGCCAACTTGTATCCCATGTTTCTAAAATATTGAAATATTGTGAAACTTTTAACTCACTTTCGTATGACTTAAGTCTAAATCAACACATTTATGCATACCCATTGTGGAGGTTCGTGTAGCGTTGCCAAGTTCAAGCCCTGAACAAGACTCTTTATATTCTGAGAGAAAGATTCTTTTATATGACTTTTCTAATTACAATACTACCAAACGAAGGTCCGGATTTATCTTCTTATTTAGCCAAATTTGTTCTAAATAGTTACAATATTCCTTATTCAAATTAGTTTTTATCTATTATTAATTAATCTTTCTTACTTTCAGTCGTTTCATTCGGATTTCTAATCACAATATTTTCTTAAAAAGATTCTGATTGCAAACCACAAGACGTTATTTGGTTTAATATTAATAATAAAAAGAAATAATAAAGACTTTTTAGAAACTGCAATTTCTTTTAAATATCCTGTGGCAAAAGTTGCTTGGTAGCGCAAGGAGTGGCAATACCGCCTTGAGCTACCGAAACTGTGTTATCACCCTGGTTGGCGGCGGATGAGGACAGGGTATCGCACGTGCTTTCACACGTTGTATGATGAAAATTTGAACACCAAGACACTCTGGAAAGCAAGATGACTTTTTGGAAAGACAAAGTGACTCTTCAGAAAGTTAGAGTGCATCCTGGAAAAACAGGTATTTAACAAATATAGAGAGTACAATGAAAGGAAAATATCTTCAGGGTGTCTGTAGTTGGGAGGGAGAATATATCACCCATCATACTTGCTCATACGGTAACGATCTGGATATGTACCCAGCTACGTGTGATTGCGGCAGAAAATTCAACAGCTTGCGAGGATCACAAATCCAAAAGGCGCGCTGGTGCAAACAACGTAATTCTCCTACCGGAGAATGCAAATCGAATGATGGGCTTATGAATCAGGATTACCCCCACAGTATTCACGAGCCCATTGCTGAGCGTCAGCGTCCTGGAGAAATTCCTGGCAAGCCAAGAATTTAGTGGCCCAAGGGTAAAAAGATAGCTACTTGGACAAACTTAGACCCGGAGCTTTCTTTTTACTCACCACCCATCTTTAAGGGCCCCACTGATTAACAAATAACATCTTTCAGTAGAATTATATATGACATTTGTCTCGAGAGCTTTTGTGCATTAACGCATAAAAAAAGATAAAACAGAAGGAAAACGAACCGCATAGTTGACGTATATAAAAGGAATTTCAACATGAATGAAATACACGCGAATCACAATTCCTGTGTGATTATGCAAAATCAAGAAACGGTTGCTATGACATCAACAGCCGAAAGTAAACGCGTTTTTAAAACACAAACTGCGCTAAAATGAAGATGAACGAACGTCCAATGTAATGTCTGCGTATATATAGATATATATTTCTTTTAAATACCCTGTCCGGTGGCAAAAGCTGCTTGGTAGCGCCAGGAGTGGCAGTACTGCCTTGAGCTACAGAAAGTGTGTTATCACCCTGGTTGGAGGCTGATGAGGACAGGGTATCGCACGTGCTTTCACACGTTGTATGATGAAAAGAAAATTTAATAATAAAAGGAATAATAAAGACTTTTTAAAAACTGCAATTTCAAAAAAATTTCTAAATTATTTCAGAAAATTTTAAAATTCTTTATTCTTAAAAAAGTTAATTTTTTCTTATTACTCGATCGCAAAGACGTTTTCCGTTACGTTCATTTATTTTTAAATGAAACGACATTAGCTATTTAACTGAAGGTAAATGAAACGCTAAGAACTGTTTAATTTTTTCGTTTCATTTTTCATTTGAAAATAATTTTCGCATCAAGTATTATAAAATTACATTCAAACAGAAAAACGAAACATTTAACATAGACACAGACATAGACATATTATGATATATAAATGAATACATCCTTAGAATATATTGGTTTTGTTTTTTTTTTTTTTTTTTTCATATTTTCATATTTACACATTTTGTATACATCCCAGTGAGTTGGGACTGTAGAATACATCGACTGTAGAAGGATAAGACCGCCCCTCCCACTCAATGAGTATTCTGGATATGAGATTAAACAATCTGAATGTTGGAATGTAATCTGTAATGTTGGAACTTTGGGGAACGCCGACGACCCCTTCATTGTCATCGCCTCCTGATCCACTCTGGCTCGGAGTGGGAGCATCTGATAGGGTCCTCTCTATGAGTAAAATAGAACTGTTTGACATTTAAACTGTGTGCAAACAAATGATCCCAGCTCTAAGTAAAATAGTAACACTACTGTTCTTCTATGAGGATGACTCTGGTGATAAATAATTAGCAATAATTGATATGCCATAAAACAAAGAAATCAAATCAAACAACTTACTTATGCTAGATTGAATTATTTGAAATAGAATTGTTTGATCATTTAACTGTGTATGAACAAATGGCTGATGTTTAATTAAATTGTTAGTAATACATAGCTATGTTACTGTAGGAGGTGCCAGTGGTGTAATGGTTATCGTCGTAGGAAATGGACACGGCAACACGAGTTCAAATCCTGGACGAGAATGATTGCATTTCACATAGCACTTATACCGTTGGGAAAGGTATGAATCCAGTTATTCTCTCTCCAGCTATGGGTAAATAGCTATGTGTAAATCTTCAGCCTTGGTATGGCCGCTAGTCTAGGAGAAGGAAAACTCAGGAGTCAAACCCGTTAAACTCCGCTTAAAAATTGACCTTGTATCATATCCTGCCCGAGCGGAGGGGTTGGTATACATGGTTAGTAATACATAGCTATATTTGGAACCATTTAACTTTGTCGACTTACGTTTACAAATCATATATAGCTAATATACATATAGAAACCGGATTTGACATTAAATAAGCTGCAGAGGTTGATATGCCTGGAAAGCAAACCAATAGCCAACGATTTAAAACGATTGTGCAAAACCTCAAAACCATTGTGGTGATGTGATTTCAACGGTTTTTAGATTTTAGATAATTGTTAAAAATTATTGCCCAATATTTTCTCTTTTAAGTAGGTATTGGCTTAGTGAGCAGAGTGTTCGCCAATGGTCCGGGAGACCTGGATTCAATCCCAAGTTGCTTCATACCAAAAACTTTAAAAATGGCACTTGATACTTCCTTGCTTAACACTCAGCAATATAAGGTACGTATCAAGAGTAAAGTGAGCAATCCAGGGAAAGGAGTAGCGCCTTCCCTTATACCTCGGTGTAGAAGCTATTGAAAAGGAAGCCTTCGGGTCGCCCTCGACTACAGTCGCCAACTTTACTTACTTACTTATTCTGATGATCGAACATTGTCACAAAATCGACCTAAGTTTTATTTTAGATATTACTAAACACACACACACACACACGCGCGCACTTATATATATATATATATATATATATATATATATATATATATATATATATCAGTGTATGTTTTTATGTCTTCATGTATAAAGTTACTTTTGTGAGAGTTTTCACCTGCTTTTTGAAAAAGTTCTAATGCAATATAACACACAAATACAAAAATACATACATATACACACGTACACACACACGCGCATACAGATGGATGAACGTGTTTGTTTCTTTATGTGTTTGCGTATATGTGTATGAGTGCATGTGTGTACACGTGCATATAAGTTTCTAGCCAAATATGTACTCACGTTTATATGTTTATAGATAGATAATATATATGAACAAATAAATAAATGCGTGTACAAATCTGCGTGTTGAAGTGACGAGAAGCCACTGTGAAATTAATCTTTAATATTGCCTGCAAATGACAAGCCTGTCTGAATTCGGCTTGAAAATATACAGCATCTTTCATCTCTGTGTACCTCCTGCTGGTCTTGGAAGATCAAAAGTCAGCTTTACTTTAGACACACACACACACACACACACATATATATATGTATATATTCATATTTATACCTGATACCAAATTGTCACGTAACAAACGGTAAATTTATTCCCCGCAGACACATATCCAGCCTCTCACTTATTTATAAGAATATATCCTCCGTTAATCAACAGTCATGGCAATCGCATTCAATTGCATTTCGACTCTGATCGTATTCGCGTCATGAAAAGTTCTGCAGAGAACAAAATACGTTTCAAGTGTCAACAATATTTTAATTTTATTTCAGATTATAAATCGCTAAATAGAATTCTGGTTTAAGAAAGCTACCTCATGGTCTACATTGTTCTACATTTTCAACTACAATAAGTGATCAGATAAAGTCCAGCTCAAGAACCAGGATCTTAAAGGCTGATTTTAAAGCATATTTAATGTCTAACGAGTCAGGCCTTTAATTATAGCAGTTGTCTTCGACGCCACTGATAATGAAATTTAAACATAAAAAATTGTTTTTATCATTCAAAGCTTTCGGGATATTATTCTCATCTTTATGGTTATATTTACAGCGTTTCGGCAGATGTGTCCTCCGGCATTCTTCAGGCGTTTCTTATCGAACTCACGAGCCTACACAGAACTTTGAACGGCATCCTTTATTTAATCCAAGAGGGTCGCTTGCTCCGATTCTGTTAACCATAGCCGGGTACAAGTGTTAAGTATTCCTATATTGTTACTCGCTTGCTGTCAGGATTAAACCTGCAACCTCCTGATGATTTCGCTTAGAAGCTTAGGGAACCAATGCCTATAACCGTTACGCTATGTGTCCCGCTGGATTAAATAAAGGATGTTGTTCGAAGTCCCGTGTAGACTCCCGAGTTCGATAAACACCTGAAACGTTAAGAATATAACAATAAAGATGAAGACAATAGTCTGAAAACTCTGAATGATAAAAATCATCAAGCTTCGCCTTAGAAATTCAGACAACTAAAAAAAATTTGTGTTATAATAAAATGACAAAATGTTAAGAAAAATGTATTTTCTTTTAAATAACAAAGATCTGTAAAAGATGATTTGCTTTAAAGTTCTTGAGTGAGTTCTGTGCGGTTTTGTAAATGAATAATGCTTTTGAAATAAGCCAAATAATAAAATACGGAAATCAAATGTAACAAAGTAGAATAATATCCCATAATTCCACTTTGGCGCCAAAAAGTAGGGAGAGACGTTTATTTGCGGAGAATCTTTTCCACCAACTTTTAACAAAATGTCCAGTTAATCGAGATTCTGCTTTGCACAAAATAAACATTTTATTTACAAGGTAGTCTTCAAATCTTTCTTTAATTAGATACCTTCATTTCAAGAAACCCAAGGGCAAGAACAAAAAGAACATCAACAAACAACAACAACAAAATCAATCAAGTCATCATACAACTGTGAAACAGTAGCCCAGAGTTCCGTCAAATTTTTATGTTTTAGTTTGTATATATTTACCACACACCCCTCTTCACGAGCAGGATGCAACACAAAGTCTGTTTTTAAGCGGAGTTTAACTGGTTTAAATTCAGAGTTTTCCTTCTCCTAGACTAGCTGCTATTCCAAGGTTAAAGAGCTCAATATGACTTACTATTTACCCATAGCTGAAGAAAGAATTGTAGGATTTATATCTTTTCCAAGATTATTTATGCTATGTGAAATCCAAACAGTTTTGTCTGGGACTTGAACACGTGTTGCCGTATCCCTTTCCTACGACGGTAACCATTATATTACGAACGCATCCTGTGCTTGTATGTTAAAAATGTTGAGGAGGCAAGTTTGTGAAAGTAAATTCTAGTCGTCAAATTTTAATGCAACAAGAGGAAGTCATAATGACGACTGACAATTAAAACAAAACAAAATTTCTTTTTATCCCAGGTCGCGTAAAAGTCAGCATAGTTAGTCGTGTATGCTACGTAATCCAAATTTTTGGCTACGAAATTCTAGACAAAATATTTATCAAGGCATTGATATTTTGAAATTTGCAGTAGGTAAAATTTATGCTTGAGGGGATTACATCTTTTGCTTATTAACTAGTAATCCTAATGGCCGCTAGGTAGCATGACTAAATTTGCCTATAAAGGAAGCTCCATCTAATCAAGTCTCTTTGTTCCTATCTCGGTATTCAGAAGTACGGATGAGTGTACACGTTCCGATCCACACTGCTCGCACTCCTTACAAACCTCGTGTCGTATGGCGCACGATACTATGCTTTGATGTAAGTATCCATACAAAAATTTCCATTCTACCTCATACGTATGTAATTAAGGACTATCGACTTATACCAAAAGATCTTTAGTATATTAATTTATGCAACTCTTTCTAAGCTCTTCCTTGTATCTCATGTCATTATTGTATTCATTCTAGCAAGTCTGCTTAGGCAATAAAACATGTTATTGATTCGTCGAGAATTGCTTCTTGTATTATTATGCACGAGGAAATATCAAACCATTATATATTTTCTTTGCTATAAGTGCCCGAATTGTTTTTCCTCACTCAAATAATGTTAACGGTGAGTTACTCAGATACGACAAACATATGAAGACAACCTTAAAGCGTTCAACCTTAAAGCGTTACTAACTAAATTTAACATTTGTTTAACTTTGTTTTTTATCAACAAGAAATAAGAATTCATATTGTTTATATGGTGCTTCGAAACCAAAAAAATTACACGGTATTTTAAGACAAAAGTAAGGTGATATTTACACAAAAATATTAAAAAACTTTCAGCGAAAATAAGATCACAATCGAAGAAACAAAATTAAAATAAACACGCAATCCAGTTGCTATTTCTCTGAAGTGATAAAACAGAAAGTGTTTGTTTTCTAAGAAGTGGTAAAACAGAAGTGTTTGTTTTCTCTGAAGTGGTAAAACAGAAGTGTTTGTTTTCTCTGAAGTGGTAAAACAGAAGTGTTGATTTTCTATGAAGCGGTAAAACGGAAGTGTTTGTTACACATTGTTTAGTTTGGACCGTAGATATAATTTACTCTGTCATACCGTCCAGAATATGGCAAAAAACATGACCGACAAAACGGTAACATTTAGTTCTTGAGTATAATACGTAACTCAAGCTTTTAGGAGAAATAGTGAATATTATACACGGATAATTATACTGACAATTTCAAAACTGAACCACTTTTAAATAAAAATGAAATTAAAGAAAATATGAAACAGCAGACAACAAATGACTTGTAACGTTTCTCCTTCAAACGAATTACTAGTTTACAAAAGGAATACCTCGGGTGGTGTAGTGGTTAGCAAGCTAAACTAGCAAGTTTTTAAGATTGAGTTCGAGTCTCATTAGGTGCCCCATTTATTCTGTCTTGTGCCACATCTAAGCAAAAAGCTTGGTAAATTACTAGTTTAGAACAGTAGACTCGCTACAAAGCTCTTTATAGTTTAAATAACTGATAAATCTACAACTGAATATTCAATTAAAGATCACATTTTTGTCTGCTTGAATTGCGATCAAAAGTAGCTTTAAATTTTTTGGATTTTAAAATGTAAAGTTTCAAATTTGTATCAAGATATGTACACAGCTGATAAAATAGTGATGTCTAGACGTCTGGATAGCATTTTTGACGAAACATATGAAAGACAGTTATGTAATGACTGGTATGTTTTGGTTACTGTAGTGCGAAAGATCTTCAGCAAAATTGTAACGTTATGCTGAAAGGAATATCATAGGATGTTCTGAGACAGAAAATGGAATTAGTTAAGTTACAGAAATAATAATGAAGACCAATGTCTTCTCTCCCATTTTTAGATCTTGTGCCAAATTTGTACTTTCTTTTCACTTGTACAATAAATTTAGGTTTGATTTCTAGATGAACTCTCCATCAGTCAGAGCCAATTAAGAAAAAAAAAAACGATCTCGGTAATTTTTTAATAGCTGTCATTTGTAAAACACAGAATAGCGCAAGTGCAGTACCCTCCTTACTCTCCATACCTTGCTCATTTTTCAAACTTTTCTTCTTTTCAAAACTGAAAATTCATCTCAACTGTTTTTTGGTGAAACATAGGATTGTGCAAGTGCAGCACCTAGCTCATTTTCAACTTTTTCTTCTTTTTTAAACTGAAAATTCCTCTCAATTTGAAGACTTGGCACACAATAAAAGAAATATGACAGAATAGTGAAAAAATCACCGAATTTCAAAAGAAATTTCATTGCTCATTTCTGTCTGGATGAATATAATTTAAGTCTCCATATTTTTTAGATTCAACTCATATCCTATCATAACACAGTAGTATATCGTCGTGAGATTTTTTAGCCCAACAGGGTTAGAAAGCTTTAGCTTAGAGGTTGATGTAATTCAAATCCAATTTGCCACATAATAAGTATCGGGTCTGGGTACACACGCACCTTGCTAAGTAAAATGTCTTAAGAAAGACGACTTTTCAGTATAAGCGAAAAAGAAAATATTTTGTTCCATAAGCGAATTTCAGGTTTGGTACTATGAGAAAATTTGGGCATCAGTCCTCCTTCATTTTCTTTTGAAAAGAGAACTAAATGGATGATTAAAATTCTCTCATCATGATATGACAATGCGATTGAGCTTAGCTGTATTGTTTGCCTAAAATCATTACCGCCTTTAACATTTTTCTTTTCGCTTAATTTTCAAAATTTTTTTAACTTCATTTTTCATCGTTTTTCTCGAAAACATTAGTTTCTAAAACTTTTGTATGCGTCTTACGGGCGAAGATAAGTTCATGCAGAAAAAAATCTAATGAACTATTTGACCCCCAAAATAAATCATTTGGTTTGATTTGATTTGGTTTTATGGCATATCCATCATTGTTGGTTATTTGATGCCAAATCCTGTTTATATTAAATCCTGTTTATATTAAATATATATAATTTTTAAACACATTTTTTTGATAACATTTTTAAATGAGCTTGAGTTCTTTTTTGCATACAGTTAAATGGTTTCAAGTATTGCTATATAACAGTCACAATTTAACATCAGTCATTTCTTTGAACACCTACAAGGAAGTAACCCAAAGTTGAACCATGACCTTATAAGACAAAAAGTAATTCTCTGGGACACTTTTGGATGAAAAAAAGTGCATTTGATAAGCTGTCAAATATGGTATATATCTATATTATCATGATCGAATTACTTTCTCTATGGTTTGAATACAGAGTTGTCCTTCTCCTAAACTGGCTGCCCACAGCTATAACTACAGAGCCTAGTATTCCTTAATATTCCACCAATAGCAAGAGGGATCCATGTTTTTCTCAAACACAGAGTGAAGTAAGTGTAAACGGATTCAATAGAAACTTGAACGCGGTTCTGAAATGTCATTTTCCGATTCAATAAACGTCATATCATCATCATTTTTTAAAAAATGAAAAAAAAAAAAAAACAGAAAAAAGAAAAAGGATTTAAAAAATTCCTTGTCTCAAATTTTCTGTCAAGCATAAAAAAGACACTAAAACTTTTTGGTGATGAAACCAGTAACCTCTGACCGACTCAATATTTTTGTATGTTGATTGATTTTATTTCAAACTTTTAGAATTAGAACGAAGTAAAAAAAATATGCAATTCAAGTAAAATTTGTTTTTTTTTTTTATATATATATTTAACACCCATAATATTTAAGGAAATACAAATATGTACACTTATGTATATGTATACATACATATGACTACATACGCGTGCACACACAAGATTTGATTAAGAAAAGTATCTTGACTGAATCTTTAAATTTAAAAGAAAATTAATTCAAAATTGAAGTGAAGATGTATCAAGAGATGCCAATTCTCAATACTTTTTGATCATCAGTTTTCATTGAAAGACAGAATTGTGCAAGTGAAACAATTCTCTTTCTACTCATTTAATCT
Source organism: Sepioteuthis lessoniana (assembly GCA_963585895.1). Classification (NCBI taxonomy): domain Eukaryota; kingdom Metazoa; phylum Mollusca; class Cephalopoda; order Myopsida; family Loliginidae; genus Sepioteuthis; species Sepioteuthis lessoniana. The sequence continues at coordinate 48,254,412 of OY757922.1, forward strand.
AGATGTTTCCAACTTTTTCTTCTAAGAAAAATAACACAGCATTTATTTTGATGCTTCTTTTTATTCAATTCAATTGTTTTTATTAAGTCTGTTGACTTCTTTGATCTTTTTTTTATGAAAATCTGATTATGTTTTATATTCCTTACATTCTATGTATCACTCTCACATAATACTTGTATTTCTTCAGCATGTAACATTGCTTGATGATAATGAAAATGTTAAAGTATTAATTACAAATTGTAGGTTTGAGGTCTGTGTTATTGTTTATATACAAATATATATGTGTGTTCATGTGTGTGTGTGTGTGTATTTATTTATATATGTATATACATACATATACATGCTTACAAACACATATCTATATGTCTCAGTATACATATATATATATGTGTGTGTGTGTGTGTGTGTGTGTGTGTGTGTGTGTGTGTGTGTGTGTGTGTGTGTGTGTGTTTAGAATTTGTTTGATAAAACTAAAAGTTGAATTAAAATGTTCACTATTACAATTAAGTACTGCTACTTAGTTTCATATGTGTATAACTCTACAATCAGTATATATATATATATATATATATATATATATATATATATATATATATATATATATAGAGAGAGAGAGAGAGAGAGAGAGAGAGATAGAGAGAAAGAGAGAGAGAGAAAGAGAGAGGGAGTGAGAGAGAGAGAGTGAGATGGAGTGCTGTACAAACATGTTTGTGTGTTGAAATATATATATATATATATATATATATATATATATATATATATATATATATATATATATATCATCTAAATAAAATAGATGAATTGTGTGTCTTGTATGATGAAATGTTTATAAAGATAGGCCAACACACTATTACTAGAGAGCTTGATTCTTACTATAGCTCAAACCTTTTGCTTTCTGCCACAAGCCAAAGTTAGTAAAGAACTATAGTCTAAGCAAAATAAAAATAAAAAGTTATTAGATGTAAATATATTAAATAAATCTAGTTCTTAATTTTTCCACTATTGTCTTCATTATTTGGCCTTATTCTATTTCAAAACAAATCCCCTCAAAGATTTTTTTAATTGTTCGCCAAAAGATTCATTTTAATTAGTTAATAACAAGTGAATTAAAATGTTAGATTTTGTTGCAGATATTATTGAATATATTGGGAGAAAAAAATGCTGACATCAGGATTTTTTAAATCCTGCTGTCCTTCCATGTAAAAAGTTACTATAAAAGACAGAGACTGTCATCTAAAAAGATAATGGGTGAACTGTCATAAACTGAAACAAACTTTGGCCTCTTCAGAAAAAGTGAGCAGAAATTGTTCAACTGAAAAATGAAAGGTTTCTTCATTTTGTTTGTCATTCGGAAAGTCATTGCATGAGAGAGACAGCAGTTCTCACGAACAATTCAAACTCAAGGAAAATAAAGATGGCTGCTTTAAGAGGGGTGGGGAGTTTGAGCAGGTTAAATACTTTCTTTGCCCTGTCTCTGGTGATGGATAATTAAGATATCAGGTTGATAAAACCAGGAAAGGAGCCAGAGAAGACATCTGAATCTTTTCCACCCAGTTCAGTAAACAATAAACTTGATCCACAAATTTGAGCTATACAATACTCGGTTATCTGCCCTGTCACCTTTTGATCTTCCTCTCATGGGTAGGGATCAGTTTAAATTGTTTTTTGTTGGTTGAATTTCGGATGGGATGTTGCATTCATTAAAACTGATCCCTGTGTGTTCATCTAAAATCCTTAAACAGGATGTTGAGGCAGTGTTGATATCGTATTTTAACCTAGAGCATTTAAAAAATAAAAACATTTGAACTTGGGTCATAGTTCAACAAATTTCAGAAATAAAAATAGCAAAAAATAGATTATGAATGGGATCATATTACATTCAAAAAAAGAAAATGTCTTCTTTCTGAATTTTTAAGCCTTCAAAGTTTCAACTTGGTCGTGTCACCCTTTTGAGAGTTGTCTGCAAAAGTTTGCATGCATTAAAAGCCATCTGTGAAATTGAGACCTATCTTTGCGTGTGGCATACAAGTTTCGTTTTTCGTGAATAAGAGAGACCCGCCGGAAAGTAACATTACCTCCAGGGGACAACAAATATCAAATAAATAGAAAGAAAGATTTTCTAAAAAACAAAAAAAGAAAATCGAAGAAAAAATAGAAGCAAAAATAAGATATAAAAATGAAAAAAAATTAAAAGAAAAATCTCTCATTTAGGTTGTAAATATTTTTCTTCAAAAATAAATTGAGAGAAATATTTAATTAAAATAAAAAAGACCTCAGTAGTTTTTTCTTCATTTATTTTTTATTGACTAATTTAGAAATAGGATAGAATTTTTTTTTTATTGATTTGTCAACAATTGTAAAGATTAGTACTTAAAATATCTCATCAGGTGAGAAAACGATGTATTTGTTTTATGAATTATGAAAATCTTTTTTGCATTTGAACATATACTGAAAAAAAATTTTTTTCTTTGATGAGAGAAGTTGAAAAAATGTTCATGTTAAGTTTAACAATTATTTTTTTTATATTAATTGATTTTATAAGCAAAGTGAGATAGAAAAAGATTTAAAAATTTTTTTCTATATTCTTAATACAAGATAAATAATAAGTTCAAAGTATTCTTCAAAATGATTTAAACTATTTTCAGGATGGAGAATACTGTCCTCATCTTGGGAATCATAAATTTAGACAGATTTTTTAGCTCAAAAAATAAAATGTTTATAGAGCTTTTGAATTGATTTCCATTCCTAATTCTCTCTCTCTCTCTCTCTCTCTCTCTCTCTCTCTCTCTCTCTCTCTCTCTCTCTCATTATCTATCTATCTATCTATCTATCAGGGGCGGAGATGGGACGAGTGCTACTCGTGCCCGGCACGACCAATAACTCGGTCAATGTTATTCAAAATGGATTAAAAATCATCCATTAATTTCAAGCGAACATACTTAGTCTGATCTCAATTAAATTACGTATCTATTCAAGTTTCGATAACTAAGTAGCCAAAAGTTCATAAATATATCTGGGAATAATACAACGATGCTGTTTTGAACGGATGGTCTTTGTCCGGCCACTGTCAGATTCATTGAACATCCCATAAAATGGGCTATAATGTTGAACGCGCAATCCGTGCCAGGCACTAGACCCTTATAATAACAGTAATGTTAGAGAAATCCGCTTTTGGCTGTAGCCAATGGCAAAGCAACTCAAAATACCGTGCTCAAAAAAATTAGCACAATGTGACTGCTGACAGCTGTCTTGGGAAGAGGGAGAGGGACCGAGAGAGAAAGAGAGAGGGGGGATAGTAGATTATAGCCGTCGCCGACGTCATCATCATCGCTATGGTAAATGTTGGTTGTTTTAATTCGTTTTTTCACTAACAGATCTCTATTTCTTTAATGAATGTTGCATATATTACATTTTGTCACTAAAATTTGTTTATTTGAATACATTTTCAACAAATAACCTTTGTCATCAATTTCTTTATTCTAATAAACATATTTTTCTCATCATATATGCAGGAATGTATATGTTTGCATATGTTTGAACAGACAGATGGATAATTTGATGCTTGTATGTGCACACACACACACACACACATATATATATATATATATATATATATATATATATATATCTTTGTGTGTGAGTGGAAATATCAATCTATCTTTCTCTCTCTTTCTCTTAATCACTCTCTCTCTCACTCTATCAATCTCTTCTCTTCTCTCCTCCCACTCTCTCTTTCTCTCTCTCTCTCTCACTCTCTCTCCACACACACACACACACACATATATATACATACATATATATATATATGTTTGTATGCAAATATCTATTCATCTCTCTCTCTCTTTCTCTCAATCTCTCTTTCTATCTCTTAATCTTTCTCATTCTCTTGGTCTCTCCCCCCTCTCTCTCTCTCAATATATATATATATATGTATATAAGCTAAAAACATTACCTCACTCCTTTCATGTATCTTAGACATGTTTCATTAAATATGATAGCCAAGAATTTAATTAATTGTATCTGAAAGAGTATTTACAGTCTATGTATATATGTATCTATTTCTTGGGGGTTGTCATGCATGTATTGGGATGCAATTTCTTTATTTTGTATCTTTAATTCTTATTTCTCTAAATAATATACATATACATATACATATACATATATATATATATATATATATATATATATATATATATATATATATATATATATATATATAAACAAAAAAATCAATATGTAAACATGGGTAATTAGGTTTTATTAATTTCTTATTTATCCTGGTTGGTTTTGTGCTTTGGGCCATCATGAAGGAATGTTTATTATAAGAGAAACACATTTCAAGACTGATTAAGCTTTTAGTTTATAGTTTAAGTGAGTGTTTGCATTTATAAGAATTCAATAACTTTAATGACACTTTATTATTCAACAATGGACTTAAAAATACGCACATATATTCACACACATGCACACACATATATATATATATATATAATGAATATATATATGCATATATATTCATTTTACACACACACACACACACACACACACACATATATATGTTTTGTTTAGTT
>OY757922.1:48263982-48311482 GCA_963585895.1 Sepioteuthis lessoniana
AAGCATATTTGCAGCCCATTTGATGGGACAATAACTGATTATCAGTTCAACTCTTTGAGGTATCGACTTTTTATTCTTTTCATCATTATTATATTGACTGTATAATATTTTCTGTATCAAACCGTATCTTATTTACTACAGTCAACATTGCCATTTTACTTTTAAAACTGATGTTATGTTTTTTTAATTTGATAGTAATTGTACCTATTTTAATAATATATATATATATATATATATATATATGTGTGTGTGTGTGTGTGTGTGTGTGTGTGTGTGTGTGTGTGTGTGAGATCTGGTGTACAACTTAGAATTATATCAAATTATGAATAAAATGTTTGCTACTTTTAGTTTCATGTGGTGTGCACAATCATCAGATTTTTTTTTCTGTTTGATGACAGTGCACATCACATGAAACTTAAAATAATAGTCTTTTTGCTCATGATTTGATGTAATTCTGGGTTTTGTACCTGACTTGCTATAATGAGCACTTTATTTTACTAAGCTTCTTATTGGAAGAAAGAAAAATGATACATATGTGTTAAAATCCCTTCACTTACGCTGAGATTCCTAATGGCTGTGCAGCAAGATCTCCAAGTGGCATAAAGGCAACTGGGTTTTGATCCCAGCTAGAAGCATCTTGCATGTCTAGCCACACTGATGAGTTGCAGTATAACAAAACTGTCTGTCTGTCGATAACAATATATATATATATATATGTATGTATGAATATATATATATATATATACATGTATACATATACACACACACACATATATATATATACATATATATATATACATATATAAGTAAACATGTATACATACTTATATATATATAACATATATGTATGTATGTATGTATGTCACATTGAATGATGTATAATTTGATGGTGTTAATAATACCTAATCAAGATACAATATAAAAAAAGAAAAGAAAGTTGCAGTTTAAACTAAGAACCGAAAGCTGTATATCTAGCGAAAGTAATTATCTAACAATGGCACCAGATTCTAATCATTAAATTTCTTTAATTTTACACCTTCCTGATAAAGATATTTTCTTCCCACCTTCAGGACCCACACCTTTAACCTATCAAAACTGGATGTTTTTTTCTTATAAACCTTCTTTTTGCAAAAAGATGTTTTAGTTAATTCAAAAAAAAAAAAAAATAAATGAGATTAAAAAAAAGGTCTATTGAGCTTTCTATCCATTTTAAAAGTGTGCACTTCTTTACCCACCTTCCCGCTCATCATTTTAATCTTATCTTAATTCATTTTTGTTGGGTGTGGTATCGTCTTATGTCCCTCTTTTGACATTATGGATGTTACTCTTTGTTTAATATCAGAAAAATATAAATCTTGATCAAAAGCAAAATGCAAGCGATTATCAAATCTCCATTTTTATCTATAATAATGAATATATTTTGGTTCCTTTGTGTAGATTATTCAACATTTTTGAAAGTTTAACTTTTTTTAAAGGAAAAACTTTCTTTTATTCTCTTAAATACACACACACACATACACATACACATACACACATACTCACACACACACACATATATGTAATTCTTATATATGCCATGTACACATGCATATATATATATTTTATACATATATATATATATTATGTATATATATATATATATATATAGAGAGAGAGAGAGAGAAAGAGAACACATACAATCTACAAGACGCATCAGGTTAATTCCCAGTGCATTTACCATGAGTAGTTAATTTGCCATTGCTTGTGTGTGATGTGGACCAGTAACTCAGGGGTAGAGTTTCAGCTCTGCATTCTGTGGTTGATAGTTCAATCTCCAGTGGGGGTGATAATGGTTACATTGCTGATGAGATCTAATAAAGTCGAAACAGTTGTCTTGTGGTTCCAAATGTTGTGCACAGTGCTCGCCAGATTTTCTGGGCATGGTAATTCAATTTATAATACAATCTTTTATATGTCTATATGTGTATATCTAAAGTAATACCAACCCAGTATTCTTGTGGGTAGAGTGTTAGCCAATGACCTGAATGTTTGAGTTTCAATCCCAGGTCAAGCCATACCAAAGACTCAAAAAATAGCACTTTAATACCCACCATTATAAGGTACATATAAAGTGGAGCAATCTATTTAAAAGAGTAGTGTCCTCTCCTACATGTTTGTGTTTTAGCTAATTGAAAGGGAGTCTTCAAGGTGCTCTTGGCTATGGTCGCCAACTTTACAACTTTACTTTATGTGTATATCTATATAAAAAGTAAACATATATATATATATATATATATATATGTGGTACTATAGCTTCACGACACCTAGTTGGCCGCTGGTCTCGTGATTACCACATGTGTCGACTGGTCTTTCTCTGTTTCTTTCCACACCCACATTGCTTTCAGATCCAAGGAAAGAGAAGATGGATGAGGTCCAGTCGATGAAGGTTGGAATTCATGTTGGAGAGAAGAAAAGTTGCCAAGCAAATTTTAAAAAAGGACGAAAATAAGGCGTTTGTTATAAACAGTAACAAACGTTTATTTACACAGTTGTTTGGATAATTTTTCATCAAACACCGCAAACTGGGGGTGAAAGTAGTTGACTGGTGGAGTTTTAACTGCAATTAGGCAGTGTCAAAATGGCGAATGCAATGGCATCAGATTTGGTTCTTTAAGCGGCGAATTCCTGAATCAAATCCTTGACACTTAAATGAATGTGTCATACTCCTCTCCATCTTACCAGACATTTAATCAAGGGTTAAATGTCGGTAAGAAATTTTAGCGGTAACATACACATACATATATAAAAGGATTGGTTATATAGTTCAGTATCTATATGTCCATATATATATATATATATATTATAAAAATTAGTAGAAAAGTGCATAAATTTGCTGTCAATTACACTTTCATGAAAAGCACCACTTACAGCTTGTGAGAAAATTTTTCAAAGAATCAAGTATTAATAATAATAATAATATACAAACAAATCATTTAATTCCAGCCAGAAGATCAACCTAGTTATAGTCACCAAAAAAAAACAAAAAAACAAAGAACCTGCCAAATAGTTGACTTTACCATCTCAGTGGACCATAGAGTGAAAATAAAAGAAAACAAAAAGAAAGATAAATACTTTAACCCTGACAGAGAGCTAAAAAAGCTATGAAACATGAAGGTGATGATAATACCAATTGTAATTTGTGCACACTCAACAATCCTCAAATGCTTTGTAAATGGGCTAGAATATTTAAAAATTTGAAGATGAGTGGAGACCATCCAGACTACTGTATTATAAACATCAGCCAGAATTCTGAGGAGAGTTCTGGAAACTTGAGTGAAAGACCATCAGCTTGCTCTGGGGAGAAAAACTCGCATGATAATTATGATAATAATTTTAAAATACAAACGGATAACCTAAGAGCAAACCTAGTTTTAAGAATAAAATAACCTGTCATAGAGTGGATTTTGCTGAGCCGGCAGACCACAAAGTGAAAGTGAAAGTGAAAAGAGAAAAGCTATTCCAGAGAGCTAAATATACAGTGGAACATAAAGAGGATAATGACACCACTTGTTGGAGCACTTGGAGCAATGAAAAGAAACTTGGTGAAAGCATTACTAAAAATTTGCCAGGATAATTAGAAGAGATCAGGAGACCAGAGGAGACTTTCTATCACTCAGATTCCAGAGAAAAACATCAAACTGAGCTGATTTGAAAAATTTGCAAGAAAAAAAATTGTGGATTTTTCCATTGCAACAGATCACTCTGAAAATAAAAGCAAGCAAAAAACTGGACAAATACTTGGACCTTGCTAGAGAAAAAAAATTACCTGTGGAAGATATAGGTGATGATGATAATAATTGCTGTTGGTGCCCTTTGATCATTCCCTAAAGAATTGGAAAACAGATTGGAGGAATTAGAAATCAGGGAAAGAATCAAAATCATCCAGACAACAGCATTGTTCAGATTATCTAGAATATGCAGTAGAGTCTTGAAGACCTGAAGAGACTTGTTGCCATTCAGACTGCTGGGGAAAATCACCTGCTAACAGTGGTGTGAAAAATTCACAACAAATGATAACAATGATAATAGATATATAATTTAATTTCTTATTTGACGATATGTATTTTGTGGTATTATGTAGATATACACATAAACATTGATATAAAAGAATGTGTGTGTACATTGGCATGTATGTGCATGTCTGCATATGTGTATGCGTCTCTCTCTCTCTCTCGCTCTCTCTCTCTCTCTCTCTCTATCAACACACACACACACACACACACATCTATTTATATATATATATATATATATATAGAGGCATTCATCATGTAATGATTACCATTGTAGGAAATGGACATGGTGACTCAATTTCAAATCCTGGATGAGGCAGTTTACATTTCACATAGCACTAATACCCTTCGGGAAGGTATGAGCCTGGTTATTTTCCCTCAACCTATGGATAAATAGTATGAAAAACTGGGCTCTTTAACCTTGGTATGAAGACCAGTCTAGGACAAGGAAAACTGAATTTAAACCTGTGAAAATTCACTTAAAAAATAAACCCTGTTTTACATCCTACTTGTGTAGAAGAACTGGTATATATATATATATATATATATATATATATATATATATATATATATATATTGATTCAGAGAGAGAGAGAGAGATGATTGTTACCTTTATCACTGTATGAAAATTTTAGTAACAATGATAAGAACATGTGTAACTGTCTTTTTATTTTATAAAATCTCTCTCCCACTCTCTTTCTCTGTGTATATATATATATATATATATATTAAGTAAAGTGGCAACCATAATCAAGGGTGGAGGTGCCCGTGGTGTAATGGTTATCATCACAGGAAATGGACAAGGGGACACGAGTTCAAATCCTGGACGAGACTGATTGCATTTCACATAGCACTAATACCCTTGGGAAAGGTATGAATCCAATTATTCTCCCTCCAGCTATGGGTAAATAGTAGGACAGACTAGGTTCTTCAGCCTTGGAGAGGTAACTAGTCTAGGAGAAGGAAAACTCTGAATTCAAACCTGTTAAACTCCGCTTAAAAATTGACCTTGTGTCATATCCTGCCTGAGCGGAGGGGTTGGGTAAATATGATAATCAAGGGTGACCTGAAGGCTCCCTTTTCAATAGCTACAATACCAAGTAAGGGAGGGTGCTACTCCTTTCCCTGGATTGCTCCACTTTCCCTTGATCCATACCTTATAATGCTGAGTGTTAAGTAAGGAGTCATTAAGTACCATTTTTTGAGTCTTTTTTATGACTCATACATACTTTATACATAATGGTTTCATATAAAAAAAAGCAGAAATTGTGACAGGTAGAGACTATGCAGATGATCCAGCACTTCTTGCAAATACTCCTTACCAAGCCAAATCCTTTTTGTACATCCTGGAACAAGCAGCAAGAGGCATCAACCTCTACATAAATGCAAATATAAATCATGGGCTTAAATCAAGGTGAAGCCAACTTCACTTTAAATGGCAAACCTCAAGAAATTAATGGGGCAGTTCAATGACCTCAGCAGCAATATCCCATTTACTTAAAGCAATGTCAATAAATGCAGAGGGATGGCAAGGACTGCAATTCACAGGTTGCTGATTATATGGAAATCTGATCTTGCAAATAAGATATGAGAAAGAAACACATGCAAAAAAAAGTTAGATGGGCGCTATACAAGAATGCTATATGCTGTTTTGAACAAATTCTGGAAGCAGTACATCACAAAACAGCAGCTTTACAGCCACTTGCCTCCCATCTCACAAACCAAAAGAAGTAATGATGAACACATAAACAATGTTCTCCAATGGACTCATACACATGGACACACCAGTCTTGGCTGACCAGCAAAGACTTACATGAGCTCTGTGAGGACACTGGATGCAGTCTAGAGAACTTGCCAGGAGTGATGGACAATAGAGACAATGGCAAAAGAGAATTAAGGGACTCTGCACTATCATCATGATTAAATGATAATGATGATTATATATATATATATATATATATATATATATATATAAATCTTTTTTCCTATTTTGTTATTTCCTGCAAAAAGGCTCAATATTTTAGATGTAGCTATATCAATAATTATAATTATTATTAATAATAATTATTATTATAATTATAATTAACAGATTAAACATCTGTCACAAATTATGACCTAAATAAAAAGCATATTGATTATAACTGATTGTTTTTTGGAAATATAATTATATATATATATATATATATGTGTATATGTCTTAGGTTTTGATAAAAACTCTCAGATAAAATCTAAGTCATACACATTCCTGAGATAAACATATTTTTATTTTATTTTTTGTTGCAAAATAGGTATCAGAGTCTAAAAGGTTATGCATATTTTGTCCTGCTCAAGGATTGGACGTTCACCATATTCCAGCCAGATTAAACAACAGACAATTTTAGGACACAATTTCCCATTTGCAAAGCTCTAAGTAGGTCATTTTTTTCAGTTTAGTTCAGCTTGCCATACACAAGGCCAAAAGTATGCCACATCTAATAGAAATCAAATACACTAATGGCCTGCTAGCCGAGCTCACTAATAATTTTTGGTGATGTATATCAGTTTGAAAAGAACGATAATTCAGTTCGTATGAATATAAGGTTAACCCTGAAAAGAATGAGACATCAATGAGAGTCTCTGAGAATGAGGTGTTATTTCATTGAGTAGGTTATTTGCATAAATGTGTCCATTGAGTAGACTATGTTGATTGTATAAAAATATCCACTGAGTAAATGAAAACTTGTAAGTTATGAAAAAATTATTATCAAATTGTAACAGATGATCATTGAAAGGAACCGAAATGGTAATTTCTGGTGTTCACTTTTTGAGAGGAATAGTTTTCACGATTTTTTTTCACCTACAAAAAAAGCAAAAACTAAAGATATGTATCTTGAGAGCCCTGAAGGGAGTAACCTGAAAAAGGTTGGTAACCATTTTTTATAGTAACAGTTACCATATAGTTCAAATTGATAACAAAGATTGTATTGTAGACATGGTTAATAAATAAAGTTAAAAACCTTATCAATGATTAAATTTGTTAAACCCATAAATTTTACTCTTTTTAAATTAAGAAAAAATTCTAAAAGAATTAAAATCTAAAATTTATAATTTCAACAATGTCAAATATAATGTTAAGACTTCACAAAAGTTTTTGAATGTATTTGAGAAATAGATAAAAAAAAATATGACAGTAAACTTTTATATATATATTTACTGTAAAATTTTTATAAATAAAATTTGATGCACAAACATTTGATTTGGCAATATATTATCTTCATTGAATCATCTTGTTAAACAAAATATGTAAATATCTTTGCAAGAAATTATTTGAACATTGAGCAAAAAGAAGAGAAAGAGAAATTTATTTGGAAATATTTTTCAAACAAAAATAAAAATTAAGTTTTCTCTGTGTTTAATATTCATGGACTAAGAATGCCTTTAGCCCAGCAAAGAGTTGATGGAAAGAAGAAAGCTTCTTTTTTGTTAAAACCTTGTATTTCACTTCCTCTTCTTAAAAATAACAGCAAAAAATTGCAAAAAAGTAAGATTTAAAACAAAAATCAATAAATAAAAATACCAAAAATAAACCCAAGAATTTTGGGTTTTGAAAAATTTTTTAAATAAATTTTGTTTTCTTAAATACATAAAGAGTATTTAAGAAATTCTACAATAATTTACATTTGACAGCATTTTTATATACATTTTACTTGAGAAAAAGGTGTGGGTGAGGTTGATTTCAGAAAATTTAAATTGAGAAGGTATTTACAATTTTAAATTAATTTTCTTTTTATTACCGGAAAGATAAATATGAACATGTAAAATTAATAAAAATAGTCAGAATTTCTTTTCAAATTTTACAAATTTATTTTCCAAAAGTTTACAAGTCTATTTATTTATGGGTTAAAATTAATTCTAAAAGTATAATTATATTGATTATCGCAATAAAATTAACCTAAAAATTATTGTCTCTGTATATCACAAAGTTACCAAAACTAAATTTTCTTTCTATTGAATATACAGTATCATATAGCTGTGAAAAATAAGTACACTTCTTATATATATTTATGTTGTAGTATTTTGGGTTGTAGAGTTTCAATGCACTAGAATTTGGTAATAAATAATATCTAAGAATAAAAAGAAATATTTCCAAAGATTTTCATTTAATCTGTTGTGACTAGCTAAATTCCAGCATTTTTACTCACAATCCAAGCTAGAAGACCAGATACAGTTATCATGTCAGGTAAAGGTATGATTGGGTAGGAAAAGTGATGCAGTAGGAATTGTGCAAATATACTGAGATTTAACTCTGGAAACCAACAGTATACATATGAAGGAAGTAAAATTAGATGGATCTTTGATATTAAAATAGATCACCTAAAATGAGGTTAGAAGAACAGACTTAGTTATTGTAAACAAGGAGAAGAAAACATGTCAGGCTTTTATGTCTTCAAGTTGGGATGAAAATGTAGTTTCTGTTCATCTCTCGGACGTGTTCTTGTCTTTGGATAGGACATGGCCAAATTTGAGGTGAACTTGGTCCCCAGAATTTCACTCCTATGGCAGCCCTGCTTCCAGTTCACCAAATAAGAAAGTAGGAGGGTCAGAGCAGTCTGAAGCCAGTATGGTGGTAGTTGGAGGGAGGGTTAGGGTTATTTTTTTTACTTTGTGCAAGGGATCCCTCAAGTGTTATAAACTGTATCCAATGGTTAAATAGGGACCTTAAAAGAAAAGTGAAAAAAACTGTTAGATTTGTGCCTATCATTACAGGAGCACTTGAAATGATCGCAATAAACATTGGAAGGCTGGATAAATGGAAATCCAAATAAAAATAAAAATGAACAAGACTAAAAACATGGAAAACAAGGAAATGATTGATTGATAAAATGGCATATCAACACATCTAGAGGAATTTTATGAATAGTTATTTTTTCTTCATAGTCTTAACGAATAAAAATAATTTGACCAATAGTTGGTATCCTGAATACATCTTTGGTTCAGAGTAGACCTTGAGGTGATAGCAATAATGGGTACTCCAATTCCACAGTTGTCAAGACCTGTAGCCACACAATCAAGTGAAGTTTAGTGTCCTAATTAGAATACAACTTTTTGAAGAGGTGGGCTTATTCCATGGTAGAAGATACAGTTTTCCCATCTTGTTCTTTTACTGTTCCCTCTTCTTCAGTCGGATGTTCTTTTGCTGTTCCGTCTTCTTCAGTCTGATGTTTTTTTACTGTTCCGTCTTCTTCAGTCGGATGTTCTTTTGCTGTTCCTTCTTCTTCAGTCTGATGTTCTTTTGCTGTTCTAACTTCTTTGGTAGGATGTTCTTTTGATGTATCATTTTTTTTCTCTCCATCTTATTGTTTTGCTTTTTAGAATATATAGACAACTTTTGTTTGCACACATAGCTTTATTCTTCTTTCTAATATCTTTTATGAAACCAGGTGGTAGCCCTTTGAACTTTGGTCGAAAATTATGATTACACAATTTTTGCTGATGCAGGCATCACTGTGGCTCTGGTATAACTAATGCGAAGTTAATATCTAATTTCTAGAACATGACTTTTTACTGACCCCTGGGTTCAGAACAAGTTAATAAAACTTAGCTCACACATCATTTTTCTCTACATGTAACATTTTATTTTTCACACTGAGTGTATTCTAAGCTCTGCTGACAGGGTTTGAAATGCAAAGAGAGAGCAGTAATACTGAGAAGACTTGTTGTCACTTGATCTTCAGAGTAAGCTTTCAGTTACTGTTGATATTAACAAGTTGTATAAAACAATAATAAAAAAGGACAAATAAAATGAGAGATTATGGATCAGCACATTTATTTTGATAAGATTGTATAAAAGATGGGCAGTTACTCATGCAGCAGGTTTCACCTCTTCATGACACTGCTGTTGTTGAAGAGAAGGTGAACTGGTATATATATATATATATATATATATTGATTCAGAGAGAGAGAGAGAGAGAGAGAGAGAGAGAGAGAGAGAGAGATGATTGTTACCTTTATCACTGTATGAAAATTTTAGTAACAATGATAAGAACATGTGTAACTGTCTTTTTATTTTATAAAATCTCTCTCCCGCTCTCTTTCTCTGTGTAGAGAAGAAGAAGAAGAAGAAGAAGAAGAAGAAGAAGAAGAAGAAGGAGAAGAAGAAGAAGAAGAAGAAGAAGAAGAAGAAGAAGGAGGAGGAGGAGGAGGAGGAGAAGAAGAAGAAGTTGTTGACCAAGAGTATAGTGATCAAAAGCAACAATAAAACTAGTAATGAAATAACAATATTGGAAATGCTTTGTCTCAAAATTTAAAAAAAAAGCAAGACTTGTTTTAAATGAAAGCACTTTCATTCCCACCCCCCAAGCATTTTCAAAATACAATGTTTTTTTCCCCCACTCCCAACAAAAGAAAAAGAGGAAAAAAATGTTGTTAGGGGAAAACAACACGGAGTAGCAACCCACAAAATGAGGAATTAATGCTTAAACTCTATTTGATTATGAAGTGATCTTTGGGTGTCGCTTTATTTAGGTGAAGACATGTGCAAAAAGGGATTGGTAGTTTCTCGCTTCTCCCCATCTCCTTGATTCTATAAAATGAGGTTTGGCTTGTAAAATGCATTTAAAGCATTTACAAATTTGGTGATTGATAAAGTAAGTAAGTAAATAAACAAATTGTCCCTTAATTGTGATCAAATTAAATCTGGAACTAACCCTAAGCAATAAAAGAGAATTTACCTTCCTGACACAAGTTAGTAAATAGTCGAAGCTCATAAACTAATTAAATCTAAGAAACACAGGTACAAATGTACACACACACACACACACACGCGCACATGCATGTGTGTGTGGGTGTTTGTGTGTGTGGGTGTTTGTGTGCGTGTGTGCGTGTACGTGTGTGTGTGCGTGTGTGTGTGTGTATGTGTACATGTTCCACTCTGATTGAGTACATACATGTCAGAACATCAGAAGAACAGATATAAGTAAAGATATAGATGTTTGTATGTATTTTATGCATATTCATCAGCCATTACCCTATTTACGTAAATTGATTAATGCATTCATAATATGTAATTTTATACAAAATGTAAGTTGCATGAAAATATATGGATTTATATTCATCATTTTGCAAAGTAATGAATTTTCACATGTTAGATAGATGTTAACTAATACAAAATGTGAACCGATAGATCTCAACAGAATGTTCTATCAATCAACCATCTTATCTATCTCATATAGATAGATCTCAAAAGACTGGAATAGATCTGATGTTTGATTGATAGATCTCAATAGACTGAGATAGATAAAAATATAGAGCTCATCAGACAGTTTAATCAATCAATCAACCATCTGACCTTTCTACCTGAGATAGATATCTCTCAAAAGATTGAGATAGATAGATAGATAGATAGATAGATAGATAGATAATCACCATCATGTCGTGCCATCAGCACAGATCTCCTTGACCCTCTCCTGCCTCTCTTCTCTATCGTCCATTGCTTTCGCTAGGTCTTCAAGGCTACATTCTGTATTGACACAGAGCTGTTGTATGTAGGTTCTAGCTAGTCATTCTGCCTTTCCTTGTCCATGTGAGGAGGTCTACAGGAGTATGTCACTTATGAGTTCATCCCAACTTCTCTAGCAAAATTTCAAAAGAATGAGATAGATAGATAGATAGATAGATAGATAGATCTCAACTGACTACGATAGATATGAACAGAGAAGTAGATCTTAACAAAGATAAATGAGATGGCTGTCCTGCCTTTGCTCATCCATATGAAGGGGTCCACAGGAGTATGTCACTTATGAGTTTGTCCCTACTTCTCCGGCAAAATCTCAAAAGAATGAGATAGATAGATAGATAGATAGATAGATCTCAACTGACTAAGATAAATGTGAACAGAGAAGTAGATCTTAACAAAGATAAATAAGATGGCTGATAGATATGAATAGATAGATAGATCTCAATAGACTGCTTTAGTTTGTTTTCTTTGTTTAATGGCATATCAACCTTCGTGGGTTATTTAATGCCAAAGCCATCCTTGTAGAAAAGCAGCAGCAATACTCACTGGTAGGAGTGGATAAGAAGGTTCCTACGTTTCCACAAAGGTATTAGAAAGTAAACATGTTAGCATGACAGGAGTTTGAATTCATTTACAACATTGTCTCAGTCCAACACATTACCCAACTATTCCATAGGGAATCTCCACCACAACAGAATGCGATAGAAACAAAGATGCAGGAACAGACAAGCAGATATGTAGACTTGGATGCTTACTTAATGTTGTCTAGGTTAAATGCATTTTGAAATAATTATGTAACATCTATTTTTACCGGTTAATTTAGATTTTTGCTAAATCAAGAATCGCAGAAGATTCCTGTGAAATAGAAATTACTCATAGCACTTTGCAACATCAACAACAACAACAACAACAACAAAAATGACAACAACAGTAACAACATTGACAAGAACTATGCAAACTAAGAGAAAAAGTAACAATAATAATAATACCAGGACACAGAAACAAAAAATCTTTATGATGAAAAAAATAGAAAATTTAAGCACTTTAAGTCTTTACTTACCTTAGAAGGTACTCTTCCACCCAACTCTCCAAGAAATGAGAATTACAAAAAGAAATAAGAAACCATCCAAACAACCAAAGCAATAAACTTCAGTTTATAGTATAATGTTCCGAAACAATAAATTTAAGCCCAGTTGACTGGGGGGTGGGGGGGCAGTAGAATATGCCAGCTGCATCTCTGTTGAGGAGTAAGACCACCCCACCAAACAAGTGTCTTGGATATGTCACTAAACTGTATCTGATCTTGAGGCTCCAGTTCTTGAGCTTTATGGAATGTGGAGTAACCCATCATTGCTATTACTCCTAGGTTTACTCTGACCCAGAGTGGTAGTACATGTTAGGGTCCCATCTCTAGGTAAAGTAGAACTATTTAATCATTTACTATACTTGAAATCCTATAACTATGTTCAAACAATAAATAGCAATATTTGAAATCCTTTAACTGTGAGCAAAAAAAAAAAATGAGAATTTAAAATTTAAGAATAATGTTACCTACAAACAACTCACTTGAAATCATGTGTGTGTGTGTGTGTGTGTGTGTGTGTGTGTAAACAGGATTTGACATTAAATTACCCACAAGGGTTGATATGCAATAAAACTCTTTGAAACCAAGCTAAACAATAAATTTAACATTTAAGACCAACTTACTAGATTATTAAATTTCCTCAGAAAAAAATCTCTTAGAAAAAATTTTTTAAATCAGAAAAAATCCACAAGGTAAATGGATAGTAACAAATGCAATGAATTAATTCAGACGATATACAAAATTAAACATTAAAATGTCTGGGTAGGAAAAATGATTTAGTAAGAACTGTGCAAATGATTATAATTTCAGCATGATATATGCACCACCCAAGAGCTGTTCCAGTGAAGAAACTTTCCAGTCTCTAACTTCTACTCTTTATTTAGCTCAATCAGTGCCATTTAAAAAAATCATGGTGCCTGTCTGGATCCTTTTTGAATGAAATGTTTTTGGTGAAACACAGGATTGCACAAGTGCAAAACCACCCAAACTAAACAGACTTTTCTCATTTTTTTTTTCATTCAAGTGAAAAATTAATCTCAAGATGTAAGGTTATTCCAATGTCTTCCATATCCTCTAATCTCTTTCCCTTGAATTAAATTTGCATTTTAAGAAACAAGAAAAAGTCATACAGGTAGGATGTAGAGAAACAGAAATAAATGATTGAAGATGTTCAGAATTTGAAAAAAACTGATAAAGTGGTTAGGTTGGTTGGTTGCTGGTTGGTTGGTTGGTTTTATAATATGTCAATCCTTGCTGCTTTATTTCATGCTGAAATCAGTTTAATAATTATGGTCTCTAATTACATATAGAGGGAAGATATGTCTTCACACTTATTTTAGATTGGTAAACACTTCATACTTTGTTACAATATCAATGTTTCAAGAGCCAATGTATTAATGAAATTCAGAATTATTTCAAACAGGTAACTCTTAGTTTCTCTGACACTGTTCAAAACAGTCTTGCATTTTGTAAACAATAATTTCTAAACTCTTTCTTATCAAATGTAATAAAACTGTACTTCTAAAATCTATGATACCCTGTTACATAACAATACTTTAATTTTGCATTGACTACATTTCCTGTTTTTTTCATTTTAAAAAGTTCTTTCTCTTTTCTTTGCTACATGGACTTTTTGATACATTCCTTCCCAACTTAACACCTGAGCCAAGTCCTAGAGCTTTGGAGAATGTAGAATACTACTTCATTGCCATTACTCCCAGGTCCACTCTGACCCAGAGTGGTGGCACCTGGTAGGTTTCCATCTATGCGTCAAATAGATCTATTCAATTATTTACTACACTGGAAATCATTCAACAGTGGCAAATATAACTATTAGTATTAGATAGCAATACTTGAAACCATTTAACCGTGGCAAATAGAACTATTAAGGGCTTGCAAAACACAAAATAATTTAACTGTGTGCAAACAAATGAACTCTGGCTTGTTTAAAATTTATCACCTACAAACTATTTGTTTGCAAATCATATATATTTAATATATATGTATAGACAGTATTTTGCATTAAATAGCCCACAAGGATTGATATGCCATTAAGTGCAACTAACTAATCATCCAACCAACCATTTATCCCCTCTTTTTAAAATACTATCAGAATTTCTTTCAGCTTTGATCATCTTATTGTCTCCCTTTGAAATTCTTTCCTTCTATATAAAGTTTGTTGTGTATCATCTGGAGATCTAGTTTGTTCATTATCACACTTTCCAACACAAAGATGAATCAAAAGTTTTGCAATATTTTAGTAACATAAAGCATAAATCAGCAGCTTTGGATTCTTTTATCAAGATCATAAAAGTAATGAACCACACTGAATTGTGAGATGGACCAAGCTTGCCGGATACTCTCCAAATACTACTTGCTAGATTTGACTTACCCAAGTACTTTCTATATGTACTGTCAGCAGCTTTTGTCATCTTGTCTCACAATCAAATACTTTCTCTCTTATCTGCATCTTGTCCTTGCCTATTTTCCTCAATAAAAAATTTGCTCAGTCAGCTGGGACTGTAGAATAAACCAACTGCTTCTCAGCAGAGGGGTAAGACCCCCCCCCACAAACAAGTGTCCAGGATATGACAATAAACAATCTGATGGTGAGGTTCCAGTAATGCTGGAGCTTTGGGGAATGCGGAGCACTCATTGATTGCCATTGCTACCAAGTTCACTCTGGTTCTGAGTGGTAGGCCCTGATAGGGTCTTATCTATGGGTCAAATAGAACTAAACTGCATACTTATGCTAAACTGAATTGCTTGAAATAGAAATGTTCTGACATGTAAACTGTGTATTTATGCTAAACTGAATTGTTTGAAATAGAACTGTTTTTGACATTGAAACTGTACTTATGCTAAACTGAATTGTTTAATGTAAAACTGTTTTGAGATTTAACTGTGTGTAAACAAAACTATACTTATACTTAACTAAATTGTTTGAACTAGAACTGTTTGACTAAGCTGGAAATTGAAATGTTTTTGACAATTAAACTGTGTGCTAACTGAATTGTTTGAAATAGAACTATTCATTTGTATAAAAATGGATTTGGCATTAAATAACCTTCAAAGGTTGAGATGCTATAAAATTCAAACAAACAAACAATCAATAAATAATAAATGAACACAGTTTGTACTAATGTATACAGTTTACTATTTTGATGGATAAGCCAAAAAAAAAACAAATTTTGCCAAAGAGAATTGTTAATCCAATGGTTTTTGTAAACATATAGTAAGCATGTTTAAAAGGTATTAAGACTGAAATGAATAATGAAGGAAACATCAATTGGTGTCTTGGATATGACACTAAACTGCATTTAACAATGAGGCTCCAGTTCTGGAATTTAGGAGAGTATAGTGTCACTACTTCAATTTCATTACTGACAGTTCCACTTTGACTTGGAGTGGTAATACATTGTGTCTCAAAATAGACGCAACTCATTAATATTTTGACGTTGCATAGATAATTATCTCAGGACGAGAGTCCATTTTATGCTCATATGATGTTGAGGGCAGTTTGGCCCTTGACACTCCGCAAAATAAGTCCCAGTCAAGAATACTATTTCAGGCATATGGTAAACCGGCAAATAATGTGGAGGTTAATTTGGGGCTAGACTGATCACAGACGCTGGTAAGGGGGTGCCAGTTCACTTTCACGTACACCACCAAGTCCTTTGTCTTCCTACCCTCTCAGATAGCAGAAGAACGAGCTTCTAGGCTAGAAAATATTAACTGTAGTCAAATTTCTAAAATTTTCTTGTAATGGTTTAAGGAGGCAATAAGAAGTTTAGCAAGAATTAATGAAAGCGATATAAGGCTGAAACAGATATATGCAAAAGAAGTCAAATCGCTAGAGGAAATAACACGACCAAAAGATTTCAACACAAGGGTGCATTTAAAGTACAACGAAATTTTAATAGGCAACGACCAAACAAATAATGATGAGATTTCAGAAACAGTTCTTTTTCCTTTCTCTTTTTTTTTTACGATATAACAAAATATCAAACAGAAATATCATTCAACAGTCCTTTTTTCTTCTTTCTCTTTTTTTCCTTTCTTTCTTTTTCTCTTACTTGAGAAAAGTGTCTAAGTCGTCAGACTGAAGCATGTAACAAAGTTCATTCACTAATTTAACTATTGATGAAACAGAATCTTTTCAGTTTCTCTATTTCTTTTTTGAATACTTATAACTTTCCAATATTTAGGAATTGTAGAAGGAAAACGGTTTAAGTTATACTTATCTTTGATGGGTTTTCAATGTTCAGATTTCTTTCTCTCTTTTTTTATGGGTGAGTGACCTTCCCGGGGTCAGCGAATATCAGCATGTTGTTCTCACTGACTTCTGTCCAAAACTCTGTTTTACTCTTTTTACAGGTGACTTTCCCCGGAGTCAGCTGAATTCAGTATTTCTTTCTAATGCTGACTTCTGTCCCAAACTAAAGATTCTTCTTCAAATTTCTCTAACAGGTACTGGCATTTTGGCACACAGAGTCTGTGGGCCAATCATTTGACTTTTCCTTTTCCACTACCCTTCAGGTCACGCTACTTGATTAGCCAAGACTTCTTCTGTTCAACAGACTACAGGTCACAGAGTACAGGTATCTTGACCTTCTTTCCCATATCATTTTAACAGTCAGTCTTAGTGCCTGTTGATTTGAATAAAAAGGGAGTAAGGCAATTGACCTCCCCTTCCCTCTCTCTGTAGCATACCGAGTCACAATCTGAAAATGATTTATTACTAAGACAAGTGCAATGGCAGTCATTTGGAACATGCCCTGTAAAAAATGCATTCTTTGATCTAGAGACATTAAATCAATATTTTTTCTTAATTGTTAGTATATCATCTTCCAGGTCATGCAATCTTTTTTTGAGTTTCTTGTCTCAGTAATAAATCATTATCATATTAATGGGTTGCATCTACTTTGAGACAGTTTTGAATGATTTTGTCTTCAAACGCAAAATATTTTTTCCTCTCTTGTCTAAGTTGTTTAGCATACTATTTTCAAATCTGAAACAAAAAAGAATACAACATTATTATTAGCAGAATTATTAGCAATGACATGGGTCCCATGTATATTTAGACACTCTGTACCTATGATGGTCTCATCTACAGGTGAAATAAATCTGTTTGAAAATTATTGATATTAGATAAGAGTACTTCAAACCATTTAACTGTGGAACTTATTTGTATGATGAATTGTTACAGGAAGCAATAATTAGATTAACAAAGCATTATTAGGATAATTACAATATTGGGATAATAAAGGCTTTTAGGATAGTCAGCATATTAGGATAACAAAGAATAATTATTTATATAAAATCATAATTGTTTGAAAGAATTGAAACTGTGTGCAAACAAATGATTATTACTAAATAGGGATCTTTACTTAAAATGATATAATTGCTTGAGAAAAGACTGACTTAAACTTTAAATAAACCAACAAGGTTTGACATGCAGTAAAAACCAACCAACCAACCAACATTGATTTCATTTCATGCTAATACCCTTAAAAAAGGCAAGGCTTCTCCCCCCAACTAGGGGTTAATAGCAAGGCTTTCTTTAAAAAAACATTCATCACTTACTTTTTTTTCTAAACTTTTTAAAAGAATTGACAGGAAAGATTCAATTTTGTTTTAAGACAGAATTTAAAAAAAATACTAACAAGAAATATTTTTTTAAATATTTATGTTTCTTGATCCATATAATTTAAAACAGCTACAAAATAATTTTTCAATTTAAATCATAGCAAACAATCTATATAATTTATCATTGTCTCAATAAGCAGCTAGAAATTAAAAGATGAAAAAATGAGATCAGACATAATTACTGACAATATCTCATCTAAAAAATGTTTAAAATGCATTAAAAAAAAGAAATATCAAAAAACATTCTTTAACAATTTCAGGTTCACATTTTGTTGTGGAGAAAAATTTGGGGTACCCAAATATACATAATAAATCAGAGTGAAATCCAACTTCAGTCCACATTAGTAAAAAAAACTTTTAGATCTGGTTCAATATATCCCAACTCTAAAATTGAAAAAACAAAGAATTATTTTATTACTTTTAAAACTTTATTAAAACAATTGTTTTTATTAGTATCAGTGAATAAAAATTTCTCTTATAAACATGGGGAGGGTGTCCTCAGGGTGTAATGGTTAAAGTGATGGACTACAGAATCGTAGTAAGTGAATTCAAACTCCAGTTGCGCTCTTACGTTCACTTTCGGACAAATACCCTTGGCAAAGGTATGAACTCCTTTATCCTCCCATCAGTGGGTTAGATAGAACCACTACTGTTCTTCTAGAAGGATGGTTTGGCATTAAATAACCTACAAAGGTTGATACGCCTTTGAAACAAAGGAACAAAACATTATAAATACACTTGTACAATATACCCTGCCCCCGTGCCAATAGTGTATTATAGGACTGCTATTGTGAAAAGCAAATAATTTTTTTTATTTGCAACCCTTTTTTTTATCTCATGGTCAAAAGTTTGAGCCAGTCATAAAAATTTGTTGTCAAATGAGTAGCTCAAAAAATTTAGGATTAAAGCATTAGATTTAGATTTACATATAGAACATAAATCCATGTAAAAATATTATTAAAAACACTGAATTATCTTTTCTCTTTTCAAACATATGAAATTCCCTTCTGTTTAGACAAGAAAACCCATAAAACCCATTGGGTTTGATAGTTGCACCAGTCCATGATGATATGGGTGCTTCTATTTATGAAGGCATAAAGTATAAGGATTTAAATTAGCATTTCATACTTCTCACCATTTTATCAAGAATTCAAATGATTAGAAAAATACAATCAGCATATGAATACTGACCCCAAAAATAGTCACTTAATTGCAAATTGGACTGAAAATAGCTTTATTCTCTAAGTTTATCATTTTAAGAGTATTACTCTAATAAATAATTCATGATGAGCTCTTTTGGGCGGGGTTAGTGTTAAATACATACATACATACATACATATGTTAATGGTGTAATAAATACTGCCTTTGGAAGTGGGCTTGGTTACCCAAGTTCAAATCCTGGACAAGGTTGATAGACAGAAAAGACCAACCAACCAACCAACCAACCAATCAACCAACCAACCAAGCAACTGGTAATAGTAGGGCAGACTAGACTTATTAACCTTCGTATGGCAACTGGTCTAGGAGAAGGAAAACTCTGAATTCAAACCTGTTAAACTCACCTTAAAAAAGTGAGCTTGTGTCATACCCTGCTGATGCAGAGGGTTTTAGTGTACATATATATATATATATATATATGTAAAGTAAAGTTGGCAACCTTTGTCGAGAGTGACTCAAAGGTTCCTTTTTCAATAGCTACTTCATCGAGGTGTAGGGGAGGGTGCTACTCCATTCCCTGGATTGTTTCCCTTACCTTATAATGCTGAGTGTTAAGCAAGGCGGCATCAAGTAACATTTTTTGAATCTTTCGTGTGACTTGACCTGAGATTGAACCTCTGTCTCATAGACCATTTGTAAACACTCTACTCATTAGGCCAATGGACTCAAATCATGAGAACCTTCGTAAAATAAATAGATAGATTGATGAAGCATTGTCAATCATTATCGTCATCATTACTGAATGAGTTATGATATTTTAAAAAAGTAGTATACTTTAAAATGAATAATAATAATAATGATAATGAAAATAATAATTTTGACATACAAATAGATCACCTAATCTTGACCAGGTAACCACACCAAGTGATAGACAACAAAAAAAGAGAATTCACTGAATTGTGGATTTTGCTGTCCCAGCAGATCACTGAGTGAAATTGAAAGAAAGCAAAAACAGGGATAAGTACCTCGACCTAGCTTGGGAAGTGAAAAAAACTGTGGAACATGAGAATGACGATAATACCAATTGTAATTGGTGCGCTCAATACAATTACCAAGGGATTGGTGTAGGAACTGGGGAACTTGGAAATAAGAGGACAAGTTGAGACCATCCAGACTACAGCATTGTAAAGATTTGTCAGAGTATTGAGAAGAGTCCTGGAGACTTGAGGAGACTTGCTGTCACTCAAACTCCAGTGAGAAACCATTGACTAATGCTGGCATGAAAAACTTTCAGAAGAGTATAATAATAAAATTAATAATAATGATACAGAGGAGGAAGAGGACTTGCCAGCATTGAAAACAGCATTGGTACATCAATACAATGACTTGAGGATTACATAGAAAAGCACAAAGAAGGACTGATTACAGCTACCAGAAATGATACTGACAACACGATGGCCAACAAAATAACAATAACTAGGAAACAGAAGTGGAAAAGAAAAGAACACTATGGGCGTTTTAAACAACTAATAAACAACATCTCACACGAGAAAACTCACAAAAGGAAACTTCAAGAGAGAAACAAAATCTTTCCAAATAGCAGCTGTTATGTGGGGTAGAAAATAGGAGAAATATATTTTTTATGTACATTACAAATGTGTTTTATTTGTCCTTGTTATTCCGAGACGAAAAATAAAGTTGGGAAGGAGAGGCGCCAAGCATACCCTTTCTCATCACACATGATTTGCTCGGTAGTTCACGAGGCAAAAAGAGGAAGAGAAAAGAAAAAATAGAAGACAGCAAGAAATGGAATTGCAAGTCAACCCCTTTCCACTATTTACCCATCTCAGCTAGCCTTGAACTCTTGGAGTGAACTTTGGGTGACCTTAGCAGCCAAGTGTCCAGCTCTAAGAGTCAGTGAGAGACCCTTTTTCGGCACTGGCAAAGGACAGGTGTTGTAGCGGTCCTGACTTCAAGGCGTCAACATCCATCCAAGAGCTCTGTTCCAATACACCCGAAATGGGACTAAGAAAAGGACAGCAGAAACTTAACAACTCCTCGTGGCACTTAAGTTCAAGCTTCTTCAAGAAAAAAAAAAGAACAAAAGAAAAAAGGAATGAAAAAAAAAAAAAAAAGAAAAAAGATTATTAACAAGTCCTAAACCCTCAGTGAGTTTCATATTTCTTTTGCCTCTATGTGTCTACCTTACAAATCTGTTTGAGTAGAAATTAAGTTGTTAATGTTATAATAAATTTTGTTGTTAAATCTTCAAATTGTGTTATGTTGGTTTTGTGAGTACTTGTCGCTTATTCCGCTGTGATTTACTGAGAGTCTTCGAGTGGAGAAATTCCCTTCCCATAGTTCACCCTTTTTTTTATCGAACCCTGGGACATTCTCGCAATTTTATATATTTTTTTTTTATCATTCTTGTTATGTGCCAGTTATTGCAGTCTCAGTGAAAGCCGGTTTGTAACACAGCACAAAACAACGCAGTAAGAACCAATCATATTAAAGTGAGAATAGATAAGATGCTACAAAATAACAAATGAAGGTTATGTGATGATAGAGACAAAACCATCAATTACATAATAAGCAAATACAGTAAATTAGCACAGAAGGAGTATAAGACTATACACAACTGGGTGGGTAAGGTGATCCACCAGGAGACATGCAAGAAATTTAGATTTGACCATATGAACAAATGTAATATGCACAACCCAGCATCTGTCCTAGAGAATAACACACATAAACTCCTATGGGACTTTGATATACAAACGGATCCCCTAATCTCGGCCAGATGACCAGACCTTATAATAATCAACAAAAAACGAGGAGTTGCAAAATTGATGACTTTGCAGTCCTGGCTGACTACCAAATAAAGCTGAAAGAAAGTTAAAAGAAGGATAAGTACCTCGACCTTGCTAGTGAATTGAAAAAAACTATAAAACATGAAGGTGACAGTCATACCAATCATGATTGGTGCTTTTGGTACAGTCACCAAAGAATTATTAAAGAGACTGGAGGACTTGGAAGTTGGAGGAAAAGTGGAGACCATCCAAACTACAACATTATTGAGAATGACCAGAATACTGAGAAGAATCCTAGAGACTTAAGGAAACTTGCTGTCATTTAAGCTTCAGTGAAAAACCATCGGCTAAAAAAAAAACTCTCAAGGAGTAAATAGTAATAATATGGTGGTATTTTATAAGTTAAAATTTGCTGGAAGTTTTGAAGGTTTTCACGTGTATTTTTTAAACTTGAGGTTGCATAAATAAATTTTTCCTTTTCTCTTTCTTCCACTCTGAACTTATGTTCTCACCAGAAGCAAAAATGAAAACATTTTGATATAGAAAATAAAACTTAAAGAATTACAAAAAAATTATGATTTGTCATTAAAAAAGAAATTCAGACATTTTTCTATTTCTTTTACACCCTTTTGTTTTAAGCAAATGGGGGAAGACGGAGTGTTGATATTCAGGCGAATAGAATTAAAAATGCTTAAGTCTGAGGCCTAAAACCACTACTTATATTGTGGTATGAGCACACAATAGTAAAAGGAATGTTTTAAAAAACACTCCAAGATTTTAAGGTAGCCTTAGGGTTGTTTTGGGGTTTTTATTTGTTTTTTTCCCCCGAAAATGGAAAATGGGATTTTCTGAGTAAGATTATCCTCCTAATATAAAGAAAGAAGAGAGAAAAACTCAGAAATAAAAAAGAACAAAAAATATCACAATGTCCAAAGGATGAAGAAGATGGAACAGAAAGATTTATGAAGGTGCAAAAGACAGATTCTTTGTTGTCAAATTTATTTTCATTTCTAACTCCTTTTTTTCTTTCTTTGTTATGTATGCTTTTGTTCATATATAGCATAATCTTATTTATTAATATATATATATATATATATCTATATATATATATATATATATATATATATATATATATACATACATATATATATATATATATATATATATATATATATATATATAATTTTTTTTTGTGGGGTAAATATCTCTGTGCCTAATTCTAGAGAAAAAGGACATTATCCATTATTGGATAAAATGCTAAATATTACAATGAATGAATTTATGAGGCAATATTAAGAATTTATTAATGACTCACCGCAGAAAATTTTGGTGGAAATTTGTTTTTAATTGAACAGATAATGACAGCTGTATTTACTTAGGGAGACTATTTAGGGATAAGATAATTTCTTTACACATAATTGTAAACCCTTTACAGTCTGCTATTGCAAGACATTTGATATTTTTGAAGACTATTTGAATAAGAGAATATGTAATCTTGAATTTTGGGATGAGCTCATGTTTTTTAAATTTTGTTTCTATCATTTTTTTTTTGAAAAGTTATGATATTTTGAAGTTGACAGTTTTATTGAAAAATTTGTGAGCCAAAATTTAGCATCAAAATTGTGGTGCAGTTTTCAAAATGTATTTTTTGCTAATTTAAGAAAAAATACTTTTATAATTTCTACAAATGTCTTGATTTTTGGATTGAACAGTTTAGTAATATATTTTTATTACAATAACCACCACCCTGAAAAATGCATATTTTGATGTAAAAAAAACACATAAATATTTTCAGTATATCTGGAAATATAAAAATGTTGTGTTAAACATACTACTCAAATAAATATTCTAAAATAAAGGTCTTCATACTATTGTTTTAATTCAGTTCTGTCTTGATTATTTGATCTATAATTACGATTATGATTTTCTTTAAAGTGTTTATATTTTGTTGCTAAAGTTGATTTCCAGTAAAAATATCAGATATGTGATATGATTCCATTGTTAGAAGAAAAAATTCCAGTCAAACTGTGTTTACATTTTATTTTGTTTGATACTTCTATATGCTATTAATACAACAGTAAATTCTGGTTTTAAATATGTTTTTAATTTTTTCTTGCATCTTTATATGTATGGCAAAAGTGTAATAAATATCAAATTCTTTCCAACATAAGGCTATTTAGAGGACATAATAAATTTCAGGTGAAATTCTGGACCATAAACATGTGTTTATCATATTTTTGACAAACTTGTGATGTTCACTCAAGACGTTCATAAAATGGCCAATTTAACCTATGGTGCCTTTATCAAACAAAAAAACCTAATCCCAGAAAAACACTTAAAGTCACTGGAATTCAAATAAATGTAGTTAAGTGGACAATATTCTATTATAAAACTCCTACTCCATACAATTTAAACATTGAGTTTGAGGTAGATTTTTTTCATCTTAAGGATCATAGAGTCATTTCACTATTAACAGTTTAAAGAAGACTACGGTTTGTTATGATACTTTGTTTAATGTTTAAAATAAATTAAAATGTTTATTCCATTAGTTTAATGGTTTTAGCAAATTTCTTTCTTTATTTGAGAAATCCACAGTGCCTTCAGTTGCAATAACTGCAGACTTGTCAAAAAATTGACACTAATTAACAAAAACTAATTAAATCCCATATAGGACTTTTATAAATTTTCATAAAATATTTTTAAAAATCTCTAAGACATAATATTTGCATTATATAGAAACAGAAGAATTTGATTTTGAAATTTGTGTTTGCTATTTGGTCATATGCTATGTTTTGTGATATATTTCTTTTAGCAACAATGAAAGATGAAATTTGTGTTTGCTATTTTGTCATATGCTATATTTTGTGATATATTTCTTTTAGCAACAACGAAAGATGAAATTTGTGCTTGCTATTTGGTCATATTCTATGTTTTGTGATATATTTCTATTAACAAAAACGAAAGATGAAATTTGTGTTTGCTTTTTTGTCATATGCTATGTTTTGTGATATATTTCTATTCCCAACAGCAATAGATGAAATTTGTGTCTGCTATTTTGTCATATGCTATGTTTTGTGATATATTTCTTTCAGCAACAATGAAAGATGAAATTTGTGTTTGCTATTTTGTCATATGCTATATTTTGTGATATATTTCTTTTAGCAACAACGAAAGATGAAATTTGTGCTTGCTATTTGGTCATATTCTATGTTTTGTGATATATTTCTATTAACAAAAACGAAAGATGAAATTTGTGTTTGCTTTTTTGTCATATGCTATGTTTTGTGATATATTTCTATTCCCAACAGCAATAGATGAAATTTGTGTCTGCTATTTTGTCATATGCTATGTTTTTTGATATATTTCTATTAGCAACAACGAAAGATGAAATTTGTGTTTTCTATTTTGTCATATGCTATGTTTTGTGATATATTTCTATTAGCA
Organism: Sepioteuthis lessoniana; assembly: GCA_963585895.1. Lineage (NCBI taxonomy): Eukaryota > Metazoa > Mollusca > Cephalopoda > Myopsida > Loliginidae > Sepioteuthis > Sepioteuthis lessoniana. The sequence goes on from OY757922.1 coordinate 48,289,669, forward strand.
ACAACGAAAGATGAAATTTGTGCTTGCTATTTTGTCATATGCTATGTTTTGTGATATATTTCTATTAACAACAACGAAAGATGAAATTTGTGTTTTCTATTTTGTCATATGCTATGTTTTGTGATATATTTCTATTAGCAACAACGAAAGATGAAATTTGTGCTTGCTATTTTGTCATATGCTATGTTTTGTGATATATTTCTATTAGCAACAACGAAAGATGAAATTTGTGTTTTCTATTTTGTCATATGCTATGTTTTGTGATATATTTCTATTAGCAACAACGAAAGATGAAATTTGTGTCCGTTATTTTGTCATATGCTATGTTTTTTGATATATTTCTATTAGCAACAATGAAAGATGAAATTTGTGTCCATTATTTTGTCATATGCTATGTTTTGTGATATATTTCTATTAGCAACAACGAAAGATGAAATTTGTGTCCATTATTTTGTCATATGCTATGTTATGTGATATATTTCTATTAGCAATAACGAAAGATGAAATTTGTGCTTGCTATTTGGTCATATGCTATGTTTTGTGATATATATATTTCTATTAGCAACAATGAAAGATGAAATTTGTGTCCATTATTTTGTCATATGCTATGTTTTGTGATATATTTCTATTAGCAACAACGAAAGAGGAAATTTGTGTTTGCTATTTTGTCATATGCTGTTTTGTGATATATTTCTATTAGCAACAACGAAAGATAAAATTTGTGTTTGTTATTTGGTCATATGCTATGTTTTGTGATATATTTCTTTTACAAACGACTATAGATAAAATTTTAATTAAATACTTTCAAAAGTAAGCATGCCATTTTTTGCAAAATAAACTTTAAAAAACTTTGCTTACATTTTCTTAGAACTGGCTGAATTTTACTAAGTCTTTCATACATGGGTCGTTCAAAAAGTTCTAAGCCTCAGATAGAAAGAAAAGTCCCAGTTTAACAATTTCATAGTAATAACACACTATACCTTCTTATTAAACTTGAAAACCAAATTAGATTTCTGTCTTAATTTCTATGCAGGTGAGGTCCATACATAGATTAAAGGTGAGCAACAAATTCAAAATCTGGATGAGACTATGAACTTTTTGAGTTGCATTTGTACATCTTTTTTATTATATATTGAAAATTAAATTTATTGAAGGAATATAAATTGAAAATCAGAACTTGGTGGGATATTTGATTATTGCATATAATACTTGACTTATTTACCAGCATTTGTGAAAAAAGTGGAAAGAAAATAGGTAGGATTGATTGCAAAATAGTAATGAGAATTGATTTTGGTTGGTTGGTTGGTTGGTTGGTTGGTTAGTTCTTACAGCCTATCAACCCTTATTGAGTTTTTTAATGCCTAAAACAGTTTTTTTTCTATAAAAGCAATTATATTATTTCAAGTCACTATTCTTATTCAATAATTTGTAAACAGTTATAGCTGCAAGAAACTATTTTTAATATAAATAATTTGTACATTATATTCTTGAGCATATATTCCTATAATTAACTGATTTAACCCATTTTTAGCTGTAATAATTATTTATATATATATAAACATATAAATTTACTTGCAGACCTATTCATTTTATTGAATTTACTTTTTTCTCTCACTGGACCAACCAAAAGAAGAAAAAAATATTAGTACAAATCCATATATATATATATATATATATATATATATATATATATAATTCTGTGAAAAAAAAGTCTCCTACAAATAGTCTCCTTAGTTTGGTTTGGTTTCTTTATTTAACGGCATACTATTTGAACCATCAGAGTGTTCACCAATGGTCTGGAAGACCAGGGTTTAATTCCAGGTCGAGTGATACCAAAGACTCAATAAATTGTACTTGATGCTGCCTTGCTTAACACTCAGGATTATAAGGTAATAAATAAAGGTAGTGGAGCAATCCAGGGGATGAAGTAGTGTCCTCCCCTACACCTCGGTGGAGTAGCTATTGAAAAGGGAGTCTTCAGGTCACCCTAAACTATGGTCACCAACTTTATTTAAGCCATGATTAGATGGATAAGAGGTTTGAACCTTTCCCAATAGTATTTGTCCAAAAATGAACTTCGTAGCATGACTGGATTTTAAACTTGTTTACAATGATATTACAGTCTTGTATGTTAGCAAAATACCCCGTGGCAATTACCTGCCAAGTTTCCTAGAATAAAACGAATCATTACTGATGAATTTATTTACTTTGTCAAAGTTTTTAAAGTGATACTAAAGCTGTATTTATCAAGATAGTAATGAACTATAGATAAAACACTGATTTTCTTCGAAAAATTTCCCTTGGCATTCGACACGATGAGTTTCCCACCTGTCAAAGCATCTCTAAAACTTCTTTTTTTGATTTGATGTGAAGCTGTGCCATTATCTTCTTTTTTTTTTTGATGGCCTCTTCATCCTCAAATCTTACCTTTGAGATGATGCTTCAGTTTACAAAACAAAAAAGGTCTCAAGAAATTAGGTCAGTTAAAGATGATAGGTACTGCACTTGCACAATTTAGTGTTTTACCAGAATCTGCTGAACAGAAAGTATCAAGAATTGGCAAAACTTCACTAAGATGTTAAGGCAGCATCCTAAATGTCTTGTCATCATCACTTTATTGTATAAGTTGTTCTTCTATGTGCACAAATTTATTCAAGTATTCAATTCTAGTATAAAAAAAAGGGATTAAAACTTCAATCCAAATATATTTTAATAACACCTCATATAATAATAAAAATAATCATAATAATAAGGATAATAATAACAAGAGAAACTGAATCTTTTCTAAAAGCTGCACAAAACAATGTCATAAGGTCCAATCATATCAAAGCAAGAATAAATAAGACGCAACAAAATGGCAGATGTAGGTTATGTGGTGATAATAAGCGAATGTGGCAAAATTAACACAGAAAGAGTATAAGACTAGACATAACTGGGTAGGCAAGCTGATCCATTGGTAATAGTGCAAGAAATTGAAATTTGGCCATACAAACTAATGATATATGTACAACCCATCATTTATGCTGGAAAATGAGACAAACAAACTTCTCTGGGATTTTGAAATGCAAACAGATCACCTAATCTTGGCCAGATGACCAGACCTTATAATTATCAAGAAAAAAAGAGAACTTGCTGAATTTTGAACTTTGCTGTCTGAGCTGACAACAGAGTAAAATTGAAAGAAATTAAAAATAAGGATAAGTACCTGGACCTTGCTAGGGAATTGAAAAAACTATGGAACATGAAAGTGACGGTTATACCAAATGTAATTGGTGCTCTTGGTACAGTCACGAAAGGATTGATAAAAGGACTGAAGGACTTGGAAATAAGAGGATGAGTGGAGACCATTTAAACTTCTGCATTATCGAGATCTGCCAGAATATGGAGAAGAGTCCTGGAAGCTTGAGGAGATTTGCTGTCACTCAAACTCCAGTGAAAGACCATCATCTTATGCTGATGTGAAAAACTCTCAAGGAATAATAATAATAATAATAATAATAATAATAATAATAATAATAATAATAATAGTGATGATGATGATGATGATGTGGAGTTGGAGATAGTCTTTTGCTGAAATTATCTTTGTAGAAAAGGTCTGTAAAAAATGGAAAATATTTTCAATATGCCCAAATATTTATTCATTTAATTACACAATAGAGAATTGGACATTAGCCCTTTTTATCATGCTATTTACGTAGAATGTTTTCCAAATTTTCATCAGTTTTTCTTTTAAAGTTATATATTTGATTTGATGTCTTCAAGTTCAGGTTTAAAGAGGCTGTCTACATACATTATTGTAAAATGTACAAATGGCAGAATTAGAGTTACAAGCTGCTTTGAATTTTTTTTTATTTGATAAAACTGTCAAGCATATCATATAACTTCTTCTTCTTCTTCTTCTTCTTCTTCTTCTTCTTCTTCTTCTTCTTCTTCTTCTTCTTCTTCTTCTTCTTCAAAGAATCTTCTTCTTCTTCTTCTTCTTCTTCTTCTTCTTCTTCTTCTTCTTTCAACTTGTTTTTCTTGTATTTTTTACTTTCTTCTTCTTCTTCTTCTTCTTCTTCTTCTTCTTATTATTATTATTATTATTATTATTATTATTATTATTATTATTATTATTATTATTATTTCATCTCTATTATCATCATCATCTTCTTCTTTAGCTTTTCTTTTTCTTCTTTTTCCTTAGGTATTTTTCTTCTTCTCCTTTAGCACTTCTTTCCTCGCTTTCTTTTTATTTCAATTTGTTTCTTTTTTTTTTTTCATGTACTTTCCCTTCTTCTTCTTCTTCTTCTTCTTCTTCTTCTTCTTCTTCTTCTTCTTCTTCTTCTTCTTCTTCCTTTCATCACCCACATTACATTCCACACACACAGCCCCTACCCCTTCACCCCTTCATTCATACTTTGTTCTTTTTACAATCAGATTCCCAAAGAATAAGAAACTAGGAACCAAAAAATTTAAGAAAAAAAAAGGAAAAAACAAGAAGAAGCACAATACAAGCCAATGCCATTTCTTGATTGTCGACGCTTGGTATTAAGAAGTCATAATTTGTTGTTATATGTCGGAGAATTTCAGAAAGCTTTTTCACTGACCCTCCCCTAATTGGTACAATATTGTTCCAATCCCCTCCTCCAATTTCAATGATTTTCTTTTCTTTCATTTCTTTTTGTTCTTGATTTTTATTTTATTTTATTGACAATTCTATTTTGTTCCCGAAGAAGCATTGATAGGTCTACGACAATGTGTTTCATCAAGGCTAGAAATGACAGTAGAAAAAGAAAGAAAATGCTATAAAACATGAACCATACAAAAAACCCAAAAGAGAAATGAGGAAAAGAAGAAGGAGGAAGAGGAGCAAAAAGAGGAGGATGAGGAGGACAGAGTTGAAGATGAGTTGAATGATGAGGATTATCATGAAGATGATGATGATAATGATAATAAAAAGAAGTGAATAATAATAATAATAATGATAATAATAATAATAATCTATGCTATAATGATCTGATTTTTAATATAACCGTAACACAGCAAAACTGTACATTGTAACGAGATTTTTGCTTGGGCAATAAGAGTAAAGTGATCTAACTTCCTAATCCAATTTTTGCAGTCGTATATTTGTCTCATTTAATGTATGAATTATATGTGCAAAATAAACAAATATTATGAGGCACAAGTTGTGTCTGTATTAGATAATATGATTTTGGAATGAATGTTATTATAATACAGCTAAAACGGTAGTGAGTGTTTTGTTGGTACATTAGTGTTAAAATGCTCTAAAGGAATATAACAATTTCCAACCCAATTTGAAACTTAATAATAATGTGGGGTATGTATTTGTGCTCACTCTCATTATTTTAACTAATTAGGGGAGATAACTATTTAATTAATTATTGACAAATCATAGAGTACTTTCTTGAATTGATTTGTTAATATTTTTATTTACAATTAATTATAGCATTAATTTTATAAATAGGATATGACTCTACATTGATTTTAATGAACACAAAAGTTGGCCTTTTTTTAACAAGTGATGACAATAATCTCAATCTTGTGAAAGAATTGAAAAAATATACATGCACAAAGGTAACAATGATGCCAATCATGACAGAAGCACTAGTAATGGGCCAAAAGAGCCTAGCAATGAGTCTGGAAAAAGGGTAGATTCATGGAAGGATCAAAACAATAATAATGCTAGATATGACTGGGTGATGGAGGGTGATCCACCAGGAATTATGCAAGAATTTGAAATTTGACCACATATGCACAAAACAGAAGTCCTAGAGAATGAGATGCATAAGATTCTCTAAGATTTTGAGATACAACTGGATCACCAGATCTCGACCAGGAGATCAAACAGAGTGATGATTAACAAAAGGCAGAAAACTTGCCATCTTATGGATTTTGCTGTCCTGGAAAATCACAGTGAAAAAAAACAAAGAAAGTGAAAAGAAGGACAAGTACTTGTGCCTCGCCAGAAAACTGAAAAAGCTGTATTACACAAGAGTAACGGAGATACCAATTGTCATTGGTATGCTTAGAACAGTTCCTAATGGCTTGGCTAGGAGACTAGAAGAGTTTGAAGTTGTTGGATGAATCAAGACCATCCAAATTACAGGATTGTTGAGAAGAGCAAGAAAACTGAGAAGAGTCCTGGAGACCTGGGGAGCATTGCTGTCACTTAGACTCCAGTTAAAAACCATCAGCTAATGCAAGTGTGAAAAACTCAGAAGAAATAATAATAATAATAATAATAATAATAATAATAATAATAATAATAATAATGATAAACTAGAAACCTTGATACTTACTATAAGACTATGCAATCAAGATATCAAAAGAGAATTTGGCACTGAAAAATATGCCTTGCTGGAAAAAAACAAAAAAACCCCGAACAATTTGATTTGGTTTGGTTTGATGAAGCATCAACCACTGTAGGTTATGAATGCCAAATCCATTTTTATACCTACAGACAATCATATTTCAAACAATTCAGTTTAGCATAAGTACAGTTTCAATGTCAAAAAACAGTTCTATTTCAAACAATTCAGTTTAGTATATGTATAGTTTTTTGTTTACACAGTTTCAATGTCAAAAACAGATCTATTTCAAACAATTTGATTTAGCATAAGTATGCAATTTAAATGTTAAAACTGTCCCATCTCTATATGGACACAGTTTAGTTTTATTTGACCCATACATAGGACCCTATCAGATGCTACCAGAGTGGACCTGGGAGCGATGGCAGTGAAGGAGCACTCCACATTCCCCAAAGCTCTAGCATTACTGGAACCTCACCATCAGATTGTTTAGTGTCATATCAGGACACTTGGGCTGGTCTTACTCCTCAGCAGTGATGCAGTCAGTGTATTTTACAGCCCTAGCCGACTGGGCAAAAAAATGAAAATAGGGAAAAGTAAAACAATGGAAGGAATAGAACTACCAAATAAGGAAAGCATCGGAACACTTGAAGAGCAACAAAATTATAAGTAACTTGAAATATTGGAAGTAGACACCATCAAATAAATAGAGATGAAAGAAAAATTAAGAAAAATGTACCTCAAAAGGCCAAGAAAATTCTTGAAACGGATAAGAGAAGAACTCAGACAAATTGATCAAAGGATAAGATTATAGTTATATGATAAGCAAACATAGCAAACTAGCTCAAAGGGCGTATAATACTAGGCATGACTGGGTAGGAAATTTGATCCACTAGGAATTGTGCAAGAGATTAAAAATTAACCATGCTAATAAATGGTATATGCATTAACCAGAACCTTTTCTAGAAAAGAGACATAAAATTTTCTTGGACTATGAGTTACAAACAGACCACTCTATCCTGGCCAGGAGGCCAAACCAAATGTTAATTAACAAGAAGAAAAGAACTTGTCATTTGATGAATTTTGCCTTTCCAGCAAACCACTGGGTTAAAATCAAAGAAAGTAAAAAGAAAAACAAATATTTGAATCTTGCCAAAGAGCTGAAAAAACTGTGGAGCATGAAGGTGACAGTGATGCCAATGTTGGTTGGCATGTCAGCAATAGTCCTCAAAGGGATTGGAAAAGAGACAGGCAGGAATAGAAATCAGAAGAAGAACTAACCACGGTATTGTTGAGATTAGCTAGAATACTGAGAAAGTCCTGGTGACCTGAGAAGACTTGCTGTCACTCAGATTCCAATGAAAAACCAAGCAGATGTTAGTGTGAAAAACTTACAAGGAGTGATATAATAATAATAATAATAATAATAATTCAGAAAAAATGGTACTTGTACAAACCAGAATCTGTCTTAGAAAATGAGGTGTGCAAAATTTTCTACAACTTTGAAATAAAAACCGATGACCCAAGAAAACCTGGTAATAATCAATAAATGTTTTGACAGGTAGACTTTGCCATTCTAGCAAATCACAGAGTTAAAATAAAAGAAAAAGAAAAACTAATAAAATACCTGGACCTTGCCCAAGAACAAAAAACATTTTGAAGCATGAAGGGACCATAATACCAATCATTGTTGGTGCACTCAAAACAAGCCTGAAAAATCTAGAAAAGAGACAAGGAAAATGGGAAATCTGAGGAAGAACTGAAATTGTCCAAACCAAAGCACTGCTGAAATTTGCTAGCATACTTAAAAGAATCCTTGAGTGCTAAGTAGACTTTCTGTCGCTCTGACTCCCCTGAAAACTACCAGTTACTATGATTGTGAAAATTGTACTAGAAGTAAAATAATAATAGCTCCAAAAATTTGAAGAAAAACTACTTTATGGGTCATTCAGATGACAAAGGACATTGCACAAGAAATGACCTGCACATGGCTATGAAGAGGACACCTAAAGAGAGAAACAGAATTATTATTAATAGCAGCCCAAAACAACACTGTAAGAACAAATTATATAAAAGATAGAAGAGATAAGATTCAGGAAAAAAGTAAGTGTAGTCTATGTGGAAATAAAGATGAAGAAGTCAACCTAATAAGAAGCATAAGCTACAAACTAGCACAGAAGGTGAATAAATGCAGATATGACTGAGTGGGAAAAATGATCCACTTAAAATTGTGCAAATAACAAAAATTTGACCATACAAACAAATAGTACATGGATAAACCAGAAACTGCTATTGAAAATAATTTAGAAAATCTTTGGGGTCTTTGAGATAAAAACAAATCACCAAATCCCAGTTTGAAGAACAGACCAAGTTGGGTTAAACAAGAAGAAACAAACATGTCTGCTAATAGACATTACCTTTCCAGCATAGCACAGAGTTAAAATAAAGAGAAGCAATAAACTGGAAAAGAATTCGTACCTAACCAGAGATTTTTAAAATATTGCAGAATATGAAGGTGACCGTAATAGCAATCATTGTCAGAACACTTGGAATAATCCCTAAGAATTTAGAAATTAGAGGAATAATTGAAATGGTCCAGACTACAGCAAAAATACTTAGAAGAGTCCAGGGGTGCTGCGGAGACTTGCTGTCACTCCAGTGAAAAACACTAATTTCTACACATATGAAAAACTAACAAATAGTAAAAAAAATAGTGTAAAAATTCAACAACTAACTAGTCAACTAGTAGACTTTGTTGTTTTAGTTTTTCTAATTATAAAAGTAAAGTTGTCAATTGTAGTCAAGGGTGACCAGAAGGCTCCCTTCTGCATAGCTACTACACTGAGGAGTAGGGGAGGGTACTACTCCTTTCCCTGGATTGCTCCACTTTACCCTTGATACGTACCTTATATTGCTGAGTGTTAAGCAAGGAGGTATCAAGTACCATTTTTAAAGTCTTTGGTATGATGTGACCTAGGATTGAACCCAGGTCTCTCGAACCATTGGCAAACACTCTACCCACTAGGCCAATGAGCTGAAAGAGAGCTGAAAAAGCTATAAAGCATAAAGGTGACAGTGACACCAATCATAGTCAGATTAACTAGAAAAATTCCAAAGGACCCAGAAAAGAGACTGAGGGAAATGGATATCCAAATCAGAATGAAATTGCCCAGACCACAGCACTACTGACATCCTTTAAAATACTGAGATAAGTTCTGGAGAACTGAGGAGGCTTGCTGTCTCTCAGACTTCAGTAAAGACCACCAGCTTGAACTGGGATAAAAACTATCAGTGTAGACTAAGCATAGTTAAATTTGGCACAAGGATAAAAATATAGGACACTTAGTGAATATCAAATTTACAACTCAGTAGTAATTGGTTTGTGAGACTAGCTTTCAAACTATTACTCTACATCTAAAAAGTAAGAGCAGCTTAGATTTGGCAAAAGGCCAGGAGTATGAGCCACCTAGTGAGGATCAAGCTTTCAAACTCTCATGCCATGATGAGGTGCCAACCAGGAGTGAGTTGATAAAAAACAGAGTTCATTATTGAAAGATAGAAGCTTCATAAGAAGAACTCGATCTAATTATTGTTTTTGTGTTCTTATTGAAAATGACAATAAAAGAGAAAAAGATGTTTATTGTAAAGTTTCATTTAGTTTCTTTCTTTTATGACATAATAACCCTTTGTGGGTTGATTAAAACCAAAACCATTTTTGTAGAAGAACAGTAGTGGTACTATTTAACACACAGCTGAGGAGATAAAAGGGTTCATACATTTGTAATAATAATTATTGGGAAGTAAATGTCGGCAGAATGTGAAACTTGAGAATGATTATTCCCTGGGAACTGTGCAAATGGTGGAAGTTTACTTATACAAACCAATGGTATATGTAGTATTTAGATTCTCTCCAAGAATATGTGATAGAGGATTCTCTGGGATTTTAAGATAAAAATGGATCACCCAATCCAGGTCAGAAGACCATTATCTTGTTTTTAGTTAAGAAGAAAAAAAGAATTTGGACTTTGCTGTTGCTGCTAACAGCTGAGTGAAAGTAAGGAACACAGTAGAAGCTTGCTAGAAAACTGAAAAATTATAGATCATAAAAGTAACAGTGAAAGTAATTGCAGCCCTTGAAACAATTGTAGCCCTTGGAACAATTGGAAAGGACCTGTAAAAGAAATAACTAGAGGAATGGAAAAAGAAACTGTCCAGACTAAAGCACTCTAAAGATTGGCTAGAAGAATCCAGAGGATTAAGAAAAACAACGTTCACTGGAATCCAAGTGATAGCAAGTGTCATTTGGATTCCAGTGAATATTCTTTTGCTTCTTTTTTTTGCTTTTCTTTATAATAGCAATAGAAAAGAAAAAAAGATATCAGTAATAATAATAGTCAGGAAGTAAAAGTTGACAGAATAGATGAGTTCAATAATAATGGTTAATTGTGGTGTAATGGTTATTGTCGTAGGAAATGGACACGGCGACACGAGTTCAAATCCTGGACGATACTGATTGCATTTCACATAGCACTAATACCCTTAGGAAAGGTATGAATCCAATTATTCTCCCTCCAGCTATCAGTAAATAGTAGGGCAGACTGGGTCCTTCAGCCTTAGTGAGGCAACTAGTCTAGGAGAAGGAAAACTCTGAATTCAAACCTGTTAAACTCCGCTTAAAAATTGACCTTGTGTCATATCCTGCCCGAGTGGAGGGGTTGGTAAATATGATAATAATAGAATTCTTAATAATAATAATAATAATGATCATAATAATGATAACCTGTTAACAGTAAACAAAATAATATAGATAATGTTCATAATAAAAAAGTAGAACTTGCTGTATAGTGGATTTTGCCATGCCAGCAAAACTCAGAGGGAAAATAAAAGAAAGCAAAACAAGAGGAAAAAACTTAAACCTTGCCAGAGAACTAAGAAAGCAGTGGAACATGAGGATGATGGTGATACCAATTGTGGATGGTGCTCTTGGGACAGTCCTCAAAGGCTTGGAAGAAAGATAGGAGGAATTGGAAATCAGAAGAAGAATTGACACCATCTAGACTACAGATTGGCCAATATACTGAGAAGAGTCCTGGAGCCCAAAGGAGACTTGCTGTCACTCAGACTACAGTGAAAGACCATCAGCTAATGTTGGTGTGAAAAACTCACAAGAAGAACAACAACAACAATGACAAAAGCTGCAGCACAATATAAACTTTTTCTGTTCTAATTTTACTTTTTTACAGAAAGACAACTAAATCTTCGATGGCAGTTTGGGTGCAGATGGTGGGGGATAAGCAATTTGGGAATGAAGGGAAGTAAAGGCAGGGGTGAAGTGAAAATAAGCAAATCTATGGCAGGAAGAAGTACAAAAAATAAGAGGGCGGGGGTGATTAGGAAGAAGACAAAGGTATGAATGAAATAAATCCTAACAGAAAAAATTTGGAGAAAGAAAAGATGAAGGAAAAACTGAAAATACAAAAAATTGGAAGATTAATGAAAAAGACAAGAAGAAAAAAAGAAAAATGAAGAAGAGCAATGTGGAATAATAATGTTAGGAAAGATGAAGAAAAGGAAAAAGAAAAAACAGATAATTCAAAAGAAGAAGAAGAAGAAGAAGAAAAGGACTAAAAAAAGGAAAAGAAAATGAAATAAACAGAAGAAGGAGAAGAAAATAATAAAAGAAAGAGGAAGAAAAAATAAAAGAAAAAAATTCATGAAGAAGAAGAAGAAGAAGAACTACCGTAGCATAGAGAAATAAAAAAAAAAAGCAAGTATGAAGCAGGGAGACAAAAGATTCACACAAGATATAGAAAAAGAAAGAAAAAAGGAAACAAAGAAGGAAAAGAAAAAAAAAATTGGAGAACTCTAAGGGCAAACAAAAAACCCAAAAATGCAGTGAGTATGGCAATGTGAAGAATACGAAGACAAAGATTGGAGGAGAGGCTCCGGAATTACAGGAAGAATAAAGAAGATCAATCGTTAGTGGCAAACGAGTTCATTGATTGAAAAATAAAAATAAAAATTTGAAAAAAAAGACTGAAATCAGGATATCGTAGAGGAAGTGGGTCCGACCCTTAATCAAGGTAGTCAGTGTCATGCTCACCACCCATTCCCACATAATGTAGGGCGATTTGCTCCCAGATAAAGAGCAGTCGGGCTTTACTCTCAAAATGAGGATATTAGACCTTGGATTGCGATAAAGCAAAAGTGATTGGAGGAATAAAAACGATCAGAGTGGTATGGATAGATACATCTCCGCAAATAATTGACTACTAAAGAATTGGAGGGAAGGGAAAAGAGATGCGGTTCAGAGAGGAAATTGAAGAGAGGGTAAAGATCTGTGTAATCTAGGCATTGGAAAAAAAATTTTTTAAATATAAATGATCACTATTAACCTCTGCATGTCCCATATGCAATCAAAGGTTAGGCTCTTTCTTTACTATGAATTGGCTACTCTGAAACATTGTTGGTCTGAGCCATCTTGAAACTAGTTTTAGTTCAATAGAATCAGAGCTGAACTTCTTTTTTTTTTTAATGTTGAGTTATCTTACTTGTTTGTGTTGAAGAAAAACACGAAAGAGAGACTAATGTTACAAAGAGGAAAAACTGTTTTTACATCGTAACTTCTGGCTGAATTTTACTTATTGTGATTGGTGTATCTTTTAATCCACATCTTTGAACTATTACATCTACCTTCTAACTTGTGTTTTATTGATTTATCTATTTGTTATTTGTTTAAGCTTTTGTTTTTGTTTTTTGTCAGAGGAGAGACTGTTTTCTCAATGAAGGTGGGGCTTCTTCTGGTAAAATGACTAAAAGCGATCATCTGTAGATAAGCAAGTAAATATTTTGAGAGGGCAGAAAAAAATGGTAAAAGTGAGCAATAATTTACAAACTAGTAGCTAGTTCTATTGAGACAAAATATATTAGCAGTTGGACCTTGTTTTGCCATTACTTGAGAGGAAAAAATTCAAAAAGGAAAGTAAAGAATCCTTAGCCATGCATCTGATCATAAACAGTTGTACGAAAGGGGGGAATGCTGATGATAGAAAGTTCACTTTTTAAATGGATTTCATTACATGTGATTGACCAGGACATTTCTACAAGAGTGAAATATTGTTCATATTCTCATATAGCTTTCCACCCATAGAAATTTGAGATACTGACAGTAAGTGTGAAGGTTAGATACACTCTTAAGATTTTCAGTTATGATCAAGTTTTTAGTAATCATTCATAAGAATAAGGGGTTGTCAAAAAAGGTTTAAGTCTAACCTTTTTTTTTGTAATTTTTACAGGTTTTTAAAAAACATTTTGGAAAGTTGAAGAAACTTGAGAAGCAAAGTACTCTATGTGTTGAAGTTGAGGACAAATATACGGATCATCATGTTCAGTTCATAGATCTTGGTCATTTTCTTCTTGGTCTGGCCAAAAACTTTTTAGTACTTCCTTATGTATATACGTCTTTTGGCTGCAGAATTTCATTAATGGAACACAAGATCAAATTTTTAGGCAAAGATTCAGACAATTCAACAGAAATATTTAACAAGTTAATACAGGGTATTAGTTGGAAAGTGAAAGTAAATATGTGACTGGAGTTTGAACTCACAATGATGTTGCAGTCCCGTATGTTAGCCATTATACCTGGGCCCAATTGGCTGGGGCTAGAGAATACACCGACTGCATCTCTGCAGAGGAGTAACACTCCCCCTATGAGTGTTCTGATTATGACACAAAACAATCCGATGGTGAGGCTTGAGTAATGCTTGAGCTTTGATGAATGCAGAGAACTCCTTTATTGCCATCACTCCCAGGTCCACTCTAGCCAGGAGTGGTAGCACCTGATAGGGTCCTATCTATGGGTCAAAAGAACTAAAATGCATACTTATGCTAAACAAAATTGTTTGAAAAAGAACTATTTTGACATTTAAACTGTGTACTTATGTTAAACAAAATTGGTTGAAATAAAACTGTTTATATGTATAAAAATGGATTAGGCATTAAATATCCTACAATGGTTAATATGCCATAAAACCAAGCCAAACCAAACCACTATGTCCAAAGAGACTCCTTCGTGACTATGGAAGATTAACCCTCATTCTGGTTGACTGGTTATTTCACAAATTAAGGAAAACACAAGAAAAGCAAGGATTCTCATAAAATCTGACTGCCGCTAGACAGACTGATCGGTAAAGAATTAACACAGATCAGCTGATTTTCTCTTGGAATTGCTTATATGAAAAATACTTTTAAAAACTAACTTCAATTATTTTCTCAACTCAGTCTCTATAAATGAGTTTTTCAACAAAAAGAATGATACCATTGTACCATGCTCCTTTTGCTTCCTTTCTTGCAACTATTTTCGGTTCCACAAAGTCAAAACCCAGCCTTGTGGTTTCTGGCCCAGTCGGCCGGGGCTACAGAATACACTGGCTGCATCTCTGCAGAGGTGTAAGATTCCCCCAATGAGTGTCCTGATAGACAATCTGACAATGGAGCAGTAGTAATACTGGAAATTTGGGGAATGCAGAGTACCCCTTCACTGCCATTGCTCCCAGGTCCACTCTGGCCCAAAGTGTTAGCACCTGATAGGGTTCTTATCTATGGGTCAAGTAGAAATGTTTGACATTTAAACTGTGTACTTATGCTAAACTGAATTGTTTGAAATGGAACTGTTTATATGAATAAAAATGGATTTGACATTAAGTAACCTACAACGGTTGATATACCAAACCAAACCAATCTCTGTGATTTCCATTTGAGAAATGCTAAGAACAAGCTACAGTTTGTGACAAACTAATTGAAAGCAGTGTCAGTTGAAGACTTCCAGCTCTGCTTCCAGGGGTAAGAACAATGTATTTATCAGTATGTGGCATTCCAAACTATTTTGAAGATGATAAAGTTAATTGATTGATTTATTGATGGATTTGAATGGCATATCAATTCATTTAGAGTTATTTTATGCCTAGAGGTAATAGAATCATGTTCATTGTATGTTCACATGTACATTTGTGTAATTGTTACTTAAGTTTTTGGTACACATGGTTTGATTAAATATGAATAATTTTCTAATTGATCTCTTTGGCCCATAGATTGGACCCTAACAGATACCACCACTTCTTTACCGAGTGGACCTGGAAGTAATGGCAATGAAAGGATAACTCCACATTCCCCAGATCTCCAAAACTAGAGCCTTCCAATCAGATGTAATTTAGTGTCATTCCCAGGACACCCCTTTTAGGGCGATCTTACCACAGAAGATATAAAATGGATTAGTAATTGAGTTGATCAAATTTTCTACCCAGTCTTATTGAATTTGTAAAATCAAAGATCAGTTTTAAGCAAAATTTTTGAAAAAGCCTTATTTCATTCTTCTTTCTTTTTATTTTGTTTCTTGAGGAAAATAAATCTTAAAAAAAGAATGAACATTTTTTGATTCAGGTGGACCCTGTTTAAAAAAACCCAAACAAACAAGAGAATAAGATAATTTTGAGAGGGAACACTAAATCTCTTTAATAAGAATTAAACTTAGATGTGTCCAAAATGGTCTCAAAAGGTGAAGTGAAATGTCTAAAGATAGAAGAGATTTTTGATTTTCTTAAATGAAGACAATGTCACGATTTTCCCAAAGGTTGTCTGGAATCTGGAAGAATTTTTAGATCAATGAATTTAATTGGCACAATGATGAAATTTGCATGTGCTTACAAAATGCATACACACACAAATATATACACACACACATATATACACACACACATGGACACACAAAATGTGCACACATACACATATATACACACATACATGGATACACACATATATACACACACACATGGAAACACAAAATGTGCACACATACACGTATATACACACATACATGGAAACACAAAATGTGCACGCATACACATATATACACACACACATGGAAACACAAAATGTGAACACATACACATATATACACACACACATGGAAACACAAAATGTGCACACATACACATATATACACACACACATGGAAACACAAAATGTGCACACATACACCTATATACACACACACATGGAAACACAAAATGTACACACATACACATATATACACACACATGGAAACACAAAATGTGGACACATACATATATATACACACACATGGAAACACAAAATGTGCACACATACACATATATACACACATACATGGAAACACAAAATGTGTACACATACACATATATACACACACATGGAAACACAAAATGTGAACACATACACATATATACACACACATGGAAACACAAAATGTGAACACATACACATATATACACACACACATGGAAACACAAAATGTGCACACATACACATATATACACACATACATGGAAACACAAAATGTGCACACATACACATATATACACACACACATGGAAACACAAAATGTGAACACATACACATATATACACACACACATGGAAACACAAAATGTGCACACATACACATATATACACACACACATGGAAACACAAAATGTGAACACATACACATATATACACACATGGAAACACAAAATGTACACACATACGCATATATACACACACACATGGAAACACAAAATGTGCACACATACATATATATACACACACACATGGAAACAAAAAATGTAAACACATACACATATATACACACATACATGGAAACACAAAATGTGCACACATACACATATATACACACACACATGGAAACACAAAATGTGAACACATACACATATATACACACACACATGGAAACACAAAATGTGAACACATACACATATATACACACACACATGGAAACACAAAATGTGAACACATACACATATATACACACATGGAAACACAAAATGTACACACATACGCATATATACACACACACATGGAAACCCAAAATGTGCACACATACATATATATACACACACACATGGAAACAAAAAATGTGAACACATACATATATATACACACACACATGGAAACACAAAATGTGCACACATACACATATATACACACACACATGGAAACACAAAATGTGCACACATACACATATATACACACACACATGGAAGCACAAAATGTGCACACATACACCTATATACACACACACATGGAAACACAAAATGTGCACACATACACATATATACACACATACATGGAAACACAAAATGTGCACACATACACATATATACACACACAGGTGGAAACACAAAATGTGAACACATACACATATATACACACACATGGAAACACAAAATGTGAACACATACACATATATACACACACACATGGAAATATAAAATGTGCACACATACACCTATATACACACACACATGGAAACACAAAATGTGCACACATACACATATATACACACACACATGGAAACACAAAATGTGCACACATACACCTATATACATACACACATGGAAACACAAAATGTGCACACATACACATATATACACACACACATGGAAGCACAAAATGTGCACACATACACCTATATACACACACACATGGAAACACAAAATGTGCACACATACACATATATACACACATACATGGAAACACAAAATGTGAACACATGCACTTATATACACACACATGGAAACACAAAATGTGAACACATACACATATATACACACACAGGTGGAAACACAAAATGTGAACACATACACATATATACACACACATGGAAACACAAAATGTGCACACATACACATATATACACACACACATGTAAATACAAAATGTGCACACATACACATATATACACACACACATGTAAACACAAAATGTGCACACATACACATATATACACACACATATGGAAACTCAAAATGTGCACACATACACATATATACACACACATGGAAACACAAAATGTGCACACATACACGTATATACACACACACATGGAAACACAAAATGTTCACACATACACATATATACACACACATGGAAACCCAAAATGTGCACACATACACATATATACACACATGGAAACACAAAATGTGAACACATACACTTATATACACACACATGGAAACACAAAATGTGCACACATACACATATATACACACACACATGGAAACACAAAATGTGCACACATACACATATATACACACATACATGGAAACACAAAATGTGCACACATACACATATATACACACACACATGGAAACACAAAATGTGCACACATACACATATATACACACACACATGGAAACACAAAATGTGCACACATACACCTATATACACACATACATGGAAACACAAAATGTGCACACATACACATATATACACACATACATGGAAACACAAAATGTGCACACATACACATATATACACACACACATGGAAACACAAAATGTGAACACATACACATATATACACACACACATGGAAACACAAAATGTGCACACATACACATATTTACACACACATGGAAACACAAAATGTGAACACATACACATATATACACACACATGGATACACAAAATGTGCACACATACACCTATATACATACACACATGGAAACACAAAATGTACACACATACACATATATACACACACACATGGAAACACAAAATGTGCACACATACACATATATACACACACACATGGAAACACAAAATGTGCACACATACACCTATATACACACATACATGGAAACACAAAATGTGCACACATACACATATATACACACACATGGAAACACAAAATGTGCACACATACACATATATACACACACACATGGAAACACAAAATGTGAACACATACACATATATACACACACACATGGAAACACAAAATGTGCACACATACACATATTTACACACACATGGAAACACAAAATGTGAACACATACACATATATACACACACATGGAAACACAAAATGTGAACACATACACATATATACACACACATGGAAACACAAAAACAAGAATAAATATATATATATATATATATATATATATATATATATATATATATATGTGTGTGTGTGTGCGTATGTATGTGAGATAATATATATATATATATATATATATATATATATATATATTGTATTTATTAATCCCTCCACACAGCCAGGATACAAAACAAGCTCAATTTTTAAGCTAAGTTTAATAGGTTTCAATTCAGAATTTTCCCTCTCCTAGACTGGTTGCCTAACCAAGGCTGAAGGATCAGTCTGCCCAACTATTTACTCATACCTTTCCCAAGAGTAGAAGTGCCATGTGAAATGCAATCAGCCTCATCCAGGATTTGAACTTTTATCATCTTGTGCATTTCCTACAATGATAACCATTATACCATTGGGCACCTCTGATATAGGGTCTCAAAAGGTAAAGTAAAATGTCTAAAGATAGAAGAGACTTTGATTTTTCTTAAATGAAGACAATGTCATGATTTTTTCATTTTACAATATAATAATAAATGAGTATATATTTGTTTATATATATATTTAATATCAAGGATGATAGTGAGATACAACTAGCCACACACTGTTATAATATATATATGTTAAAATAGCATAGACACAGAGTCAGTAGTGCTAGATGACTGCCAGCTCCTCACCAATGAGATCATCAGACCAATATTAAGCACTATTTCTTCATAAATATAGCAAACTATATATACAATATATATATATATATATATATATATATATATATATATATATTATAACAGTGTTGGTTGTCACTAAATCACTTTGTGAGTATGTGTCGAACCAAGTGCAATATAATATGGTGAGTGCTCAATATCTAGGATAGAGCTATTATATAATAATAATAATAATAAAATATATATTAGATATATATATTTAATTCATGGAATTTAGACTGTGACCACTGGGTTTCATGGAGTTTTTTGCAAAACAACAATCATCAGGCAGTTAAGAAAATGAAATGAATCGAAAATCGAAAAAATACAGACAAAAACCGTTGGGATTTCATATGAATGTTTACATGTGGTTGTAAGTGTGGGAGTGTGTGTGGGTGTGTTTGTATGCATGTATGTGTTATAGTTACATATGAATGCATGTTTTTAAGCCAAGCTACAAATTCAGTGGGTTGTGTAATTGGATGTGAATTCATGAGTGTATATTAATATTTCGCTACATTATTTTATTTCTGTATGTGTAGGTAACTATAGCTAAGGAACAAAACGTTAACACTGTATACAATATATATACAATGTATATATATATATATAGCTCTTTCCATCTTAGAATTATGCATGACACATAAAACTCTGAGTAAAATAACTTCAATATATTAAGTCTGAATATTTTTCAGAATTTTTGAGATGAGGCTTGATAATTTGTATCATTTAGAGTATTCAAAATCTTGTCTTCATCTTTATTATAATGTACACAATGTTTCAGCCAATGTGCCCTTCAGCCTTCTTCTGATGTTTCTTGTTGATCTAAGGAACCTTCTCGATGAATTCAACATGAAGGCTCTTGAGTTCGGATGGTTCCAAAGTTAGATAAGAAACAATTGAAGAAGGCCAAAGGGTAGATTGGCCAAAACATTGTTTATATAGCAATAAAGATGAGGACACTCATCCAAATACTAGAAATAATACAAGTTAGAAAACAACAACCCAAATGTAAATCTGAAGATACAATGAATGTGATTTCCTAACCTCTAGCTGAAAATAACCTTAAACAAGTTGACATGCCAATTATGAACCATTTTCAAACTGATCTATTTGACTCTTACATGTGACAGAATTGGGTACTACCACTCTGGGTTAAAGTCGACCTGGAAGTAATGGCAACAAAGGGGTGATTCTACTCTCCCTTGATCTGCGAAACTGGAATCTCACCATTAGGCACAGTTTAGTGTCACCAAGATCATCACTTTTTTAGGGAGACAGGCGAGTTTTAAGCCTCAGTAGGTTAGATTAGGTTATCTGGTTTAATGGCATATCAACCCTTAATGGTTATCTAATGCCAAATCCTTTTTATACATAAGTGAGCACGCGTGCGTGCATGCATGTGTGCGTGCGTGCATGTGTGTGTGTGTGTGTATATTTTTGTGTGTATCTGTGTGTGTAATTTTTAAGTGAATAGTTTGAAGGTACTATTTACCAACCCCTCCGCTCGGGCAGGATATGACACAAGGTCAATTTTTAAGCGGAGTTTAACAGGTTTGAATTCAGAGTTTTCCTTCTCCTAGACTAGTTGCCTCACCAAGGCTGAAGAACCTAGTCCGTCCTACTATTTACCCATAGCTGGAGGGAGAATAAAGGGGTTTATACCTTTCCCAAGGGTATTTGCCCGAAAGTGAACGTAATAGCGCGACTGGAGTACGAACTCGCGTACTACGATTCCGCAGTTCATCGCTTTAACCATTACACCACGAGGACACCCTGTGAATAGTTTGAAGGTAACATTTTTTAAATGAGCCAGAGCTCATTTGTTTGAACTCAATTTAAAGGTTTCAAGTATTACTATCTAACACTAATAGTTCTATTTTTACCG
>OY757922.1:48316482-48436482 GCA_963585895.1 Sepioteuthis lessoniana
CTTCTCCTTTCATTTTCTTCTTTTTCTCTTCATTTTCTTCCTCTACTTCTCTTTCTTCTTTCTTTCTGAATATTTCAATATGGACAATGTCTAGATTTTCATCTCTTTTTTTAAGTTTCAAATATTTAGTTTAGTTTCTAATATTTTCTTATCTACCTAAAATATTCCTTCTTTATTTTTCCTTCATTTTCTTCTGTGTCAAATACACTTTGATATTTATAGCAGTTCTATGTTGTTAATCTTCTGATTGTCTTGTTGTCCAATATGTCAATTCTCTCAGTTCTTGCCGGTCTTCCCTTATGCATTACTAATAGTGTATATT
Organism: Sepioteuthis lessoniana; assembly: GCA_963585895.1. NCBI lineage: Eukaryota > Metazoa > Mollusca > Cephalopoda > Myopsida > Loliginidae > Sepioteuthis > Sepioteuthis lessoniana. The sequence continues at coordinate 48,316,805 of OY757922.1, forward strand.
ACCTGGCCCTTGTATTAGAACCCATAGTTATCTATGGCCAGAAAGGAATCTTTCCTTGAAACTATCATTTCTTATTCAGATGAGGACATTTTTTAAATATAAGTTCTCTTTTTTATTTTATTTTTTTGCTTTATATGAGAATTTTGAAGTTTTCTCTCACCCCCACATCAAGAAGTTAAAATTTATGGCCCCCTGGTGGCTATTACTCATACTACAAATGTAAATACAACACAATTTTTTAGAGCCTTGATTTTTTGGTGGTTGGAAAAAAGTCTAAAGAAAAAAAGTTATCGAAAAAGGTCATAACTTCGTGTTTTGGCAAAGAAATTTTCATGTTGATGTTTATACAGTTGAACAAAAAGATAACGTAGACCTAAAAGAATCAATGGGAACATAGTATGCTAAGAGCTCTTTCAGACAACCTCATAGGCAAAAAATATGGGAACAAAATTCAGGATGAAATCATTAGTTTAAAAAAAAAGAAAAATATCAACAAAGATTCATATTTAAAAAAAGAGGTGCCTAAAAAATTACGGAGAATACTCAAATATATAATAAGTAATCATTCAAAATTAACATGTTTATTAATTTAAGTTAAACATAAATGGGTAAAGCTAAAATTATACATTCAAAAATGTTTAAGGATTCAAAAAATGGGAACAGTAAAGAAAGAAAAACAACATTTGTGTCTCCCATAAAGTCAAATGATCAAAAAAAAATCCTCGAGCTTGCATAAAGATGGTTTTCAAATATTTCTCGTGATTGCCTTCAAAATACAATGGTTCATAGAGCGCATAAAGGATACTAAAAGATTCATTTTTAATACAGTTGAACACAAGAAAGATTTCCAATCAAATGTTGCCCTGCAGCAGAGTTCAATCTGGTCCAGGAAAAAGGGGGCTGATCAACCTTGTTTATCCTATCATATCATCCCTGGAATATCTTGTCTTTTTCTTGATTCTAAACTTTAAAGATAATGATTTAATTTTCCTGATACATGACAGACACACTGTAAGGGTTTTATTATACTTATATTGTAAATGAAACTCCTCATGAAAACTTAAAAATCATTCAAAAACTAATGTGCTAAAAACATGTTCTGGGGTCCCATTAGCAACTATAAAAAAATGGTAGCTATAGCTCAAGCCAACCTATAATTATATGATAACAGATATTCAAAAAAGATATTTAGTGAATTATAGTAGAGATGTAAAAGTAATTTTTTTTATTTCATAGTCACTGGCAATATCTGCTTACAATGTACAAAAACTGAAAATATCAGAAATGATTCATCATAGAAAATGTAAAGGTTTTACAATAAAAATACTCTGAATGTATTGAAAAATATTTCTAATAAATATTTAACAAAATAATAAAAATTCAGTCAAGCTAACCTGATGGACACAAACTAATGGTCCTGTTCAACATTATATTTATTTTGAAAATTGAACTGGCTAAAATCTGTCGAATTTTCAAAAATTAATAAGCTAAAAACATTCTCTGATGTCCATTATCAACCACAAGAAATATGGCTGTAGTTTAAGCCATCCTAGAGAGTATATGATCACAAACTGATGATTAAAAAGATATTTTGTGAATTATACTTAAGATTGTCATTGAAAAAAATCATAGCAAAAGAGTCAAAACTTTAGTTTCTAGCCATCAAACTTTCAACTAGATTTCTACTTTATACTGTTAGCCAAATTGATAAATTAGTTTGGTTTGGTTATATGGCATATCAACCATTGTTGGTTATTGAATGCCAAGTTCCATTTTTACAAATATATCAAATATATGATTGGTAAACTCATTTTGTAGATACTCACAGTTGAATGATCAAACAGCTTTATTTCTAACAATTTAATTTAGCATAAGTCAACAAAGTTAAATGGTTCTAAGTATTACTATGTATCACTAACAATTCAATTAAGCATCAGTTTTTTGTCTAGATGCAGCAAAAAGATAAAACAGTTCTATTACAAGTAATTCAATTTAGTATTAGTCATTCATTTGTACTAAGTTTAAATGTCAAACAGTTCTATTTCACCCATAAATAAGACCCTATCAGGTGCTATGTCTCTGGGTCTGAGTGGACCAGGAAGCAATGGCAATGAAGGGGTACTTGGCATCCCCCAACTGGGTTATAGGACACTTGTTGGGAGGGAGGGGTCTTACCCTTCTGCAGAGAAACAGTCTGTGTATTCTACAGCCCCAGCCAACTGGACTACAAAATGATAAATATTCTGTTTAGTTAGCCTGATGGATACAAAGTAAAAGTCCAGTTTATCATTATATCTATATTGAAAATTGAACTCTTTGCTAAAAACTTGGAGATTTTCAAAAATGAATATGTTAAAACTTGTTTTTAGCTGACATGATTAACTACGGAAAATATGGTAGCTATAGTTTGAATTATGTAAGGATAAACAGATAGAAAACAAATTAAATTTTTCTTTATTTTCTTTTTATCTTAATCGTTTATTTTTTCCTGATTTCTTTATTTTTCATTCTGTTTCTTGGTTCAATTCTTTTTTTTTTTATTTTCTCTTACTTTAAAACAGTTTCCTACTTTTTCCTGAGTTTCATTCTTTATTTTCCATTTCCTTTTTTCGTTCTTTCCTTCTCTCTCATTTTTATATATCAATATTTTCTATTAATTAATATATCATTTTTTGAATGTTTTTCTTCATTTCTTTCTTTATTTTTCAATCATTTTTTTCCTTCTTTAACTTTTTCATATTTCTTTCTTTTCTTTTACGTTCACCACTTTTTTCCCTCCTTTTTTTCTTCCAATTTGCTAATTTTTCTTCATTCTATTTGTCCCACCCTTCTTTAATTTTCTTTCCAAAATTGTCTCTTCTCAGCATTTTCCTTCTTTTTTCTTCTTTTCATTGCTTTTTTTAATTTTCTTCCACTACTTCTTTACATTCTTCTTCTGAATTCATTTGTGCATGAAAAAATATAAAGTAATTTTTTTCTCTGATCACAATGAAATAAAAATAACCCTGAAACCATTTGCCAGCTTCTACTAAAATGACAAATACTATTTCTTCTTCACTGAAGATAACTCACTATCAGACTTTTTGATTTATTTCAACCCTAAATGTTTCACCACATCTCAAGTGTTTGTCAATATGGCATTTGGCCGGAAACAAAATGCATCTACGCAAATATAGGTGAATATTTTCCAAAAACAAATAATAAAGAAAAAATCACCAAAAGGAAATATCCCCTATCCTCTTCTTAAACCTCACCCGACAAAACTCTGCTGGTACGACTCAGAAAATTTATAATTCATTATTCACAAAGTTTAGCTATTTATGAATGTCAGTGTGTTCAACCATAGTATATTCAACTGATATTTAACCTTCAAGTAAAGAAACAAAAAAAAAAAAATCAAAAATATATACTTGTTTTTGTTTGTCTTTTGTTTTATTTTTTTTTTTACTGACAGTATTTCAGAATATCATTTGTTATTCTTTCTTAAATTTTTTTTCTGACACTTTGGCCATTAAGGACTGCATAAAAGAAGTGCTTCACTCATTTATCAGGTCTGCAATATGTAGATAGATGTTTCTGAATACACAGATTAGTAAACAGAAGAATATATACACACACACACACACATATATATATATATATATATATATATACATATATATATATATATATATATATATATATTGCTGGATTGAATAATATCATTTACTGCAAACCAAATCAACAAGAATGTTGGCAAATGTCTCTGATTTTGGTTTCATTAGTCAAGTTTTTTCTCCGTTTATCTAAACAAATTGTTTGTTCAAAACTTGGTTATTTTCATGTTATTAATAGTAGAATATACACACAGAAATTATTTAACCAAATGTCTCTGATTCCTTTTTATGATTTTATGATTTTTTCCAAATCTATTTTTTAAATCTATTATTATTATTATTATTATTATTAATATTATTATTATTATTATTATTTTTCTCAATAGAGTTTTCACATCAGCTAATGCTGATGGTCTTTCACTGGAGTCTGAGTGACAGCAAGTCTCCTCAAGTCTCCAGGATTCTGGCTGTTCTCAGCAATGCTGTCATTTGGATAGTCCCTACCCATCCACAAACTTCCAAGTCCTCCAGGCCTTTTTATAATCCTTTAGTTATTATGCCTAACGCACCAATCACAATTGACACAATCGTTACTTTCATGTTCCACAGCTTTTTCAATTCTCTAGCAAGATCGGGGTACTTATCCTTCTTTTCACTTTCCTTTAGATTTATTCTGTGGTCCGCTGGGCGACAAAGTCGACAATTTTGCAAATTCTCTTTTTATGTTGATCATTATAAGGTCTGGTCTTCTGGCCGGGATTAGGTGATCCATTTGTATATTAAAGTCCCATAGGAGTTTATGCATGGCATTTTCTAGGACAGGTGCTGGGTTGTGCATATACCATTCATTGGCATGGTCAAATTTAAATTTCTTGCACATTTCCCAGGAGATCACCTTGCCAACACAGTTGTGTCTCATCTTATACTCCTTCTGTGCTAATTTGCTGCATTCGCTTCTTATGTGATTGATCGTTTCATCTCTGTCACCGCATAGCCAACATTTGCTATTTTGTAGAGTCTTTATTAGTGTTATTATTATTATTATTATTGAAATTTTCCTCATCAGCTCTCTCTGATGGTTTTTCACTGGAGTCTAAGTGACAGCAAGTCTCCTCAGGTCTCCAGGACTCTTCTCAGTATCTGAGACAATTTTAATAGTGCTCTGTTCTGGATAGTTTCAGTTTTTCCTCAAATCTTCAGTTCATCAAATCTCTTTTCCAGCATCTTGGGCATTGTTCCAGGGGCTCAGACTACGATTGGTATTACTGTCACTTTCACATTCCAAAGAACATTTATAAACATCTGAGATTGTCCAAGTTTATTTCCTCAACTTTCAATCTGTACCAAGTCTCTTGCAATATTAACAAAATATATCAATTTAAATGTTTGTGGATTGCATGAAGTAACAAATAATTGACTGAGTGGCTGATTTCAATGGCATATCAATCTGTCTAGGGTTATTTTATGCCTACAGGTTAGGGAATCACATGCATTCTTCATATTTACATTTGCATGTAGTTGTTTCTTAAGAGTTTTTTGCACACAGTCATAGTGAATATAAATGATATTTAAAAAGATCTATTTGACCCATAGATGGGACCCAAACACCAGATACTACCACTCCAGGTCTGAGTGGGTCTGAGAGTAATGGTTATGAATGAGTACTCCACACTCACGAAATTTCCTGAACTGGAGCCTCACTATCAGTTGCAGTTTGGTGTCATACTCAGGACACTCCTTTTTTGTGAATGGAGGGTCTTATCTCTCTGCAGGGAAGGAATACAGTCAGCATATTCTTAGTTCCCCCACCCCACAACAGGGTAAAATTAACAAGTAAGTTCCTGAATTCATCACTAATTAAATTACTTTATAGTCCAGTTGGCTGGGACAGTAGAATACTCTGACCACATCTCTACAGAGGGGTTAAGACTCCCCAAACAAGTGTCCTGGATACAACATGATACAATCTGATGATGAGGCTCTAGTAATGCTAGTGGTCTGGGGAATACAGAGTACCTCTTTACTGTCATCACTCCCAGGTCCACTAAGGCACAGAGTGGTAGCACCTGATTGGGTCCTATCTATGAGTCTAAAAGAACTAAACTGCATGCTTATGTTGAATTGAATTGTTTGAAATATAACTGTTTATATGTATAAAAATGGTTTTACCACTAAATAACCTACAATGGTTGATATGGCATAAAACCAAACCAAACCAAACCAAAAAAATTACTTTATATTTACAACATAAAGGGGTGCATATTTAAATCGAATAACCTTACTGTGTTACTCAATAAAAAACAGTAACTTTATTTCTAGTTGTTATCTGGGGAGTAATGAGAGGGAAACCATTGTTGAGTTGTGTTTATAGTATTGAGTGGCTTGTGTCATACTTGCCTACATAAATATCAATATGAATTCCTTTTAGTGAAAGCAGATAACAGGCAACAAAGACTAATAATTATCATGAAACCTTATTTGCATTCTTTCGTATCTTCACTACTTAGAAGAATGACTTGATATTCAAACCATAGAAATATAAAGTACTTTATATATAATGCTCATTGAAAGAAAATAAGATGTCCTCATGTTCATATAATCAGTAATCAGATAATTTCTATGTCAGCAATACACTAGATCCTATGATTTCATCTAACTTTAAATCAATATATTATAAAAAGTATTTGTCTTACCTAATTATACCTTCATACCTTGAATTTTCTTGTATATATTACGGTTGAATTCTGATACAGTTTCTTTGTGAAGTTAAAAAGATCAATGACAGTTTATTTGTTTGTTTGGTTGAGTTTTATGGCATATCAACCATTGTTGGTTATTGAATGCCAAAATCCTGTTTTTACATATATATTAAATACATATAATTTGTAAACACTTCTTTCAGATACACACAGTTAAGTGATCAAACAGCTTTATTTCTAACAATTCAATTTAGTATACAATGTTAAATGGTTCTAAGTATTGCTATGTATCACAATTCAGTTAAGCATTAGTCATTTGTTTACACACAGTTAAATGATCAAACAGTTCTATTTCTAACAATTCAATTTAGCATAAGTCATTTGTTTGCACTCAGTTAAAATGTCAAACAGTTCTATTTGACTCATCGATAGGACCCTTTTCTGGTGCAACCACTCCAGGCCAAAGTGGATCTGGGAGTGATAGCAATGAATGGGTACTCTATATTCCCCATAGCTCCAGCATTACTGGAGCGTCACCATTTGATGGTTTAGTGTCATATCCAGGACACTTGTTGTGATAGAAGGAGGGCTCTTAACACCGTGCAGAGATGCAGTCAGTGTATTCTAACACAGAAAAGAATCTAAAGATGTTAATGTAAATAATCTTTTCATTATTGTACTTGGAATAGTCTCCTTCTCTTGGTTGTTGTCTGAAGAGTGGCAAACATTCTTATCTTTATAGGGCATCTTAAAATGTATTGTCCACTCATAATAAAACCTGTCAATGAATTTTAGTATACTTACTATAAAAACTAAATTTTCAACTTTTAGTTAATAACTTTTAACCAAAGCTTAATTGATTCATAATACTTAGAAGAAATGAAAAACTTTTCTAACCATTTAGTGATTTCTTGTGATTGCTTTGTTAGAAATTTTGTATATTTTATATATATATATATATATATATATATATATATATATATATATATATAGCTTTGTTCAACAATGCACTAAATCACCAGGTTCTAAACTGAAGGTGTACTATCTTAATAGTTTTTTAAATTTTTTTTTTATTTACAAGGCTGTGGAAGGTGTTGAGAGTGTTGAATACAAAAACGAAGCCTTAAGGCTGCAACTTCTTTACACCTGGATCCTCTCTTCTTTTTTCGAGTGTCTGTTGTAGTTTTCATTTACTAAGCTTAGTTTGGCAAGAAGCCAGATGTACAGTGCCCTAAGTGAGAACAATGGCTTGATAGCTTAGCTCATAAGGTGTCTGTTTTAGATGATAACTCAATGCAATTTTCAAACAAAACCTTTTATTCAAATTATAGGAGTTGATAGTTTTCATTCCACTCATAAGAGGATATCTAGTATCTGTGGATTCATGCTTGAGACATTGCTTGTTTGTCTCCTTGGGACAAAGGAAGAATTAACATATTCAAGATATTATCTAAGCACAAATAGCAAAATGAGAAGATATTTCTCGGAGATTACAGTGTTAAATGGAAGATTGGTGGAATCTTTTATTTGACAAGAAGTACAGATAATTTTGAAAAGACTTCATTGTGCTCAGAAACCATGGGATAGTTGCATCTAACCTGAGGTCAACTCAGTTTAATTCAAGGGCTGTTGAAAGCTAGTTCTTCATTGGAGGATTGTAAAGTCATGGGACCACAATTCTAGTTGCTTGAAATCAGAATTCTGATTATAATGGAGTTCTGGTAATAAAGGGGTACTCTACATTTACAAGATCACCAGAAATAGAGTCTCACCATCAGATAGTTTGGTATCATACTCAGGACAAACTTTTTCTGTTTGTTTGAGTGTCTTCTGCCTCTGAAGGGGATACAGTCAGTGTATTTGATAAATTTATCAACGCTTCCACATGAACAAGGTGCGAAACCAGGTCAGTTTTTTAAGCAGAATTTAACAGGTTTGGATTCAGTTTTTCCTTCTCCAAGTCTGGTTGCCATACCAAGGTTAAAGAGGCCTGTTTGCCCTACTAGTTATCCATAGCTGGAGGGAGAATAGCTGGATTCATGTTTCCCAAGGATATTTGCACTATGTGAAATGTAATCTGCCTCATCCAGGACTTGAACCCAGGCCACCATATGCATTTTCTATGACAGTAACCATTACACCACGAATGTCTCCTATTAATCTATTCTAAGTCTCATGACAGAGCTATTGTGTTTACTACTGCAATAAAAAGTAGGATTCATACATTTACAGTCAGTTTATATTACTTAATTGACCGGACATCAGCATGATGGTTAGAGAGTTCGCCAATGGCCAGGAAGACCTTGGTTCAATCCCAGGTCGAGTCATACCAAAGACTCAAAAAATGGCACTCCTAGCTTAACGCTCAGCATTATAAGGTACGGATCAAGGGTAAAGTGGAGCAATCCAGGGAAAGGAGTATCGCCCTCCCCTACACCTTGGTGTAGTAGCTAGTGAAAAGGGAGCCTTTGGGCCACCCTTGACTACAGTGGCCAACTTTACTTTAGTTATATTACTTAAAATTCTACCAATAGGGTGCATTTTCAATGATAGCAATGATAATGCATCTCAGTAATTTGGATAAAAAAATTTAAACTTAAATCTTGATCTTTTTTTTCCCAAATTGTTCCCTTAGTTTCTAGAAGAAAATTATTTCAGTTTGTCTCCAGTTACAAGCACTGCCAGCCAATGTTCCAGAGCATCATTTTTGATGATAAAAGCAATTCATATCACAATTCCTTTCTGGTACATGTGAGAATTTGAGACTTGGCTCCCAGAGTTATCCTCATAAAGCAAAACATTTTGTGATAAAGAATTTCTTTCAGGGCTTCTCTAAAAAGCTTCAATTGCTAGAAACATGATGAGTAAATAAAATTGGTTAGACGAGCCAATGAAGGTACCCAAACATACTTTGTATTTAAGTGCATTCCTCAATGAAGACGTATATGTATTTCTGCATGGACAGAGACTTTTGATTTGTGTTTTTAAAATGTGTAAGAGAAATGTCCATCATCTAAACAAGGCTTGAATATTTACCAACATTATCAAAATTGGTCAGAAGATGTAGTTATTGAACACAAAAATCAATATTTTCAATTTAATAAAGCCAATATTTGACAAGATTCCCACAGTCAATCTCCTTATGATTTGTATATTAAATTTTAAAAGAAAATAAACAGAAAAATTATAAGCAAACATTTAAACATTTGGGTACAATATATATATATATATATATATATATATATATATATATATATATATATATATATATATATTAGCAAATGTATAAAGGTAATATTTACCTTTATACATTTTCTAATATATATATATATATATATATATATATATATATATATATATATATATATGTGTGTGTGTGTGTGTGTGTGTGTGTGTGTGTGTGTGTGTGTGTGTGTGTGTGTGTGTGTGTGTGCCAGCTTGATACACATATATATGGGATATATATATATATATATATGGGAGCTAATACATACATACATACATATATATATATATATATATATGGGAGCCTGAAAATTTTTAAGTTCTCAAAGTGGAAAAATTGTAAACATTTTCCATGAATTCATTTGAAAAATTCTGAGAAATGTTTGCCATGTTGATAAATGGGTGGAAAATCCAAACGTAAAATTGGAAAGGTTGTGAAGAAAAAGTATCAAGAATTTAGCACTGAACTCAGAAGAAGCGATCATGTTAACCATTACATCATGGGTGAAATATATATATATATATATATATATATATATATATATATATATATATATATATGGTGGGGGGGATCATCAGTACATGAGTTCAAACTCCAGTTGTACTATTATGTTCAACTTTGGACAAATACCGTATGGATTGAATAGTACCACAACCGTTCTTCTAAAAAGATGGATTTGGCATTAAATAACCTGAGAAGGTTGATATGTCATTAAATAACAAACAAACAAACAAACAAACAACTATATAGAATATAAGACAAAATGGCAAGATAGAGTACTTTAGAACCTAATGTTGGTGTTAAAATTGTTTTATTTCCTGTGTAATGCTTTGCTCTTCATCCTAACAGTCATATTCATACCTTTTCAGTAGTATTAGTACCTTTTCAGCATTTCAGAACCTTTCCAGTTATGTTCCAAAAGGGTTCATAAGAGGAAATGTAAAATGGTACATGTGAAATAAAATAATTGTCGTACCAACTTCAGGTTTCTAAGTCCTTTTTCTCATCATATATATATATATATATATATATATATATATATATATATATATATATATATGATTACTAATAAATAAGTACACCTTAACCAACGTTTTATAAAAACTGAATTTTCTTTTGAACCAAAGATAATGAAATTTTATTATTTCTAGTGGAATGTTATACAGTCAAAACATATATCATTAGGTAATGATCATATATCATTGTAATTAATATGAAGGAAATACTAATAAAAAAATAACCCATTTATTATGTCAGAAACTGCTCAGTTATCATTTGCTAAATTTTAATGCATTAATTGTCAATGATTTATGCACTCTAGCCCCAAAGCCAAACAAAAGATAAAGTATAAACAAATATAACAAGTACATTACAAACAGAGAGGAGATTTGCCAAAAGAAAAATGATTTTTAAAGCTTTATAGGGAGTTCAAAACAAAGAAAATTAAATCCAATAATGTTTTAGACATTGCTTTAGTTATTTCAAAATGGTGGAATAATTTTAAAAATCGTTTTGTTAACCAATGTGTTGCTTATTAAATTTGTAAGCAGAAATTAATCCCAGGATTATTTAAATAGTATTATTTAGAGCCTCCTTTTTTTTTTTAATTTTTAGATTTTCTGGTAGTGTGAATTAAATACTCAGGAACATCAAGAATTGTGGTAGGTAATAAAAATCACCAGTCTAGACTCTTTCACTCTTTTATACTCAAGATTTATCAACCAAATGTGACATTGTCAATTTGGCTGTAAGTTTAGAATAGCAAAGTTTCAATTCATTCATCTCCCACACACTTATAAGATTTATATGAGAAATATTTTTGTCCTTGAAAAATGAGATAGTACAACACTAAGGAATCGATGCTCAAATGAGGCTAGCAAGTGACTCAATGATTTCAACTGTTAAATACTAGTACCTCTGATTACTATGTTGCCTAAAGACTGATATTGCAGTATCAAATTAATGAGCATCATTAGTTTTTTTTTTATTTATTAAACACATCATTGAGGGATAGAGTCCACATAAGCTATTCCTCTCCAAAACACCCTATATTAGAAGCATCCTCATGGCCAAACCAAGTTACAGAACCAATGAGTGAGAGAGATAAATATTTTGATGATCTCTTTTCTCAATGTTAGAAATACATTTGGAGAAAAAAATTTATTTACTAGATTATTTGAAATATATTTTGAGTTAAAAATTCTTCTAATTCATTGAGTTGCATCATGGGTAAAAAGATAAAAATAAAAATAAATGAAAATACTGTCATTTGCATATAGATACCAAAATTGGGTGCAGATGCATTTATTTGCACACTCTCCTGACCATCTTAGGTAATGGTAGTAACCAGTCCACAAATTGATGGTCACAGACTAATAATACATTGGTCTAAATGATAGTAAATTTATTATGTGTTGGTTTATGATACTAAGTTCATTATATGCTAGTTAATATGGTCGCAGATTTATTATATACTGGTTTATATGATAGCAGACTTATAATATGTTAGTCGACATGAGAGTAAATTTATCATATATTGGTTTATATGATAGCAGACTTATAATACATTGGTTTAGATGATAGTAGATTTATTATATGTTGGTCTACATGATAGTTGGTTCATTATATGCTGTTTTTTTGGTAACATTTATCATAAGTTGGTCTAAGTTGATAGCAAATTTATTATATGTTTATCTATATGATAGTGGATTTATTATAAGTTAGTCTAAATACTAGGAGATTTATTGTATATTGATCTATATGAGGGCAGATTTATTACATGTTGTTTTATATGATTAGAGATTTATTATATGTTCATCTATATGATAGTAGATTGATTAAATGCTGGTTTATATGCAAGCAGATTTATCATATATTGGTCTATATGATATTAAATTTATTGTATGTTGGTTTCTATGGTAGCAGATTTATTATATGTTACTTTATATGCAAGCAGATTTATTATATGTTGTTCTAGATGATGGCAGATTTTAAAAGTCAATCATTTGGATTTAAATTTATTTCCTTCAGAACAAACTTATAATACAAGCTGACAAATCCTGTCTTCTGTATCATACTTAAAAAAATGCTGCCATCTGTGTGTCAACTTGTATTTAATCAATTTTAAATCTAAAACTTTCAATTTATTTACACAATTTGTGAAGATAGCATTCTCACAAATTTTCTGTTTGAATGCATCATCAAAGAACTTTGGCATATACCTGACAATGCACTCATCTATATATAAGACAGGATCTAAGCTAATGAATTATAGTTCACATTTGATGACTATATTGACATAAATAAACAGTAACACCAACATTCTTTTTACATGCAATTTATTATGGCAAAGAATGTGATTCGTAGCACTATTTGGTCAGGACTTTGATTTTTTAGATAGTTATTGGTATGTCTATTAAGAGGTATTCACTAAATAAGTCTTAACAATGCAGTCATTACGAAAGGAATGGATGCTTGAATGAGGTCATCACATGAGACAATCATATCAACTGCTAATTACTGTTGTCTCTTGATTACAGTATTATCTTGTGACTAATATTGTAGCTAAAAATTTACATAGACATGAATTCTTCTATTCTAAGTATAAACTTAGAGTTGTTTCTTTTATCAAAAAATCTTGAATTTCATTTACAGAATTTAAATCGCTAAATTTTCAATTATCCACAGTTAATGGGTAAATAATGGCTGATAATACTTAGTCTAATTAAAATTCCTGACCAAGAAATATGCTGAATGACTCATACCCCAAACTTTGGACAACAAAATTCTGGAAAAGAAAATTCTTATGTATAAATAAAAAACATTGGTAAATTTAACCTAAATTTTGCATTTGTTCAACTTTTTATCTGTTTGTACAGACAAAAATAAGAATTTATATAGTTTACATTTTGTCTTAAAACATAAAATTTACACAGTATTTAAAGAAAACATATGAGCATGTTCAAGAAAAAATACAAGTTGCAGTGAAAATAAGCTGACATGAGGTGAAATAAAATTATAAATAAACATATATTCCAAAGGATATTTCTCTGTAAGAGTGTAAAACACATTTGTTTGGATTATAGATATAACTTCTTTTCAGTCATATCATCCCAAATATTGTGAATGAAAAAAAAGTTAATAGTATATTTCTTATATATAATACATATTCCTAAAGTTTTGGCTGAAAAATCTGGAAAAATAGTGTGTCTTATACATAAATGATTACAGTTCATAAAAATCATGATACTACAATGAAATTAAATTCTCAGTCGAGAGTTTTTCATGAATGTTGCTATATACACTGAACATCAACCGACATTTATTCTGTGATCGTTCAGCTTTATTGATCTTCTGTTGAAAAGATGACGACAGATTGGAGCCATTGATATATACAAATCCATTGAGCCAGGCAGAGCTTACCTTTCCATGATACTTCTATCTTCCTGATCCTTTGCTGGGTAGATCACAACAATCAGGAGCTGATCCTTATGTTAATCTTCTTCTGGGCTCAAAAAAAAAACTTTTTTCACCGGACCTTGTTCTGAGCAATCTAATCTTGATCCCCTGGTATCAATGATCCTCTTTTGGCTTATTGCATCACAAAATACTTTAAACCTGTTTCCAAATTCCTGCTTCTGATCTCCTTATGTTGCTGATTCGCTCCTGGAGAGGTCAGAGCACTCATGACCTGTTAGCATTGCTGGCTCAGATCCCACACTTTAATGATTATCTTTTTAATAGGTCATATCAAATATGTATGTACACAATATTGCTCATTGCAAAGCTTTCTTTTTTGAAGTTCCTAACTTGAACAAATGATATAAAAGTTGCTGAACTTGGTCCAAGTGAACTATTCCACTTCTCTTTTGAATTGATCTTCTTATTATTATTCATCGGCCGCTCAATCTTTTTTTTTCCATTTTTTAAATCTTGTGCAGAGAAACTTTTTAAATCTTCACTTTCAGCTTTCTTCTAAAAGACAATGCTTCTCTTTGGAAACTCTAATTTCGCAAATATTTTCCAAAACTTAACTTGAGAAAATTAATAAAATTAATAAGTGCAAATATATTTTATACTAATGGAATCTTATTATATAGTCAAATCTTCTTTATTTAGAGTCTAAAAATAAGTACACCTCTATTCAAAAAGTTTACTTCATTTTAAATAATAAATATATTTTCAAACTACACTTGATTTTTCTTTGAAGAAATTTAAGTAGCTGGAGTGTTTGGTAATTAATTATATCAATCCATTTTGATAGTGTAATTTTCAACCGGAAATTTTTAAAAATCCTGGTATCTTTGATGCTTTCCCCTGAAAAGGAATGTTTCTCTTCAGAAGCAAACTTTGCCAAAATTAATAAAATCAAGAAGTTGGAATATATTTTTCACTAATAATCATCTTACTTTACAATATGGGCAATAAATAACTAGTTTCCTTATTATTTTTCATAAAAAGTTAATTTTTTTAAAATAAAAAATATCAGGATCTCATTATTTCTCCTCTCCTGGAACATTAAACAATTAAAACAGATGTTATGGAATATTATTTATAACTAAACTCTTCAACATTGAAATTCTGTTGCTAAAAATAAAATTGCATAATTATAATTAAGGAGAATACTTATTCTGGAACTGCAACACAATTTGTAATTTGAAATTGTTTTACCATTTTTATTTTCCTTGTCACACTATCATGCAGAAAATATAAAAATTAATGTTGGATAGAGCTAGTAGCAAGAATGATTTCTCGATCTTTCTCTTTCTCTCTCACAGTGTGATTATATAAAATTTGTAAAACCAAAACTATTTACATTAGTGAAAATGAAAAAATCACAATGGATGTAGAGTTTTGTAGAGAAACTTTTGAAATTTATTTCAACTTCATAGAAATACTCGCTATGTGCACCAAGAGTCACACGGTATATATCTCGGCAGTTGTCAAATTCTTACCAAACATGTGTTAACTTATCTTCATCAACACTGCCAACAGCTGTTGTGATACATTGTTTTAGATTAACAGAATAAGCAAGAAATGGAGGCAGGTTGGTTAGCTGGTTGGTTGTCAAACCTTCTTGATATGTTGATATGTCAAACCTTGCAGGGTTATTTTAATCCAAAGTCCGGTGTTTTTTTTATTTTTTATTTTTTTGCAATTAGATAGTCAAAGTAATCAATCATAACAATTATTTGTAAACAATTTTGGCTTTAAGTAAACAATTCTCAATACAAATAATCTGCACAGGTTTATATAGTTTTAAGTATTCCTATCTAATATAATAATTTTCTAAACTAGAGATGGAAACTCTTCAGAGGGGTCAATTTGTCAGTGGGGCTAAGAATATACTGACAGTATCCCTGGCAGAGAGCTAAGACCTCTCTCAAAAAAAGGAGTGTCCTAGATATGACACTGAAGGGCATCTTGTGATGAGATTCCAGTTCTGGGGATCGTGAGAATGTGGAGCACCCATTCATTACCATTACTTCAAGGTACACTCTGACCTGGAGCGGTAGCACCTGTTAAGAACCTCTCTATGGGTCAAATAGATCTGTTTGAAGTTATTCATATTGTATAAAAATGAATGACTACACAGAAAATGTAAGAATGAAAATACCGTAGACACAATTCTCTAACCTCTTGGCATAAAATCACCCTAGACTGTTTGAAATACATTAAAATCAATTAATCAATGCATAGATGTGACTATCACTCCAGGTTAGAGTGAACCTGGGAGAAATAGCAATGAAGGGGTAACTCAACACTCTCCAGAGTTCAGGAACTGGAGCCTTGTCATCAGATGCAGTTTAGTGTCATACCCAAGAAATATCCCACAAAAGGTTGCAAGCAATTAGATCTGGACTTTGTGATGGCCATCTCATAAGCAATATCCACAATACACTGTTTCTATCATGAACTAGCAATCACAAAGTCGAGACTTTATATCTTGAGACTTTGTGACAAAACATGCACTCAATGACCATCTGTTAGATAATTCAATAAACTTCAAGTGTTCCACCATTAAACTTTACATCATGAATGCCAGGATTCTTGATAGTTTTGGTCAAATAAATTTTTGAAATTGGAGACCAGGGTTCAATTCCAGGTCAAGTCATACCAAAGACTCAAAAAATGTTACTTGATGCTGCCTTGCTTAATACTCAGCGTTGTAAGGTATGGATCAAGGGTAAAGTGGAGCAATCCAGAGAAAGGAGTAATGCCCTCCTCTACATCTTGGTGTAGTTACTAATAAAAAGGGTGCCTTCAGGTTACTCTCGGCTATGTTTGCCAACTTTACTTTATATATATATATATATATATATATATATATATATATATATATATAATCCAACCATTTCATAGGAACTGGATGTGACACAAGACTGGATGCCATACCAAGGTTATGATAGCTCAGTCTGCCCGACTATAAACCGGAGAGGAAACAGTTGGATTCATATCTATCCCAAGAATATTTGCACCACATCAAATGCAGACTGCCAGGTTAAAGATTTGAACTTAGGTTACTGTATCCATTTCCTTTAACAGTAGGCATTATACCAGGAGCACCTCCAGCTCATATATATATATATATATATATATATATATATATATATATATATATATATATATATATATGTTTAGTTTCTTTATGTAATGCCATATAAACTTTTGTGGTTTATATAATGCCAAAGCCATCTTTGTAAAAGAATAGCAGTGACACTATTTGACACATAACTAGGGGGATAAGAAGTTCTTATACCTTTCCCTGGGGAATTAGTCTGGAAGTGAAATCGAAGTTCAAATTTGCTTAATTCAAGGCTGCAGTTCAGCACTTTAGCCATTATGTCATGGGAACCCCCTATATATATATATATATATGTGTGTGTGTGTGTGTGTGTGTGTGATGATAAAAATAAGTGGAAAATGCTTACAATGGGTTTAGTGGTAATATTTAATTCTTTATTCATGGAAGAACTTCTTCAGACTGAATAAAGAATGAAATACTTACAATGAAGTACTTACAATGAAACACTTACAATGAGTTTTGTATTAACAAAAGTCATTGTAAGTGTTTGATTTATCCACTTTTCCACTTATATTCATCATCTTGTCAGATTCACCAAAATCTACCATTTCTCCATATATATATATATGTATATATATATATATATATAAATATATATATGTGAAAAGTAAATAAAGGATTGTAATCGGACAATATGGAGAAAAATTGATAATAACGATCCAAGTAGAAGGAGAGATTTATTGAGGTCAACACTATAGCATTTTGGTTCTACTGAACCATCATCAGGGCCATGAGGGGTGATATTAGCGAGTTTAAGTCAACAATGGATGTTTAAAATGCAAAATTAATTCATTTGATATGTATTTTGCATTTTAAACATCTATTGTTGACCTAAACTCGCTAATATTTCCCCTCATGGTCCTGATGATGGTTCAGTAGAACCAAAAAGCTATAGTGTTGACCTCAATAAATCTCTCCTTCTACTTGGATCGTTGTTATCAATTTTTCTACACACATATATATATGTATATATATGTGTGTGTTGTGTGATTATCAAACTGATAATGAAAACAGGAACATATCATCATAATCATCATCATCAAATCACTCTGACTGCACAGAGTTCCCTGACTCTTTCTCCATACCTATAGTTCATCCCTCCAGGCAGGTCTTCAAGATGGCATCCTATTTTTGCACAAAGCTGATATCCTTAAATTATCTTGACTAGTTTTGACTTTAGACAATTGTTATGAAAAAAAGTTTTGGGAACAGTTGTTAAAGAATTGATATTCCATAAAAGAAACAACAGAATATAAACCAACAATGTGGTATAAACATGCATTTTAAAAAAAGTATATATATATATATATATATATATATGAATGTATGTGTATGTGAGTGCATGTATATGTGTGTGTGTATATATGTATATATATGTGTGTGTGTGTGTGTGTGTGTGTGTGTGTGTGTGTGTGTGTGTATACATGTTTATTTATATATATATATATATATATATATATATATATATATATATATATATATAAGCATGCACATACCTTGTATGTAGGTATGAATATATATAAAAGAATTAGATCTTTATGGTACAGCATAAAAATGATTGCTACTGTAGTTCTAAAAAGAATTAACCTTTCAAGGCCAATGAAGAATCCTGAAGATACAGAAAGAGAAGAGGTCGGTGACTACGTATGTACATAAGTAAGAGAGGAGGGGTACACTTCATTTATTTAACTTTTTTTTTTCATTATTTCTTTTTTATAATTTTGGATATTCTAGGTTTTAAATCCTCTGAAAGTACCTACTTTCAGAAGAATCCTTGCCACAAGAAATACATCCAAGAGAAGAAGAAGAAGAAGAAGAAGAAGAAGAAGAAGAAGAAGAAGAAGAAGAAGAAGAAGAAGAAGAAAGAATTTCAAAGAAATAAAGAATGAAATATACCGACCTAAAAGAGGAAAGAAAATTTCAAATCGCTCCTCAACTGAATAGCTTAATGCTTCAGGAAACACGTGTATGATATAACCAAGATTATATGACATAATCTGTTCAGATTTTTAGAAGGATTAAAAAATTCTTCATTCACAAAGGATTACCGTATTTATTTTGTTTACTTATTTATTTACTTGCTGGAGTCTTCTGCGGCTTTCTCTGTAGATGTGTGTTTGGGGAAAGTATGACAGAGGAAACAGCAGATTTTATATTTTGAAAAGAAAAAAAAATTTTTTTTTTTTAATTTCTTATATTTAGTTCCATTTTTTAAAAAAATATTCTCTTTCATTGCCCATTAAAACAATTCCAAATGCTTGTATACAATGACAGTCTTAGGATATCAAAGTGATATTTAAAAAAAAAATTGTGTTTATTCTACTAATAAAATCCATGTTACCCAACAGTCAAAATTATAAACTTTTTGAAAATCTCAAAACTATTCGTGCAAAAACTAATAAACAAACTCATGCTGTCTTTCTTCTGGTAAAATTAACCAGAAACTTTTTCTAAACTGCTCACGTCTATGCAATGCAAAATTAAATTAGATAAATAATGCTTATTGGAAATTGAATTAGCGATTATATTACCTAATTAAAACATAAATGCACCTCTCCCAGCACTCTTCTCAATCACAAGATAACTTAACAAAGATCTTATTACTTAAATACAGCAATGTTAAAGCCTTTAACCCCTTGTGGTCCTGGGTGTGACATTTAACTCTATCTAGAGGTGAGCTCAGTTCTGGAACTTTGGAGAGTCTACTCTCAGCTTTTTGTTGCTATTACTCCCAGGTCCACTCTGACCCACAGTGGTAATACCTGTTAGGGTCCTATGTATTGGTCCAATAGATATGTTTAATTTAATCTTTAAAGTGATTTTAAACTACATCAATACATAAGCTTTTAAAATATACATATTGCAAGTAAATATGAAGTATTTCCCCATTTAGAATTATTTACTTATGAGCTACTAGAAATTATATAATTAATTGCTTGAAATACTTGAAAACATATAACTGTATGCAAATTATTAGTATTTGATAGAAATACTTGAAACTATATAACAGTATACAAATTATTTAGATATACTTAGAATAGTTATTTGTATAAATTTTTGAGCTTGATGATTATTATCATTTAAAGTATTCAGACTATTGCTTTCATCTTTATTGTAATATTCACGATGTTTCCATGGAAGTTCAGTGTAGGCCCCCAAGTTCAACTAGAAACACCTGAAGAAGGCTGAAATGTTAAGAATATTACAATAAAGATGAAGACAATAGTCTAAATACTCTAATAGTTACTTGAAACTATAACTGTTTACAAATAATAATTTCCATAAGTAACCAAAACAATTGCTTGGAATAAAAATAGAGACAGTCTTTGCCTTCAAAAAACCCAAAAAGTGTGGACATGCCACAAAAACAAACATCCAACCTTAGTCTCTTGATTTTCAGACACTATGTACTTCAATTCACAAAATTCACCAAAAAATCAAACAAAGCCATAAAACTTTTCTCCAGCAAATAAACATCTAATTTTAAAGCTTTCCCAACATTCCATTGAAAGAAAGTCTGTGAATGATCCATTCACAGACTTTCTATATTCTATTCCTATTTACCAACCCCTCCGCTCGGGCAGGATATGACACTAGGTCAATTTTTAAGCGGAGTTTAACAGGTTTGAATTCAGAGTTTTCCTTCTCCTAGACTAGTTGCCACACCAAGGCTGAAGAACCTAGTCTATCCTACTATTTACCGATAGCTGGAGGGAGAATAATTGGATTCATACCTTTCAAAAGGGTATTAGTGCCATGTGAAATGCAATCAGACTCGTCCAGTATTTGAACTCGTGTCACCATGTCCATTTCCTACGACGATAACCATTACACCACGGGCACCTCCAACTTTCTATATTAGTATTTGGTGGAATCTTTCTGGATCTGAATTATCAGGTTTACATTTTATAGTAAAATAGCACTCTGCGCTAAATATATTGGGCTTATATCGTAAAATAGTACCCAACTTGAAATGTCAGTCCTACCATGAATAACGCAATAGCTCTCAGCCTAAAATATTGGGCTTATAGTAAAATAAAACTCTGCTCAGAATATTATCCTCACAGGTTCAAAGGGTAGGCAGGAATATGTATTGCCTTTACAAGGATCTTCATTTGTTATTGGTACTGTGTATCACACTGGAGGCTTTGCTTAGTAAACTGTTTATCTTTGTAGGAAATAGAATCAGCAGTTGGAGTTCAAATCCTTGACAATGCTGTTTGCATTTCACTTTATGCTAATACTCTTGAGAAAGAGGATGAGTCCATTAATTCTCTTTCCAGTTATGAATAAATAGAAGGGCAGATGAGGTTCTTTAACCTTTGTTAGGCAACCAGTCTCACCAGGCCATTTTCCTAATGAGTAGAGTGTTTGCCAATGGTCCAAGAGACTGGGGTTCAGTCCTAGGTCGAGTCATACCAAAGACTCAAAAAATGGTACTTGATGCCGTCTTGCGTAACACTCAGCATTATAAGGTAAGGATCAAGGGTAAAGTGGAGCAATCCAGAGAATGAAGTAGTGCCCTCCCCTACACCTCTGTGTAGTGGCTATTGAAAAGGGAGCCTTTAGGTCACTCTCGACTATGGTTGACAACTTTACTTT
This sequence comes from Sepioteuthis lessoniana, assembly GCA_963585895.1. Lineage (NCBI taxonomy): Eukaryota > Metazoa > Mollusca > Cephalopoda > Myopsida > Loliginidae > Sepioteuthis > Sepioteuthis lessoniana. The sequence continues at coordinate 48,338,513 of OY757922.1, forward strand.
TAGGCAACTAGTCGAGGAGAAGGAAAACTCTGAATTCAAACCAGCTTTACTTCACTCAGAAATTGACCTTGTGTCACATCCTGCCTATGACAGAGAAAGTCAGTAAATACATATTTTGCATCACTGTAAATCTCATCTCTTACTTGTAAAGAAGAGGGGTGCTGCCAAGTTAAACCTCAACACCCAAATGATGAAGTACGTAGCATGATACTATAACAGTCTTCAGATTAAAAAAACAAACCAAACAGTAAGACACCTGATTGCTTTTTTGTTTAGTTTAAGTGAAAGGTTGAATTTATGATGTAGATATAATACTAAACTTGAACCTCATTTTGTGTCCTAAACCCGATCTTTATCTTTGCTTAACTATTTAAAGTAGACATTGTGCTTAAAATCTCCCAGTCATTACACAAAATCGTGACATTGTTTTCATGTAACATATTTTTCCTGTCATTGGAAAATCAAGACTTTAAAAAAACAGAGTTACAGTATTTTCAGGGTCATAAATATTAATCACTCAATTACATTTATTGACTTTTAAGTCTTCATAAACATATACTTGGTGTTATGTCTAAGTTTATTGCTTCAATAAAAAAAATAAAAGTATAGATTTATAGTCAGTTTATATAACTTAAAATCCTGCTCATCTTACCTTGGTGGCAATATCTCATCTACTGAAAATACTGGAAGCTGCACCCTACTAAACAGCAATTGCATGGTCACTTACCTTCCATCTCACAAAACATTTAAGATGAGCAATATTTTATATTTAATTGTCAAATATAATTTGATATAATTTTCAAAACATGCTAATAATATCTTAACATTTTAATTATGCTATTGCAGTCATATTAATGCTGTAATTATGATATTATGACATGAATATCATTATTATTATTATTATTATTATTATTTAGAAAAGAAGAAAATTTGATAGAAATAAAAGTGTGAAAGGAATAAAGATCTTGTGAAAAAAATAAGACTAAATTGTTGCTATGAAACAAGGTTTAATGTTATTTTCAGAGCTTGAAAAATTAGATTGGTGACATTTACATTGGAAATCGGCCTAAAAAGAGCAGTGAAAATCATTTTCTAAAAAAAGAAATGCCTGAAGAAAAAGAAGAAATGTTTGAAAATAAATGACATAAAAAAAAGAAAATATGTCCAACAACTGTTATTACACACTTAAAGCATTGCTAACAGCTCTGAATGTCAAATCTGTTAGTTTGACAATAGAGAAAGACTAAAGGCTTCTTCTTTGACGACTCATTGCAGTAATCAGTGGCATCACACATAAAGTGTTTAGCTTATTTGGAAGTTTGGTCTTTAAGAAGAAAATGAGAAGAAAGAAATACCAAAGAAGGAATTTGATAAAAGGTTGGATTTGAGGAGACAAAAGTGCAGAGATTGCTCGGACTTTTGTTAGAAATATTTTTCACCATACGTTAAATGTCACTCAACAAGTGAAGTGAAAAAGAAATCAATGCACAAGATGTTAGAAACAAGTAAGCAAACTTTCTCAGTTGATAAGCAGAATATTTTTTAAAAATTAAAAAAACCCAAAGAAATAAGAGGAGGAAGGTCAATATGGGATTTAATAAAATATAGATTTAGAATGGTCATTGATTTTTGTAAACTGCAGGATTCTAAGAGAGCTGTTGTTCATAACTTAGAATAGGTCTCAGGGTATGATAATTATTATATTAATGGAGTCTCAAGAGAAAATCTGGTGACTTAGATGATGTTCACCCAGTTAGTGGAGGTAAGAATACACTGACTGCAGATGAGTAAGACTTCCCCCGCCAAAAAAATGGGTGTCCTAGGTAGGAGAATAAACCATCTGATGGTGAGGCTTCAATCCTGGAGTTCAGAGAGTTAGAGTACTCCTTCAGAGTTATTACTCCCAGGTCCACTTTGATCTGGTGTAAGAGTACCTATTAAGATCCTTCGTATGGGTCGAATAGATCTGTTTAAAAATCATTAGTTTTTGATAGGGCCATGTGCAAAAAAAAGTATCTCGTAAGAAAGACCTATACAAAAAATGTAAATATGAACAAAGAATGAATGCAATTCCCTAACCTCTAGGCATAAAACAACCTTAGAGAGGTTGATATTTCATTTAAATCAATCAATCAATCAATCTAAAATAGGCCACCACACTTTGAATTTGGAGTTAACATCTCTATTTTCATATCATTCGAATCTAAGGACAAGGCTAATATTCATACTCTAGAATTGACCTCCTGGATTGATGATGATGGCATGTCAACCTGTCTAGGATTATTTTATGCCTGGAAGTTCGAGAATCACATTGAGTGAACATTCAGATTTACATTTTTTATGTAGTTCTGATGTTTTTGCACACAGCCCATTGAATATGAATAATTTTTAGATCTATTTAACCTATAGAGGGGACCTTGACCGGTACTACCACTTGAGGGTCAGAGTGCACCTGCAAGTAATGGCAATGTGTTCTCTCTATTTCCCAGATCTTTAGAACTGGAGCCTCAGAATCAGTTGCAGTTAAGCATCATATTCAGGAGAGCTCTTTTTTCGGGGGGGGGGGGTCTTACCCCTCTGCAGGGGATACAGTCAGTGTATTTTAAGCCCTGCTGATAAAGTGTCTGGGCACCTGGATTTCATAGGATATTTGTAAATTTATCTATCAAAATAAGAAAAAAGGAAACTTTTGGGGGGAGTTTGTAATGTAGTGGCTAAAAAGCTGCACTTCAGCTGCGAGGTAAGCAAGTTAAGATTCCAGTAGTTCTATTGCATTCACTTTTGGACTAATACCCAAAAGAAAGGTATAAAATCTCCTTATACCCTCAGCAATTGGTTGAATAGTATCATTGCTGTTCTTCTATAATGATGACTCTGGCATCAAATAACACATAAAGATTGATATGCCATTTGACAAGGAAACTAAAAGTAAAACTGAAAACTTATAAAAAGTAGAATTTCCATAGTTATTGCTTGTATAATAATGAAAATGGGATTTTTTATCTTCTGTGTGTTTCTTTGTTTATCTGTCCATCACTTGAGTCACACTAAAACTAATAAATATTTAAAATTGACATTTATGGGAATTTTTATTTTTTTAATTTCTCTTATCTACTGAATGACCCTTTTTCTATTCTTCTTGATTCAGTTAATGGGTTTAATGGCATAATATCTCTTCATGGTGTATTTAATGCTGAAATTTGATTAATTTGTAAATGTTTAATTGTAATAACTATATTTTCATTGTTCCATTGTTTTTGTTGTTGTTTGTTTTTGAATAGTAAATTTTCATATTTAATAATTTGTCTGTATACATTTATATGGTTTAAAGTATTCCTATCTAATTCATACATATTTATGTTTTAAGGTAACTATTCCTATTTAACAGTATTAAATGATTTCACAGTTATATAGTTCCAAGTATTTCTATCTAACACCAATGATTTGCAAGTAATTATTGATATTAATAATAATCCTAAATAATTAATTATAGCTTCATGTAACTATTCTTAATTTAAATAATTTGTATACAGTTAAATGGTTTTAGATATTTCTATTTAAGATTGATATAAATTTATTCAATAATAATCCTTTGTTTTCACAACTTTATATGGTTTTACATATTCCTATCAAATACTAATGATTTTCAAACAGATCTATTTGATTCTTAGAAGAGGCTCTAACAAGTACTGGTCAAAGTGGACCTGGGAGTAATGACAATGAAGGTGTACTCTAGAGCTCCAGAAATAAAGTCTTACCACAAGATGTCATTTAATCTCAGATGCAGGACACTTTTTTATGGAGTGTTTATCACCCAAAAGAGGATACAGTTGACATATAGCAATCCTCACTGATATGGTGGGTAAGCTTAAGAGTTTGTTTTATGTTAAGAAATGGAATTTTGACTCTATTTTTTTAAAACATAAGTCGAAGATTGTAAACTCACCTCTTCACCTGATAGAGTTTTAATAATAATGGCAATGTTGGTAAGAATCAAATTTTTAAGTAGTTTTTGTTTTAAAGATTCAGTATTTAATAAGGTAATATCAATATTTAATCAGGTCAAAACTCTCGGCATTTTTCAAAATTTGTGCAGTAAAACTTTGGAAAATGTTAAAAATGTTCACAATCAAATATCACAAAAGAATCAAAATGGATGTCAAATTATTATGAGAGATCATGTATTGTGGAGTGATGCATACAAATTATGAATGGAAATAGAAGACAGTTTGAAAAAAAAAAGATGACAAGATTCAAAAACAATTGAAGAGGAAAATGATTTTTAAGACAAAAGATTTGCTTTTATTGAAGCTTTTCCTTTTTAAAATTGAAATACAATTCTTTTAATAATAGGTGGAGATCAGATCACGGCCATTATTTCATTGATTTCCAGTACAAGGAAAAACCAGTACAGTAGGTGTATGTGTGTTTGTGCGTTTGTGTGTGTGTGTGTGTGGGTGTGTGTGTGTGCGTGTGTGTGTGTGTGTGTGTGTGTGTGTGTGCTTTTATGTATATGTGTATGTATGTGCATTTGTGTATGTTTATGCATGTGCATGTATGTGTGTGCATGCATGTGTGTATGTGTACATGCGTGTGTATATGTGTGTGTGTGTGTGCTTGTATGTGCATGTGTGTAATTGTATGTGAGTGTATGTGTATATGCATTCGTGTATGTGTATATATATGTGAGCACAAATGTGTGCATGAGTAAATGTATGTGTGTGTATGTGTGTATATGCATGTGTGGGAATGTGTATGCATGCATGTGTGTATGTGTCCATGTGTGTGTGTGTGTGTGTGTGTGTGTGTGTGTGTGTGTGTGTGTGTGTGTCCACCCATCAAAACTTGAAACTATATAATTGCCCGTAAAAAAAATGATTCTAGCATTAATTAACCCAACAAGGATTGGCATGCCATAAAGCCAACCATTTGAACAAATTGTTATAAATGTGATTACATATGAACATTGACAGGATGAGATTACATCAAAGCAGAGACAAATAAGAAAAGTTACAATTAAAAAAAGAAAAGTAAAATCATTGCGGAGTAATCTTCAAAATGTAAATTGTTTGGATTACAATCAAACATTTTAAAATGAATGAAATTTTGGCTGTATACAATCCATATAAATGCACCATTAAACAAATTAGACAGACCTAAACCAAACTAAAACCAGTTTCTATTCATTGAATTAAAGCCATTTCTTCTCTGTCAGTGTGACAAGAGTGCTTATTTAAAAGCTATTATACAATATATCTAATTTCTTTAAAAGCTGTTAATGTATAAAAACTTATTCAAAGGCTGCTATATAGTATATATAACTTATTTAAGAGCTTTTAATGTACAAAAACTTATTTAAGAGCTGTTATACAATGTATATAACTTATTTAAAATTCAGTCTCAATAATTGTTGATCCCACCTTATATATGTTTGAAGACTTGAATGTATTACTGTGAAGTATGTGCACCCTCGTATTTAATCAAGGAATTTTTCTTGTATTTCTTAATGTTATAAATGCAGTAAAAATTAGGAAGTGAATAGGATTCTTTCAAAACACAATTTTCCCATTTGTTCAGATAATTGAATACTTGGTCTACTTGATGTGAACCCTCCATTGACCTTAACCCGGTAAGGATGCATATTTTTTGGTAGAGCTACTGGAAACTATTTAGTATCATTACAGGACAGACAGAAAAACTCTTTGGAATTATTAGTGTAGATATGATAAAAATGAAATAATTCTAAATGTTGCTGTATTTTTATTATAAATAATGAAGAATTATTCGGAAATTTCCATACACTTGAATGTTTACTGATAAACGTCATATTTTATAATAACAATAATAATAATAATAATAACAATGATAATAATGATGATGATGATTTGTTTTCTTCAATAACTAAAAAAACTGCATCCATCATATGGTACAATAAAAGCATTTAGCAAACTAACAAAATAATTGTTCAATTATATTTCCACAATTAATATTTGAATTTTGACATATTGGAAAAGAAAATTTTTTTCTCGAATTTTTTTCTAGTTTACCTTTTATGCATCCTGATAATTTAGACTCATATTATCCTCCATCTTCCTAATTTAAGTAGCTTTTCAATCTCACTCACTCAGGTTGTCGAGAGCAAGAAACAGTAAAATAAAAAGCAACAAGTGTTACAATGATGAAGAATAGAAAAAAGGGTCATTCAATAAATAAGGGGAATTTTTTTAAAAAAGGAAAAAAAGTTGTTTTTCTTCAATAAATGTAAAGTCTGCACTGTAAATAGCAAAAGATTATTTTAATATTGCAAAGATTTCTGTTTTGAAAATTGCAGCAAATCAAACAGATTACTCCAAGTTTCATCAAATGTTTGATGACTAAGAAGTGAAAACCATTCAAAATTTACAGAAAAATATGTGATATGTACAGAAAAGAATGTCTTAGTCAAAAAAATGTTTCCAGATGAGCTAAACATGACTTTGCCACTATGAACTTGAGTCAAAAAGACAGTTCATCGAAAAACACGGAAAAAGTTCTGGGAACAGCAATCAGTAAAGAAGGTCATGCTGACTGTCTTTCTGGACATGAAAGGATTCATCTCTATTGATTTTCTTGAAAAAAGTACAACTATAAACAATGCTTCCTATGACCAACAACTTTAGGCAAAATTCACTTTATTTATTGAATGGCCTTTGTAATTAATGAAAATTATCAATAATAAGGATTGACAAAGCAAGTAGAATCAAGAAGATGAAGGATAATACTTGTGAAACTGATAACTAATAAGGAAGGATTAAGCTTCAACTAAAAATAAATAATTTCAAAAATATTTTTAATATCAAAACTATGTAAAACAATAACAACAAATATATAATTCAATAATTGAAGACAAGCAGATAAATTTAACTGTGAACAATAAATGATTAATTTGAATTGAATTGAATTATTTAGAATTATTAGTGTTAAATAGCAATACTGGAAACTGTTTAAGTAAATGCAATCAAATGATTGGTATTAAATAGAATTATTAGTATTTGATAGGAATACTTTAGAGAACTATTAGTGTTTGCAATACTTGGAAAAAATTGTGTGCAGACAAATGAGCTCTGGCTTGTTTAAAAGTAATGTTACCAACAAACAATATATTTACAATTCATATATATATGTATTAATATACTTATAAATAAGATTTGATGTCAAGTAACCCATATGGTTTGATATGCCATTTAACCCAACCAAACCAAACAAAATATAAATCGGATTTTTGTAATAGCATCCATGTTCTTATAGATTAGTTGGTGTAGTAACTGGTATATAGAAATGGACTTCTTTAAGGCAGAGGTTATGAATTGAATCTTTAAGGCAGAAGATGTGAGTTGAGTCTTTAAGGTAGAAGACATGTGCTGAGTCTTTAAGGCAGAAGACACAAGTTGAGTCTTTAAGGCAGAAGATATGTGCTGAGTCTTTAAGGCAGAAGACATGTCTTGAGACTTTAAGACAGAAGATGTGTTGAGTATATAAGGTAGAAGACATGTCTTGAGTCTTTAAGGCAGAAGACATGTGTTGAGTCTTTAAAGCAGGAGACATGAGTTGAGTCTTTAAGGTAGAAGACATGAGCTTATTCTCATTCTTGATGGCTGCTATTCCTTGATGCAATGAAAGTGAAACCTTATGCATTATTTTTATTTGGCAAAATTTGTTTAATTTGCAAATGTTTGATTATAATCTTAATATTTTCCATCTCCAAATGTCATCAAATTGCATTTTTATTTGATAATAATTATAATTTGTTTGCATGTGTATATAGAATTAAGTATTCCTATCCAATACAAATAATATGCACACAGTTATTTGGTATCAAGTATTCCTATTCAATACAATTACTCTGAGAAACCATAGGACTTAGCGATCAATTTCCAAAATACATTCCTGGAACAAATGTGGAAAGAATCTCCATAATGGCTAAAGCACAGAACTTTGACCATGAAGTGTGTTTGAATTTCAGTTCTGCTAATATGTTCACTTTTAGACTAATACTCAGCTATGGGTTAAATAATACATTAATTGTTCTTCTACAAAGATGGCTTTTGGATTAAATGATCCATGAATGGTGATATGCCATTAAATAAAGAAACCAAACTAAACCAAATCCTTGAACAACTGGGAAAAAATACTGAAAATGGCAAATCAACAACAGAGAAGACTATTTTGAAGGAGAAGGGGGTGTATTATGTTTTGAAGGAGAAGGGGGTGTATTATGTTTTGAAGGAGAAGGGGGTGTATTATGTTTTGAATTATACAATAAATTAGTTTTTAAAAACAAGTTTTTTTTTTTTTGGACATACCTTATAGTTGCATATTCTTGATTATCATACTAGATTTTGTTTTAAAAAAATTAGAAAAAAAGTCAGAATATCTTTAACAAAAAAAATAATAGTAAGTATTTCCTTGAATTTTTTGAACTTGGAAATTTCAGAGATTTCAAAGATTTTATCAGAAAATAATTTATTAACATGATGAAAAAGATAATGTTTTTTATATTGAAATTGTGTTTGTTTTATTGTATTTTTATTATAGATAATTTAGCATTCTTTTATCAATACCAATCTCAACTCTTTTAACATAGAAAAGTGAAATTTAACCAAATTTGTTGAAATGCTGAATCTTATTTCTTTTCTCCTCTTTACCATTTGTCACTTTCTCTTTGCTTGTCACTAACTTATAATCAAAATCTATTTTCATGTTGCCTTTTCTCACAAGTATTAGTTGGCTAGTTGGATTTCATCATATATCAAACCTTGTTGGTTATTTAATGCTATATCTGGTTTATATATATATATATATATATATATATGTATATATATATATATATATATATATATCGATAAATTTTATTTTTGTTGTAGGTCCAAATCGAGAATAAAAATATTCTAAAATGAGCAGGTCCACAAAGAGATTTGTAATTTTAGAATTTATTTATTCATTTATTCTGTTCTTACATACGTGTATGTTTCCAGCTTGATGTTTTTGGCAGAGAACATGTATGGTACAAGGCCTTATAAATGAGGTATTCAATGAGACTTGAACTCACTCATATTAGTAGTTTGAATGGTTTTCAGTTATGTTTTTTTTATGAATGCTGGTCCCTCCTTTTTATTAGAGTGTGTTTCTCTTAGCCTACTTTACCCCACATTTACTTTTGATATCTCTTCGTAGATCTACTCATTTTATAATCAAATATATATAATTTGTAACCAAATTGGTAACATTTTAAACTTGCCTGATCTCATTCACTTGCACACAGTTAAGTGATTTCAAATATTGCAATCTAATATGAATAAGTCTATTTAATATCAACTATTTGTTTACTCAGTAAAATGCTTTAAGTATTGCAATGTAACATAAATAGTTTTATTTGGACACATTTGTTTGGTTTGGTTCGGTTGGTTTGGTTCAGTTGAGTTTGGTTCGGTTGAGTTTTATGGCATATCAACCATTGTTGATTATTTACATATCTTTACATATATATTGAATATTTGATTTGTAAACACATTTTGTAAATAGACACAGTTGAATGATCAATCAGTTCTATTCCTAACTAATCAATTAAGCGTAAGTCAACAAAGTTAGATGGTTTCAAGTATTGCTACGTATCATTAATAATTTAATTAAACATCAGTCATTTGCTTACACACAGTTAAATGATCAAACAATCCTATTTTTAATAATTCAATTTAGCCTTAGTAATTTGTTTTCCCTCAGTTTAAATGTCAAACAGTTTTATTTGGGCCATAGATAGGATCCTATCACTTACTACCACTTTGGGTCAGAGTGGACCTGGGAGCAATGGCAATGAAGGGGTACTCTGCATTCCCCAAAGCTCCAGCATTACTGGAACCTCACCATCAGATTGTTTAATGTCATATCCAGGACACTTTTTAGGAGTGGGGAGTCTTACCCCTATGCAGAGATTTAAGTGGTGTATCCAACAGCCTCAACTGATTGGGCTGACAGTTAAATGGTCTCAAGTATTCCTATGTAATACTAACAATTGATTTTAACATCAGTCATTTGTTTGCTCTCAGTTAAATGGTTTAAAGTATAGAAAATAAATAGATATTTCAATTTGACTCATAGATAGGACCCTAACAGGTACTACCACTCCGGGTCAGGGTTGAACCAAGGAGTAATGACAATGAAGGGATACTCCATATTTCCCAAAACTTCAGAACTGGTACCTAACCATCACTTAAAGTTTAATGTCATATCCAGGATGCTCATTGGCATGGGGTGGGGGGTTACTCCTCAGCAGAGAGGCAGTCAGTGTATTCTACTGTCCCAGCAAACTGTGCTCTCACAAGTATTGTTTACTTAGAAGTCCGTTCCAAGATTGTTTGTTTCAACCTAGAAAAATTGTCACATGTTCCCTTGGAGAGGAGATGGGCACTGCCAAGCAACACATACATAACCCTGTCCTATTTGTTGGGCTTAGAATATGCCGACTGTATCTCCTGCAGAGAGATAAAAATTATTTGTAATTGATAAGACTGTGTGCAAATAAAACTATTAAGAAACAGCAACACAAAAATGTAACCATAAATGTGATCTCTTTACCTTTTGGCATAAAATAATCCTAGACTGGTTGACATGACATTAGAATTAATCAATCAACATCAAAATTAGGCATAAACAAAACAACCAACTGTTTTAAAATTATTTGTATTCAATATGACCATGTGCAAAAAAAAATTCTTAAGAAACAACAGCATAAAAGAATATGATAAAATAAGTGGAAAAGTTTGCCTAGTCAGCAGGGGGGGAAGGCTGTAGAATACACCGACTGCACCTCTGCTGAGGGGTAAGACCTCTCCCCAACGAGTGTCCTGATTATGACATTAGACAATCTGATGGTGAGGTCCCAGTAATTCTGGAGCTTTGAGGAATGTGGAATACCCCTTCATTGCCATTGCTTCCAGGTCTGCTCTGGCCCTGAGTGGTAGCACCTGATAAGGTCCTATCTATGGGTCAAATAGAACTAAACTGCGTTCTAATGCTAAACTGAATTGCTTAAAATAGAACTGTTTTGACATGTAAACTGTGTACTTAAGCTCAACTGAATTGTTTGAAATAGAGCAGTTTTTGACATCGAAACTCTACAATGCTAAAGAGGATTATTAGAAAGAGAAATTGTTTGAATTAGAACGGTTCGACTAAACTGGATAGCTTGAAATAGGAATGTTTTTAACAATCAAATTGTGTACTTATGCTGAATTGAATTGTTTGAAATAGAACTGTTTATTTGTATAAAAATGGATTTGGCATTAAATAACCTACAAAGGTTGATATGTCATAAAACCAAAACAAACAAACAAACAATTGGAAAAGTGGATACAGTGAATGTGATTCCCTAACCTAAAGGCATTAAATAAGTCTAGTCAGGTTAAGATACCATTAAAAATAATCAATCAGTCACCTCTCGTTTCTTTATTAACCACTTGGCATGGTACCCAGTGACCTAATAGATTAAAGAAGATAGAGATGACTGTTTACTTATCCTTCCAAATCCTGTGTATGTTTATTGATCAACATTGTAAAAAGGCAGTAAAGAATTACCTTTCTTTTATTCAATATTTTTATTGAAAGGATTCCAAGGTAAATCCGGCGAGTAGCACTTGGAGAGTATCAGGCGAGCTCGACATGTCAGAGTCCAGTGTAGTACGTCAACTTCACGACCTTGACCAAAAAGCATCCTGAGCTGGAGAGTTGTGCCATACGTACTACCAAAATATTGCAAAACTTTTGACTCAGCCGAGTAATCTAGAAGATACAGAACAGTTATCAAACAATACTCTATAAAATTAGACCAGATATGTCACCACTAAGCTAATTAACTGCTGCTGATTAGTACATTGAATAAGAGTACAAAAATAAATAAATAAAAATAAAATGAATTAATAAATAAAATGTCCAAGAAAAAAAACCCTCCAAAAACTTGCTTTTTCATTTCGAAGGGTCACCAGAACAATACCCGATATTCTTGCAACCAGACACATTTTCTTTTAGTTTTTCTTTCTTTCTATTTTATCTTTACTTTTCTGTGTCCACTTTAATTCTTCATTACCATTCTATTATATTCTTCGGAATTTTGCGTCAACTCAATAATTTTAAAGAAAGAGACCAAGAGAATTACACGGGTATTGTTCTTTGTGAGAGAAGGAGAACAAGAGCTAAAGAGAGAATTGGGAGTGCGAGGTACGGACAAGTTGGACCTATATTGATAAAACCGCTATGAAAAGTAAGACATATTAGGTATGCCTCTGCAATTAACCGAGTCCGTGAATTACAGAGAAGTTCGTCAAGTTAATTAAATATTTCTTTAATTGACTGATTTCAGACAATCTGGATGCCACACCGAATGGCTGTCATCGCAGGCCATGGTATAGCAGAAACGCTGTAAGAATTTCTTCTTTTTAAAACAGGCCGGTCATCAGCGAAGAACAGGAGATGAAGACAGCAGTGATGGCGATGGCGGTGGTAATGGTGATGGTTGTGGTGTGGGTGGGAATCATTTTGTTTATTGTTTATTGTTTTTTCTTCTTTTTTTTTCTTTTTTTGCCAAATTTCAAAGTTATAAAGTTTGTCGGTAGATTAGAGTCACTTGCCGAACGAGAGACTAATTAGCTATTGTTCATGCGTACAATGACATTGCAGGTTTTAGACAGACAAACAGTTTCAGGTATTTTTTTTTTTTGTTCACTTTCTTCCTCTTTGATTTTTCTTTTTCTTTTTCTTCTTTTTTCTTCTTTTTCGATGACTATCTTCTTCTTCTTCTTCTTCTTCTTCTTCTTCTTCTTCTTCTTCTTCTTCTTCTTCTTCTTCTTCAAATTCCTTGTTTCTCTGGTTTTCTTAGTTTTTCTCTTCATTTATAATTGACGTTTTTCCCCAACTTGGTGTTATTTTTTTACTCCTTTTACATTATAGTCATTTTCATTCTTTTATCTTCTCCCATGTCTTCCTTCATCTTCTACATTCTCGTTCTTTAATCCGTATTTACATCTAATTCTTCTCCTTTTTTTTAACCTTTTTTCTTTTTTTTTTTCAATCTCTTCTTTCACTTCTTTCATCTTAATCTTTCTTTCTTTCTTTCTTTCTTTCTTTCAACCATTCATTTTTTTTCATTCAGTTCCTTCTTCCTCCACTTCTTTTATCTCAATCTTTTTTCTTTCTTTCTTTCTTTATCCCATTTTTTATCTTTCTTCTCCTCTTCCTTCTTCTATTCTTCTTTTTTCATTTATTCCTCCACATCTTTTATCCCAGTCTCTTTCTTTCTTTCTTTCTTTCTTTCTTTCTTTCTTTCTTTCTTTCTTTCTTTCAAACATTAATTTTTTTCATTCAGCTCCTTCTTCCGCCAATTCTTTTATCCCTATTTCTTTCTTTCTTTCTTTCTTTCTTCATCCCCACATCCTCTACTTTTATAGCACTTTTCTTTTCTTTCGCTTATCTCACAATTCTTCTATCTAGTTTTACTTCTTTCTTTCTTTCTTTCTTTCTTTCTTTCTTTCTTTTATCATCCCACTCTTCTTCTTCTTCTTCTTCTTCTTCTTCTTCTTCTTCTTCTTCCAAAACTATTTTCTTTTTTCGTTTCATTTTATTCTTCATTTTTCATGTTTCTTTTTCATTCAATACATATCGTTTTACTTTTCTTTCATTTTTCTCCTCTCATAACATCTCATTTTCTACAATAACTATTTTCAGCTCTCTTCTTCTTTCTTTCTTTCTTGCTTGCTTTCTCTCTTTCTTGCTTGCTTTCTTTCTTTCTTGCTGGCTTTCTTTCACTTCTTCCTCACTTCTCCTCCTCAATACAAAAATCACAAATTCATTTTTCAGTTCTTTGATTTCTTCTTTAATTTTCCTTAACTTTCTTTCCCGTACTTACAATAAATCTCTTTTTTACACACTCCTCTTCCCCTATCTTCCTCGTCTATCTCTCTCTCTCTCTTCCTCCTCCCTCTCCTCACTACCCTATTCCTCTCATTCTCTTTTTCTTTTTTCCCTCCGCCTCTTTTCCTCCTCTTCCTCCTCTCTTCTTTCTCCTCCACCATCACTGCCTCGTATTTCTTTCTCCTTCAAAGCTTTTTTCCTCATTGCTTATAATTTTATGATTATTACTTCTTCAGTCGTTACTATTATTATTTTTCTTTCTTTAACTCTTCCTTCCTTTAAAACATTCTATTTATCCTCCTCCTCCTCCTCTTTATTTTTTTAATATATTGTTTTTATTTTCTACTCCCTTTTTTTGCTAATAATCACAAGCCAGATTTTTCCATGTTTGCTACTCCATGTTTCTCTTTTCAACACTACGGAGAATTTAGAAGACAATATAATGACAATATAATAGTTAGATGGCATTGAAAGCCAATAAATAGAGAAAGCATTCACCGAACAAGAAGATGAAGAAGTAGAGGAAGAAAAGAAGCAAATCTAAACAACAAACGACCCACTACGATATTCTACGATTTGCTCTCATACGTTACAATCAGTTGTTTGTTTCAATTCCAAGTACGATTGACGGATTTGAATATGGTCACATCTGCTGATCACCATCCCCTGCCCACTCGTCGGCTCAAACGATACCCAGCATATAATTTTAAACTCATTGTATTTGAAGTCGGAAGAAAATCTATACAAGTCTTTTTCTAAAGGCCGGTCTTTTCTTCCTCCTTTTCTAAAGACTTTTCAATGAAAATTACTTGTATCGGTTGCAAGTGAGAACATGTCATAAGAAATTACAAGGAACGCTCCGATGGTAATGCCTCCTATTTATTTCCACAGAAACTAAAACGGATACAGAGAACACAATAATACCAGTGAATAGAGAAAGTTTTCAGCTACAAAACTGTTTTTTCCCAATTAGTCACTACTTTAGTGAATGCATATTTTTCCGGTGAGGAACAAAAGCCTGTTTGATATGCCTGTAAAAAATCTGCACCAACGGAGGCGATTCATTTTTCCGGGCAGTTTTAATGGCATCATTGTCAGAAAAATGTGATTGGTGTTGTCCATCTTTCATAGGCCTGATTCATGCAGATGAACTGATTGTAGACTAACAGCTGCGTTTGGTTTAGCTTGACACATTACTGTCGTCACTGGAGAAACACGTCACCAACTGATTCATATGCTCTTGTTTGTTTTTCATAAATGTTCAGCAAGTTTCTATGAATATCAAAGGGTGAAATTTTTTCTACCTTAAGAAATCCAATGACACAGTTCTGCAGTGATCACATGGAAAAAATATCGTTTTTAGCTTTAAAAAATGGCGTTTTGCAGCAGAAAACTTGTTCTGTTCAATACTGTTATTTTGCACCCAGTATCAATTGTAATTTCAATGAGAATAAAATGGTGGGGGGGGCAAAAATATAAAGAATATACGAAGGATATTTTAAGCAAAATTGTTATTTAAATCAGAGTTTATCAAAGACAACTGATACCCAGCTTTGAAGTTCTGGCTAGTATGGAGTCAGCAAGTGACTAAGTCTCTTCGGCGGTACATATACTAAAACTAAGTCTCGCTTCGGCCGGCCGTGGACTTGCAGCGCAGTTTGGACCGGTTGTGTATTGTCTCTTGTAGCAGTCGGTCGAGGCTGCTTGACGTGGGTGCTGGGGAAGCCCGGCATTTACGTTACGTAGCCGAGACTGACCGCTCCTCGAGCTTCAGAGTGCCGTCGCCCCAGGCTCTAATCCTTTCCAAAGAGGCTACGTTTATCGCCTGGCACGTAAGGTGCCACTTTTTAGGGGAAAGCTAACGGGGCCTGAGATGTTTTCAGAGCCACCCAGCGTGTCTGGGTGACGGTCCGGCGCTCGGAACCACATTAAAAAAAGCCTTGTGCCACCCTTGTCCGGTTGGTGGGAAGTACGACAAATACCGCTTGTATGGAGTCAGCCTAGCAGTACCCGATAGGTCACATCTATATAGATCTCCTTGAGATATCTAAAATGATTTTGAACAGTATTGAAATATTAATATTGTATTTAAGTACGAAGCGCTTATCAGTTTAAAATGATTTGTTCTATCTTAATACATAGGTTCTTAAAACATTGATAATGGAACTAAGTATGAAGTTTTAATTGGTTTGGTTTGGTTTGGTTTGTTTGGTTTGTTTGTTTTTTTTTTTTTGTTTTTTTTTTTTGCATACAAATCATTGTAGGTTATTTAATGCCAAATCCTTTTTATTCATATATATTGAATATATAAGATTTGGTTTGGTTGGGTTTTATGGCATATCAACCATGGTAGATAATTTAAGGATAAATCTTCTTTATACATATTATAGATTATTTGTAAACGCATAGTTTATAGATTACATTTTTAAACGAGCCAGAGCTCATTTGTTTGCTTACAGTTAAAGGGTTACATTTATGATTCATAAGGTAATAGTTAGTTGGTAATCTTATTTTTAAATGGATCAGAGTTAATTTGTTTGCATACAAGTGTTACTTCTGTTAAAAGGTTCCAAATATTCTAACAGAAACAGTTCTATTTAGTATTAATCATTTTTTACACTCAGATGGTTTCAAATAGGAGTTATCAATTTTATTTGTTCACAGTAAAATGGTTTTAAGCATTGCTATGTAATTCTAACAATTCAATTTTGGCATATTTAAAGATGGCCTCGTTGTCTGGAGCTGTAGAATCCACCGACTGCATCTCTGCGGGAAGGTAAGACTTTCCCAGTGAGTGTCTTCGTTATGACACGAAGCAATCTAATGATGAAGCTTCAGTAATGCTGGAGCATTGGGGAATGCGGAGTTATCCTTATCGTTCCTAGGTCTACTCTGGCTCGGAATGGTAGCCCTTGATAGAGTCCTATCTATGGGCCAAATAGAACTAAACTGGGTAATTACGCTTAATTGAATTGTTTGAAATCAACTGTTTTTACATTTACTGGGTGTTTAAACTGTGTATTCATACTAAACAGAATTGTTTGAAATAGAACTGTTTTGACATTTAACTGCGTGTAAACAAAAAACTACACTTGTATTAAACAGAATTGTTGGAAACTTTTATCAAAATGACTTAATTCAACGTCAAATGACCCGAAAAGGGTTGATACACCGTAAAACAAAACAACGACCAACCAACCAACATTTAAAGAGTTTTCAAGCATTGCTAATCAACTTTGATAATTCTATTCAACATTAGTCATTCATTAGCACACAATTAAATTGTTGTAAGTATTGTTATATATCACTAACAATTCAATTAAACAGTCAGTTGTTTACACGCAGTTAAATGATCAAACAGTTCTATTTGTAACAATTCGATTTAACGTAAGTCATCTGTTTTCACATAGTTTAAATGTTAAACAGTTCTATTTAACCTATAGATAGCACCCTGTCAGCTACAACCACTCCGGGTCAGAGTGGACCTGGGAGCAACAGCAATGAAGGTGTACTCCATAATTCACAGAGTTCCAGGACTGGAGCCTCACCATCAGATGGTTTAGTGTCATATACCAGGATACTCGTTAGGGGGGTGGTTCTCATCTCTCTGAAGAGATGCAGTCGATGTATTCTACAGCCCCAGCCGACTGGGCTGATTTTTATTGGTTTCAAATAATCTTGAAGATAAACTTTTGACCCCTATATAATTGGAGATCATAATTCTTAAACTGATTTCGGCATGAAATAACCCAACAAGAGCTAACATGCTGTAAAAACAAGCCAACCAACTCTTTAAACAAAATTAACCCTGTTCTTGCGTAGTCGTGTTTAAAATATGCAATGTTTATATAATTTCCTGAATAAAATAAAAGTATTATTATTTTCTTTTGACATGTCTTATTTACCGTATTTCATACTATTCCATGTGATTCTACGCAAATCCTAAGACGTTACCCACAAATAAATTGTAGCCTCCTTCGTCCAGCCTACCATTGAGTGGGTGGTACTTTTATAACAAGATACAAGATCTCTTTATCAAATGCAGATCTGTTTATATAAAACGAATTAATAAATACTTATAGAGTAATTTAAACCGGCTCATTGGTATAGTGGGTAGAGTGTTCGCCAATGATCCGCGAGACCTGGTTTCAATCTCAGGTCTCGTCATACCAAAGACTTTAAAAATGGTACTTGATACCTCCTTGCTCAACACTCATTGATATAAGGTACGTATCGAGGGTAAAGTGGAGCAATCCAGTCAAAGGAGTAGCGCCCTCCCATACCCCTCGGTGTAGTAGCTATTGAAAAGGGAGCCTCCTGGTTGCCCTCGACTTCGCTCGCTCGCCATTAGAGTAATTTACTAATGAGACCAACCAGCCAAAGAAGACTTTTTTTTTTTCATTATTAGTTTTACATAATCTTAATACAGTACAATTGGCTGAAGTTGTAGAATTCACTGACTATATCTCTGCGGAGGGCTGATACTCAGTCCAACGAGTGTCCTGTATACGACACTAAACTATCTGATGGTGAGGCTCCAATCCGGGAGCTTTTGGGAATATAGAGTACTCCTTCATTGCCATTACTCACAGGTCCACTCGGACTCGGTGTGGTAGTAACTGTTAGGGTCCCAATAATGTCTTAAATAGAACTGTTTAACCATTTAACTGTGGGCAAACAAATGGATGATGTTAAACTTAATTGGCAATGTTAAATAGCAATACTTGAAAGCTTTTATTTGTTTTCAAATAAATGATTAATACTTACGAGAACTCTTCGTGTTAAATAGCAATACTAGAAATCATTTAACTATGTGGATACACTTTTTATTTATACTAAATAGATTTATTGAGGTTTGATAGTAAAACATGAAACCAATTAACTGTGTGCAAACAAATGAGCTCAGACTTCTTTAAAAATGCTACCCACAAACTATTTGTTTACAAGTCATAGATATCTTATATATATAAAACAGGATTTAGCATTAAATAACCTAAAATAGCTGATATGCCATAAAACCCGACCAATCAGTCAATCCATCTTATAATTGTTTCTTTTTAATTCAATAGTCTTTGCCAATACACTCTTTATTATCACTGTTATTTTACCATTATTTATTACCAAACTCTACTATTGCCCAGTCGGCTGGGGCTGTAGAATACACCGACCGCTTCTCTGCAGAAGGGTAAGACTCCATCAACAAGTGTCCTGGATATGTCACGAAACAATCAGTTGGCGAGGCTCTAGTAATGCTGGAGCTTTGAGGAATGCAGAGTACACCTTCATTGCCATAGCTCCTAGGTCCACTCTGGCCCAGAGTAGTAGCACCTGATAGGGTCATATCTATGGGTCAAATAGAACTAAACTGCGTACTTATGCTAAACTGAATTGTTTGAAATGAAACTGATTAACTAAACCGAATAGCTTGAAATAGAAATGTTTTTGACAATTAAACTGTGTACTTATGCGAAACTAATTTGTTTGAAATAGAACTGTTTATTTGTATAAAAATGGATTTGGCATTAAATAACCTACAAAGGTTGAGATGCCATAAAACCCAAACAAACAAACAAACAAACAAACAAACTCTACTACACTGAAACTCATCATCAAGGAGCGCCGAAAGTACCGATAGTTTTGACTCTCTCTCTCTCTCTCTCTTTCATCATCCATCTTAATTGGCCATCACTTTTTGCAAGTCCTCTAGATGGAATTCAGTGACTACAAAGAGCTAATAAAGTTTTTACCGGTCTGTGTGTTCATTTATAGGAGTCAATTGGAGAAAGTCGCTTACGAGTTTGTCCTTATGTCACAAGAATCTGTGTTTCTTAATTTTGTTTTTCATAATGTGAGCTTATTTTCGTAACAAGTTTGCTGAATTTTTGTGTGAACATGTCCGTGTGTTTGTTTTGAACGCTGTGTGAATTTTTTGTCTTTAGATATACTATAAACTATATATTCTTAATCTTAGTCAGTACAAGCCGGTAAAAATTTAAACAAATGCTAAATTTAAAGATTTACCGACAACAAATTCTAAAAATTATGCACATTAGACACGAGATTTTTTTCCCAGAATTTCATTGTCCAAAGTTAAGAGTGCGTGTTAGTCACAAATGATTAAGGTAATGGTTGATAATGTTTCCTCTAACGAAGCTGTTATATAAAAGTATCAGAATGAAACTCGAGTCTTAGAACAGTTTCTACGGGAAAGAGAGTGTTATAAACAAATAATTACATGCCCAATCGGCCGTGGCTGTTGAATACACTAACTACATCTCTGCAGAGGGATAAGACCGCCCCCACCAAACGAGTGTCCTGGTTATGACATTAAACCACCTGATGGGAATGCAGAGTACCTCTTCATTGCCATTATTCCCAGGTCCACTTTGATCCAGAGTGATAGCACCTGATAGGGTCCAATCTGTGGGTCAAATAAAGCAAACTATGTGTCCAAACAAATGACTGATGTTAAAATGTGATCGTTATATAGCAATAGTGGAAACCATTTAACTGTGTGCAAAAAAGAGCTCAGGCTCGTTTAAGAATGCTATCAACAAAATGTGTTTTCAAATCTTATATATATTTGATATATATGCGTAAACAGGATTTAGAATTAAATAACCTAGAATGGTTGATATGTCGGAAAACTAAACCAACCAGACAAATACAGTTAACTGATTACCTATTATGTTTTATATTGCCTTCATTCTCTAACAAAAATTCATAACACTTCAATAACGGTTTACCCAAATAGTTATTAATCCCAACAGCATTAATAATTTTTTTAATGAGTTCTTTAGAGTCAATGAAAACACTTATAAATGAAGAAGAAAATTTGAATATTTGAAATAACTTGAAAAAAAAGGATAAAAAAAACAAGAGTATTTTTTATAAGAAAACTTCTTTAATTTGACAATAAGATAGAATTTTCTGTTCACTTTATCAATAATGGGAATTGGCTTATTTCTTTTCTAATTGTAATTGCAATGTTGCTGCGTCGTCTTCTGCTGAAATTTATAGATCTCTTCCGTTATTTGCCTTCAAGTAAATCAAGAACAGATTAGCTAATTAAGAAATATAATGAATCAATCATGTTTCCTACTTATAAATGTAATTGGCTCATTTAGAAAGTTAATCAGTTAATAAAAGTCAAACGTATTTGTTAGCTTGTTTTTATAAATTCATTATATAAAGGTTTTTAATAACTATCGATAATTATTAGCACTTGTTAAAAATGAATCTATTTGTTTTTCGTCAAAATTAGTTAAAACTCAATTATGAATGAATCTCTCTATCTATACCTTTCTCTCTCTTTCTATCTATCTATCTATCTATGTGTGTGTGTGTGTGTGTGTGTGTGTGTGTGTGTGTGTAAAAAGGAAGATAATATTTAAAATAAGACGTTTCCCTATAGGGGTAACCTCTGGTAACCTCTGCTATTTTCATTTTCCTTACTGTCTCACCTCATCTGCAGATTTTATCTAAGCCATCACACACACACACACACACACACACACACACACACACACACACACACACACACACACGTCTGTGTGTGTTTTTACAGGTTTGTATAAATACCCCAGCAATGCAGTTTTGTTAATTTACACATTACTTATATGAAACTTGACAATGTTTAGACCATAGCGACACCAAAGGAACTCGAAGGTCAATTTTAATAACAGTATATGCTTCCTCAATAAAACCTTGTCCACACTGATACTTTTGAAGACGTTCGAACTGCTCCCTTAATGATTACAATTGAGGATAAACAAAGTTTTATTGTCCAAGAAACTGTCACAGAAGTATTTCATATCATTTTGACTTCCATTAGTATATTGTAATCACGCAATCACAGTATTTGAAATTATTGAATATACTGATTTTTGACAAGGGTTTTACAAATAGATAACAAATTCATTCTATATTGCCAATTTTACCATTCAAGATTGGCACAAATTTATTCAATTTCATTTTGAGATTAATCAAACTGCTGAAATCTTGCAATTACAATATTTCAATTTAATCGAAACACTGTTATTTTAAAAGAAATTTTAACAGTAGGTTATATATTCTTTCAGCATCACAAATTACAACAATGTCTTGTCTAAGAAACTGACAAAAAATAATATTTCATGACATTTTGAGTTTCATTACAATGTTAAAATTTCACAATCACAATATTCATTGGTAAGACTTAGCTTAAAGGGAATTTTCATTTAAATAAGTCCTTTCTGAATCGCTAAGTTCAAAATTCAAGATTGCCACTTATTTATTTAATTTCTTATTGAGTCTCGTTTAACCGAGCATTTTTTACGAAGGCAAATACATTAATCAAAATGGATATTTGTCAGACAAATAAATCGAATACAAAACTCTTCTTTATTGATTAAATTATAATTAATCTTTATATTTAATTTTAAAAACTATTTGGAATATTTTATTCTTAAAAATTAATGTTATGTAATATTTAGTTTCAGATTTATGGGATAAAATAAGAATTTAGATTTTGCATGGTTCTCATGCAAAGTCCGATCAATCCATTTTATTAGTTTCTCATGAAAATGCATGTAAATATAAAATTGTGAATCCAACAAAGTATTACATGATGAAGCTGGATTTTGATTTGGAATTCTCACAATGAGATGAAAAACCGACTAAGTTTAGCGTTACTGTAAAATACTGCTTGGACACTCTTGGTTAGTGGTGATGATGCTATCTCCTCAATGTCTAGAATCATCATCTAATGAAAGCTATTGTTTTTTGCAGCAAATCTCTCTCTCTCTCTCTCTCTCTCTATATATATATATATATATATATATACATATTGTGATCCACGGACAGGTTTTTCGCTGTATAACTCTTCAGTATAGCTAGAGCCGCGAGATGCTTCAAGCTGTGATCGAAACCCATCTGACGCAAAGTCTGCAGGGTATCTTACCCCAATCCATCGTCAATCTTAGCGTAAGTGAAGGAATTTTTTACGTATATATTTCTACAGTCATTGGCTGACTCAAGTTGAGGATATATATATATATATATATATAAAGGGTTACTACAAAAAATTGCAGTTTTCAATCAGTAATTTTGAAGGAGTATCTTAGAGATTAGAATAAAAATGACGGATCAAAATAAGATCTATTAGCAAATGTATAAAATTAGAAAAAAAGTGGACCTCTAAGACTGCTGTTGTATACCTTAATACAAATATAAGCAGAAACACAATCAAACATAATATACGAACTTCAATGAACGAACGAATACACTTCTTTATAAAAATACATCTCTCCCACTTTATTCTCGAAAGGGTGATGTTTCTTGTGTGTGAGAGGTGAGTAGAGACAAGGACGGACTGTAATTTTGACCAAAGTTCTTCTGACCATAGTAGCTCTTCTTTCTCATCTTGGCTGGGGTTGCCCAACCGTGGGTCACTGAGAGCTCAAAGCCCTCTGTCTGCCGCTGGCTCTCACGTCGGCATCTTGTCCCTAACTGACTCGAACCGTCTGTGCACCTGGTTACATTATTGTTTATCGTCCACCTGCTTCCGCTGTTCTTCCGCTTATTTATACAGGTGCGTCTCTTGATTGACGGCTCGGTCGAGGGTCAATATATAAAACTGCGACACAGCAGCAGATTTCTACTATCCACTATATGGATATTGTGGGTCAGATTCGACATAGAAAGAGTGACCGTGTTACGGGTAACAAACAATTTACCTGGTACAAGGAATTCCCGTCAGAACATCAAAAAATTTGCTGTGTATAAGATTCCATGACAAGAGGAATTGAAGAGGTGTACCAGGGTCGTGTTTAAACAGAGTCGAAGGAGAAAATGGGAGAAGGAGAAAAAACAGATGATCACTCACAGAGACTTGTGGAAAAGGGACACAGGGAGAATAAACTTCCTGATCCGATCAACTCATGACGAACCCCCTCCCGCCAGCCCCTAAAACTTTAGTCAATGCTTGGACAATATCTACGCTGAAACACATCCTCGGCGGGAACAGAATAAACTTTACTTAAGGGCTATATACGTGAAGACACAATCAAGTACTAAGGCGCACTGGCTGCGGCCTGGAAGGTTCGGAGAGCTGTTGTCAATACTTTGCCAAAGAGACTTAACACAAATTAGCTAATTGCATTTGTACCTGAAGCACAAAGAAACCAAAGTATTTCGCTAGGCACAGGGTTTAAATATCTTGAAGCAATCCTGGATTGTCAGATGCTGGTATGTGGATTAATTGCTTGCGATACCATCAGAGTTAGTCATTATCAACTTATGGCCGGATATTCTCTGATGATCAAATTTCGGTTTAGCTCTTCAATGATATATTAACTTTTGTGGATTATCTAATGCCAACGGTATCCTTGCAGAAGAACAGTAGTGATATTGTTTAACCCATACTTTTCCCAAGGGTATTAACTTAAACGTGAGCGTCATAGCCTAACTAGAGTTCGAACACGTTTACCATGATATTGCATCCAGTACGTTAGCCACTACTCCACCGGAACTTTGTGCAGGGTTTACATGAGTTAACAGTCTCTTCGTAGGAAGCTTTTGAGAGGAAAATGTTTAGATTTACGGAACTTATTAGATAAATGGAGAAGCAGTGTTGGAAGACGGATGTTTGTCTATCGAAGATGGACTATCGGGCTATGTGGTTATTTCAACCATAAAGTTCCTAAAAGATATGGAGATCAACAGACAGGTTCTTCATCGGACGATCAAGAAACTATCCACAGTAGCAAAGTGTAGTAGCCGATGGGTCTGGGTAAGGAGAGGTCCGATAATGTCCTATAAGTGAAAAAGGGTAAAAAAAAAAAGAAATTAAAAATGAAAATTAATAAAAATTAAGATTAAAGTAAAATGAAAATAAAGCATCAAGTGGGAGGGACTGGAAAGAACGTTTCTAGATATATTATAAAAAGGAAAGAAAGACAGAAATAAGGAAAGTAAGAAAATAGAAATTAAGAAAAAAGGCGGGAAAATATTGTACAATTGTAAAAAAAGGCGGGAAAATATTGTTTAATTGTAAATTAAACTAAAAAATGTTTTAAAAAAAGAAGTAAAATCTCTCTTAACTATTTGCTGCTTCTCTGTTACACCAGTGAGTAAGCATCTCAGCACATGTGTTGTTTTTTGTTTTTCTTGTTTTGTTTTTTTTTGTTTTGTTTTTGTTTTCGTTTTGTTTTTAAATTATAAATGCTTAACATACTTATAAATTATATACATGTTTCACATAGTTTAAATTAATACCATTTTCGTTGATTTTTTTTTTATCATCGTTATTTTGCTCAACCCAATGAGAAAATTTGAGGGAAGTTATTGCGTCATGAACATCGCTGGGAAGGCATTTGTGAAATCGCGGTTTTACCCTTGAATACCCGAAACTGCTCAGATGATTTTGTCAAATAGCCCAGTCGACGGAGCTAAGAATATGTGGACTGTATCTCCTGATAGAAGGGTAAAACCTTCCCCCAAAAGGTATGGCACTTAACTACATCTGATGGTGAGGCTGCAGTCCTAGAAATATAGGGAGGATTGAGTACTTTTTCATTACCATTACTCCCAGATCCACTCTGATACTGAGTGGTAGCTCCTGTTAAGACTCCATTTAGGGGTCAAATAAATCTATTTAAAGCTTACCTGTATTCAATAAGACCGTGTGCAAAAAATATTTTTAAAAAACAACAAAAAAAATGTTAATATGAACGTGCAATGAACGCAAATTCCCAAACTTCTAAGCATAAAATAACCGTTGACCGGTGACGTGCCATTAAATTCAATTAATCAAACATCCAATTAAAGATTTTTAAAATGTGTTGTAGAATCTCTGGGTTGATACATGAACGCAAATTCCTAAACTTTTAGGCATAAAATAACCGTTTACCGGTTGACGTGCCATTAAATTCAATTAATCAAACATCCAATTAAAGATTTTTAAAATGCGTTGTAGAGTCTCTGGGTTAATACATCAAGTTTCGATGAAACCTTTTTTTGTTTTTATGACTCTTAGAATTAATATATTGTGACATGTCTTTTTTTGGTGTTGTTTATTTGTTTTTGGCTGGGAGTTGGGGTTTTTTTCATTCTATGTAAGGTTTTAATATTTGTTTTGGGTTTTACCCTGAACGAGAAGGACATTATTTCTTTATAAATACATTGCTGAGATTTTTAAGACCTGAAATTGTCTTAGGAAAAAGATAAATAAATAAAGTTTGGGGAAAGAACAAAGAACGCACTTTTGACTATGTTCGGTTTCTTTGTTAAATGGCATATCAATCCTTGTGGGTTATTGAATGCCACTCAAGGAGAAGTACAGTATTTAACCCCAAAATGAGATAGTTTATGCCTTTCCCAAGAGAATTAGTCTGCAAGTGAATGTAATAGCGCGACTAGAGTTTGAACTCGCTTACAACAGTGTCGCAGTCCTGAACGTTAACCACTACGCCACGGAGAGTCTCCTTTGTTGAATGAACATATCATTTTGAAGAGTTCGTTGGGCTATCATTTACAGATGGCAAAATCGTTGAACATTTTCAGTATATAGAGTAGGTATCTTTTTCTTTGTGTGTGCGAGGAGTAACATTTTATTCCAATTATGTTAGAAATATTTTACAAGAATATTTTCTTTAGAAAAATATTCAGTTAAGGGAACCGCTGCACTTTCATAGAAAAATGTATTTTTCTTATCTAGTTTGATCTGCTCAGATTGGAAATAATTTTTACTTTCATTTCCCAGGAAAATTAAGTTTTGAAGCCCGAACAAATGAAGTGGCTCAAAAATGGAAGATCCATTTACAACATACATATAATCCATAAGTAGACCATGTCTTTGTGTCTACTGGGTATTATAACAATGAAGAAATAAAAGAATTACAGATTTATTTAAAAGCAGTAAAATCCATAATAAATAAAGATATTCATTTTAAGATTGTATTTGCCAAAAGAATTGCATGTTTGTTAGTTAAAAATAAATCTAACAACAGTTTAAAAGTCAAAAACCATCATTTTTGGCAAACCATTCGGACTGCACGATATCTATCGAGATGTGGAACTGCCAGGAATCATGAAAATGTCAGAGAAATGGCTAAATACGTTCCTGACATTTGAACATTTCTGAGAATCCCTACATGGTTTTCAAAAGGGTGCTGTTGATCCCTGCAAAGACTGCTTTATTCATTGTTTACAAATATAACAATGGATTGACTAAAATTATCCATTGTGTTTCTGGCAACCTTTTGGACAAAGCCATTCTTTCAAGAATCCGAATGTATGTAGCATTATTATTATTATTATTTACTCCTTGAGAAGTTTTCACATCAGTTTTAGCTGATATTATTATTATTATTATTATTATTATTATTATTATAATGATAATTATTATTATTATTATTATTATTATTATTAATAATAATAATAATAATAATAATAATTTTTTAATCAAGATTTGTCTTGATTTTTTTCTTGTTGAGTTGAGCTTAGAATAATGCTAAAACTGTCAAACTTTTGTTTTGTGGGGTGAACAAACCAAATTTAGAGTTTGCCTAAGAACAGTTATATTGTTAGTACAGCATTTTTATTTTATTAAATAAATGTTAGCCAGTCACTTTTTTTACAACACACACACACACACACACACACACACACACACACACACACACACACACTCACTCTCTCTCACTTTCTCTCTCTCTCTCTTTATTTATTTATTTATCTATCTATCTATCTCATTTTACTGGAAATTGTTAAGATTATATCTATCTATCTATCTATCTATCTATCTATCTATCTCCTAGGTCTATCTCAGTTTAGCGCAGAACTCCAGCCTTCCCTAAAGTCAGTAAAAGTTGATGACTAATGCACCTTTTTCTGCCACGCTGACTATTATGCATTGGTCGGGACTTTGAAGCATTCTTACAAGAGATTGCTTGTTTTGTCGTAATTCCTTTAATTTTTTTTAATCAGAATTTTTATTGATTGGTTTTACAGATTAAAATGATTCCCACACTGCCAAATATTTATTTTGGAAGAAGATCAAGCGACATTTTTAATTTCTCTTAATACGATCCATAAAACCCTGAAAAATCACTCATTTCATCCCAGAGGCGCCATCATTCCATTTATAGAATATTTACAAATTTGTCCCATTTATATCTTAAATCCTGCCAGTGCCTCATAAATGGGATGGAACTTTTACGTATAACTATTTTTTGTGCCTATCTTAAATTATGTGTACATTATTTTTGGAAGAATCCCTTCCCCATGCTACTTGTAAAAGAAAAGTTTAAAACTTTCCCACTTTAGTAATTTTGAAAGATATTGACTTTGATTGAAAAATATTTCCCAACAAAAATCCGTGGATTTTTTTTTATCGAACAATTTTAGCTTAAAAATAAAACAAAAACAAAAAACTAATATGTAAATGTTATTTCTGTAGTGTGAATTCTTCTTTCATAGACACAATTATCTTTTGTAATGATTTGTTTGAAATTTTTGATTAAAAACAATGTTTGGAAAATAACCAGCAGTTTGGACTGTTTTCTAAACATCCAGTCTGTTGGTGTGACTTAGACGATGATAACTGTATCCCCTGCAGAGGAATAAGAACCTCCAAAAAATAGATGTCCTCGGTATGACATTAAAATGAACCTGAAGTTGAGGCTCCAGTTTTGTAGTTCTGAGGAATCAGGAGTACCCCTTCATTACCATTACTCCTAGGTCAACTCTGACCCGGAGGGAGGATCCGTTAGGGCCCCATTTATGGATCAAAGAGAACTAGTGTCCGAGGTATGACACTAAACTGCATCTGATGTCAAGGCCTGGAGCTTTGGGGAATGTATAGTAGCCCTTCATTGCTATTGCCCCAATCTTCAGGCAGCAAAAGAAAGATTTCGGAGAAATCGAAAAAATAGAAAAGATAAAGTCATCAAAAGAATTTTTACGTTAGAATTGCATATAAGTCTTTTTTGTGTGTAAGACTTATTATACACAATTCGAATATAAAAATTCTTTTGACGATATCTTTCGTTTTATTTATTTATTTATTTTTTCGATTTTTCTAAAATCTTTCTTCTCCTGTCAGATGATTGCTGTGTAAAAACGACATGAAACCATTAGTCGCAGAAAAACATTCATGCAATTAAATATATATATATATATATATATATATATATATGTGTGTGTGTGTGTGTGTGTGTGTGTGTGTGTGTGTGTGTGTGTGTGTGTGTGTGTGTGTACTTACTTATGCAAACCTTCTTAGTACTGTAATTTTCTTAATGTCTTATGCTCTAACATGGTCGTTGCTTCAGCATTCATGCTGCAATTTATTTAGATGTAGCTTAAAGGCTTTTTGTTTTTGGGACTAAAATATATTTTTCATTTTTCACCGTTTTTGTTGCTCCATGTAAATTAGAACATTTCTGCACCCCAAATCCTTAAGTATTAAAATATTTATTTTTCTCCATCAGTTCAGAAAAGGAATGCAAATGTTACACCACAATGTCTATTGCTGTGCCTTCATCAACCATCCTTCATTAAAATGAAACGCAAGTCAACATAATAGAAAACTGGAAAAACCTCCGTTTTGGAACAAGAATCAGCAAAAGTAAAAAATTTTCAATGATTTTTCTTCTACTGGAATTGAATATGCATTCTCTTCCATTTTTTTTTTTTTTTGCCAGGAAAATTGCCGATATTTAATAATGGAACAAATTTTAATCAAAAGCTTTACACATTTTTTTCTCTTAAATTCTGTCCTTCCCTTCCATTCTTTTGAGTTTTGTATTCGTTATTTTGTTGAACAATTTAATTTCAAATTTTGTTTGTTCAAATTAATTTTTTATGTCTTTTCTTTCTTTTTAGTCTTTTTTTTCATTCTGGCTAAGCTGGAAACACAATCAAAGATTATGTTATTTCTGAGAAATGTTTTGGTTTGTGATAAATTTCATTATTGTCATTCGCAAAAGTGACAAATGTATGCATATTATTTGCCAAATGAGAAAAGATAAGAACAGAAGCTTACTGTGAACTTAAACTTGAAATTTGTTTTGCAAAAAAAAAAAAAAAAAAAAGGCCATAGGAATAACAAGACTTCCATAAATGGATAAGACTGTGTGAAAGGAGAAATGGTCCATCAGCTGAAAGGTTCAAGATCCTGTTCTAAATGTTTGGTGAGTTGGGACGAGTATAAAACATTTTTAAGCAAAATTAAATTCACAGTAATCAAGAATTAGGAAGAAAATCTAGGCATAAGCAATATGAGAGGTTTTTAGGGTCCTGAGGCCATCAGGAAACCCCTTAAGAGCACTGGATTTGCTGTTTCGATTTTTTTTTAAATTTGTCGAATGATATAATTATACTATAAAATAATGACAGTGAATACAATTAAAGCTTTGGAGTTTTTTTTTCTCTATGAAATGATTAACAATTGACTGGAGACATAATTTTGATATTGATCAAATCTTGATTAGGGTTTCATTGAGGCTAGGGCAGTATCTAGGGGGATGTATATGATTAAGATTAAAGAACATTTAACGTACAAATATCTATCTATCTACCTATGTGTACATATATAAATATACATGTGTGTGTGCATGTGTGTGTGTGTTAGTTTATTTGGTTTAATTGTATATCATCGCTTGCTGATTAATGCAAAATCCTGTTTATATATATATATATATATATATATATATATGTGTGTGTGTGTGTGTGTGTGTGTGTGTGTGTGTGTGTGTGTGTGTGTGTGTGTGTGTGTGTGTGTTATATGTCATTTTTAAGTGACGAGCGAACACTTTGGTTGTAACTTTATTTTTAAACGAGCTAGAGCTCATTTCTTTGCACACTGTTAAATAGTTTCAAGCACTGTGATTTAAAACTAATAATTCTATTTAATAATAATAATAATAATAATAATAATAATAATAATAATAATAATAATAATAATAATAATAATAATAATAATAATAATAAATTAAAGGAGAACTTTCAAAATTGTTGACTTTGCTGTCCCGGCTGACCACAGAATAAAACTGAAAGAAAATGAAAAGAAGTATAAGTATCTTGACCTTGCAAGGGAAGTAAAAAATATGGAACATGAAGGTGACGATTATACTAATCGTGATTGGTGCATTCGGTACAGTAACTAAAGGACTATTAAAGGGACTGGAGGACTTGGAAGTTTGAGGACAAGTGGAGACCATCCAAACTACAGCATTGTTGAGAACGGCCAGAATACTGAGAAGGGTCCAGGAGATTTGAGGAGACTTGTTATCACTCAAACTCCAGTAAAAGACCATCAGCTAATGCTGACATGAAAAACTCTAAAAGAGTAAATAATAATAATAAAATTATAATTTTTTTGCACACTGTTAAGTGGTTTCAATTATAGTAAATAATTAAATAGTTCTACTTGAACAATAGATAGCACCCAAACAGGTACTGCCTCTCCAGGTCAGAGTGAACCAGGGAGTAAAGGCAATGAATGCGTACTCTACATTCTCCAAAGCTCCAGGACTGCAGCCTCACGATCAAATGCTGTTTAGTGTTATATTCAAGACATACATTGAGATAGATTTATATATGAATGTGAAAATGACTCAAGGAAATACGAGTGACCACTGGGAAAGGCCATCCCATTGTTACCACCTCACAGAGGAATGGGATATGCATCCACAATCTGCAGAGTCGGGTATAATACCCAACTCGGCAGATTGTGGGTGCATATTCCATCGTCACATCAGAAAAACAATGCAAAGTCATCCCAATAAGATTGGTGTCTGGATCGATTATAATGTAAATTTCATGTGGAGATAGTGAATTGATTGAAAGGAGCCAGTTCCCCACAATACACAGGGTTCATTTAAGGGTTCATTTGTTTCTTGGTACAGGTTACCCCCATGAAAATTGGTCGTTTGGACTTGATAATCTCAACATTACAATAATATCATCATCTCATTGTATAATTCAAATTAATATCACTGAATGAATAAGCCATTATTTAGATCTTTATCATCAACTTCACATATGAATTTCACAGAAATATTCATATTCAGAGTAATTAGGTGTTATTTTGTCAGTTATTTTGTCTCACATCATTTAATAAACATTTCATCATTGGAAAGTGGTGACAACAATAAAAGACTTAATGAAGAGGTTGCATTTTTTTTATCTGTCATGTGATATAAATCCAACAAAATCTGGTGAAATTTTCAGATTCTGCAGGGACACTCAAAGTGGTAATGATGCTTTGTCCCCGAAACAATTCCTGAGTTCAGAGTCATCTGTCGATGAAGGCTTCGTTGGCTGCACAGTTGTTGTTTTTCAAAACAGCATGTGTATATAATATTATCAAATATGTAAATATGAAATAATATAAGATATAAAAGATGTCTTGGGTATGATACTAAACTGCATCTGGTGATGAGGTTCCAGGCAGTGCCGAGTCATATCTTTGTTGATATCACTCCCAGGTCCACTCTGAGTGGTCGTAACTGTTCACATCAACGACTCAAATAGATGTATTCGGAAATTTTTAGAATAGACAAAACCATAGTTATTGATGAAACCATACTAGCAAATGTTTAGTACTGAATACATAAAATCGTATAATTCTGAGTTTCAAGAACCCTTGATCTTCAAGTGAGCAATATCACCAAACAATCAATCGTTTTTGAACCACAGTATATATATATATATATATATATATATATATATATATATATATGTGTGTGTGTGTGTGTGTGTGTGTGTGTGTGTGTGTGTGTGTGTGTGTGTGTGTTCATTTATATGTGAAAATAGGATCCCCAACCTAAAAAGTTGTTGGTTTTCTACAGGGCCACAAAACAATGCTTACCCAATCAGGCATGAACTCTACAAGACCTGTAAAATTTTCTGCTAGATTCAAGGGTCAGGATATTAACAGTAGGTCCTTTAACTTGAGCCACAAATTGCACGGTGAATATCCCATTAAGCTTTTTTTAAACACACGCAAACACACTAGTCGTAGTATTTACATTTCGTTGCGAATTTTTCTTTTATAAATTTTCTATACCGTGGCAATCAAATTTTGGAACAAAATTATTATTATTAAGAGTTTCAAGATTATATTTCAGAATGAAAAATAAATTAAATAGATTTAAACATTACTTGTGGTAAAAATAGGTGTTTGTTTTGGCGACACAGGTATATGTAGAAACTCGAAAAGTAACAGCAGCTTTGAATGTTTAGATGTAATTAGCATTGTGTCATAACTTAGAAAAACTTAGTAAATAACTATATAGATGTAGTTAAATAAGCATCACCCAACCACCAAATCCTACATCCCTTCCTAAAGAGAAGCATCAATATCATTATGGACTGCATTTACAATGACAATGCAAAGGGATCAGATATCGTCTAGTTAAAAATGAAAAATAAAAAATATTTTTGTAAATTTGTTTCAGATTTTAAAAAAATAATTTTTTTCAATGCGATTTAAAAAATACTATCATATTTCAGCCAAATTGAAATTTTTATCAAAGCCACAAAATCAAATTTAACGTGATCTTTTGAATCGTTCAGAAATACGTTGTTTAAACATCTCAAATTTAAATTTATTACTTCTTTCTTTTTCCCCTTTTATATTCATGAATTTATGAACAACACCTATAGGCAACTAACCTACATGACCATAAAACACAAGATGATTAAATTTCATTGAAATTTTAATCAAAATTTGAATACTTAATTTGTCTTCTGGTTTTAAAATCGATGATGCAAGAGCTTGGATAGAATGTTTTTAAACTAAGCGAGAGAGAGAGAGAGAGAGAGAGAGAGAGAGAGAGAGAGAGAGAAAGAGAGAGAAAGAGAGAGAGAGAGATGTCTTCCGCCCTATTTGTGTTAACACCAGTTAACCCTAAGCTGGGAAAATTATTTCTTTCTTCTGGTCAAAAATAGTTGGCTATAATCTCAGTCTTCCTAACTGTGAGCGGGGAAATGGCTGATTTTAATTTTTTTCTTTTAATCTTTTCTTTCGGATTTTTTAAAAAATAATCTTTCTCGGTTATTTTCTAAAATAATCGTCATTAAATGAGTTTACAATACAAATACATTATTTTTTTCCAGTGTAAATGCGTTAAAGAATCATCATCGTCATCATCATCAAGTCATTCTGATTATACGGATTCCCTTGCGTCTGTCTTTCTTGCATCCGTCCTTATCAACCATAACTCTCGGCAGATCATCTAGGCAGTATCAAATGTCTTCACAGAGCTGTCTTTGCTAGTTGACCAACACTGATTCATTTGATTCATTTGAAAATGTTTGATTACATTCTATTGCAAACAGTTAGCTTGTTTTTATCTGACAATAATAGTCATTTGTATCCACAGTTATAAGCTATCAAGCATTCCAATCAAATAAAAATAATTCATCTACAATTATATGGTTTAAAGAGACTATTCCTTTTTAATAATGTTTATTTGTTATACAGTTATATGGTATAAAGTACTCACATTGAATGCAAATAATTTTCAAACATACCTTTTTAATTCATAATTGGAACCTTAACAAGAAACCCACTATGGCCCAAAGTGGAACTGGAAGTGATGGCAATGTAGGGGTGACTCCACATTTCTCAAAACTCTAGAACTGGAACGTTACCACCTGATGAAGTTAAGTGTCATGTCAGGTTATCCCCGCATTTTCTTCTTTTTACAGAGAATGCAATTAGCGTATTTTAAGCTCAGCAAACAAGACTGGAAATTTATTTGACAAAAGATATTCATTAAACATATTTCACTATAGAAATGCATTGAAAAAAATTACTATAGAAATGCAGTAAAAATTCTTTTATGCAATTCCATTGAAATTTTTGTAGAAATAGATAATAAATCAGATAACAATTAGCCGAAGTATTTGTTTACAAAAGACCTGAACAGAAGACATTGTAAGACTGATAGACAATTCTAAAACTTTTCTTCTACTTGGTTAATCTTTCGAAACAATGTCTATTTCCAAATTAAAAATTAATAACAAACTGGCAGAAACAGTGATTGTTAATAAAAAGAAAAAACCACAGAAAAAATCATCAGTTATAGTTTCTATTCAGAATTTTAATTTATTCAAAAGTGAATGACACTCAAAAGATTTATTCATTTAAACATTTTTGTTTTTGTCCAGATTGTTAGACCTAACAACACAATGTGGCGTGCTTAGCGTCAAAATTTTCTTAGTAAGAAATAGAATCGGCGACCTGGTTTAAATTCAAGACGAAGCTGTTTGCATTTCACTTCGAGCTAATGCTCTTTGAGAAAGACATGAATCCGTCAGTTCTCCTCAGCTAGCAAGACAGACTGGGTTCTTTAGCCTTGATTGGGCAATCAGTCTAGGAGAAGGATATCTCCAAATCCAAACCCGCTGAACTTCGCTTAAAGATTGACCAATTTTATTTTCTATATCTACGAGAGTGTGCTGAAAATTTCATAGGCTGACTATGAAAGAGTAATGCTAGAACTGTGAAACCTTGCATGCTTTAATTTCAACACTTCTTATTAATAACAGTATTGTTTCTTTACAGCTAAACTGATATGTGATTGTTCAAAAGAAAACATTTTTAAAAAAGTATCAACGACTTCTCTTGAAAATTGGCAAAACTTGTTATTGTGGTGTTATCAAGTACTCGTAGAAAAAAGGGTTTGGTCCCCAAAACATATACACTGACATAGTTACTTCATTAGAGGATGATGCTGCAGCTTAATCAACAGTGTAAAAGAGGGTGGCTGAATTTATGAGAGAAAGGGAGAGTCTTAAAGATGTCGTAAAGTCTGGGTGTCCAGCTATTGCTATCACAAAGGAAAATATTGATCATGTTTACCATATAGAAAAGGACCACACCATCAATGGAGAGTATTATACCACTTTGTAGTTATGAAAGGCTCTCAAGACCAAATGTCCAGTTAAATTGATGAAAGGGGTCTTGTCACATCAGAACAATGCTCCAGTACACAACTCCTTGGTTTAAATAGTTGCTGTACATAACAGTAGTTTTGAAATGGTTGATCATCCTCCCTATTCTCCTGATTTGGCCCCAATCTGACTGTCATCTTTTTCCTAACATGAAAAACCAATGGCTGGAAACCAGTAACCCAGTGATGATTATGTCATATCTACTGTTGATGTTCTTTGAACAAGTGGAATGAAAGATTCGTCACCAATGAGATCCAAGCACTGCAACAGCAATGGAAAAAGTGTGTAGAGTGCAAAGGGGACTATGTTGAAAAATCAACTTGATTTAGTCACATTCCTTGAGAATATCTTGGTCAGCCTAAGAACTTTTCAGACGCCCCTCGTACATACTGAAACACTAATGAAAGAAGTGTGTGGGCGGCAAGGGGTAATATGTTGAAAAATAAATCTCATTTGGTCACATTCTATGAGAGTATCTTGGTTAGCCTAGGAACTTTTCAGCTGACTCTCGTAGTCATTGTCCGTCAATTTTTTTTCCAGATCTGTACGGTTTTTTTCTCTCAATTTACTTGTATAAATATTTGATCCATACTAAATAGAAATTACCAGAAGTTTTATTACATACTTGGAAAATTAAAAAGTGTTGCAATATTTAGATAACGTGAAGCACAATTCGACAATTCTGAATGGTTTTGCCAAGGTTGTGAAGGTGATGGACCACACTGGATAATGTAATGTCAAGCTCGCCTGACACTATCCACATGCTACTCGGGGCTTATGCCTCGATGTCTTGGAGCACAGCCTGGGAATCCACTGTTTAAGACTTATCTGACCTTGCCTGATCATCGATGTTCTTGCAACCCGAGTGAATTGTTTAGGATTTTCAGTGGTTGTATGTCTCTGTTTGAATTAGTAAAACATACGTACTTGAATTAGACGACATTTAAAGATCTTCTATGCGGCTTTTAAATCACATACGAGTGAAGCAATACACAACGTGCCAGCGCACCAATTGCCACCATACCATTAACCATTATGGATACCATTAACCATAGTGGATATCAACCAAAGCTTAAACTATTTCGGTCATGTGATATATTCCCTGCAAACTAGCAGATACCAAAATATTGCAAAACTTTTGACTCAGCCTAGTATAAATATTGTATTCATCGTAAATAGAAATTACAAGTTTTATTATGAATTTCCTTGAGGGCAAAAAAAAGTTTGTTTGTTTTTTGTTTGTTTCTACGATGATTTTTTTCTAAAAAAAATATCAGAAATAATGAAAAATAATGAAAAACAACAAACAAACAAAGATTAAATATGCCTAAAATTTATCTTTGAATTTCACGATTAAGTATCAAAACTTTAAAAATTAGAAAAAAAATTCTTCCGGGTTGAGATTGGGGTGAAAAACAAAGATTTACCCACATAATTAGTTCAGTATTTGAGAAAATATTAATTAAAATGATTTTGTGTGTGTGTGTGTGTGTGTGTGTGGAGTAGGAGTTGATGAAGAGATCCTTCTTTCATTTGTCTGTTTTTATTTTTGCTTTCTTGATCATTTTCAATTTATCAGATTTCTCATCTTCAAGAAAAATGATTTATTTAGAAATGCCAAATATATCAAGGAGAGATTTAATTTAGCTATTTCTCCAACCGGTCCATTTTTTCTACCCCGGTTCTCTGTTAATTTTTGTGAATTTTTGAAGGAGGTTCATATGTGACTTAAGAAAATGTCCACCCAGACTGGCGATAGATTTATTTTTCTCGTTGCCTCAACTAAATAATCGTTCTTTGCAGTAATTCAAATGTTCTAATTGTGAGATATTTATGAAATCTTCCGTTGGAGATAAAGATTCTCTCTGTCTCTGTCTCTGTCTCTCTCGTTTTCGTTTTCTCCCATTTCCATTCTCCTTCTTCCCACGCACTCTCGTCTTCTTTCTTTCTTTCTGTTATTTTTTTTTTCTTTTTTTTTTTGTAAAAATCCTAGTTTTCGAAAAAAAGATTAGTTTCTAAACCATTAATTTTTTAAATTTCTCTTTCTCTCTCTCTCCATCTCTCTCTCTCTCTCTCTCTCTCCATCTCTTTCTATCTCTCATTGTCTGTCCTTTCCACTAACTTCTCTCCCCTACTTCCTTCTTCTTCTTCTTCTTCTTCTTCTTCTTCTTCTTCTTCTTCTCTGTTTATTTCATCTGGTTTCTCTCTCCCATTATCTCTTTTGCTACTTATTTCTCCTTCTCACCATTTCTTTCCGAATTTCTTTCCTTTCTCTCTTTTTGTGAATCTTTTTTCTTTCTTTCTTTCTTTTTTCATGGAATCCTGGTTCTTGAAAAAAAATTTAAAAAAGATAATTTTTTGTTTTCTTTAAGTTTGGTTTTCTTTTTTTCCGAACCATCAATTTTTGAAAAAATCTGATTTCCTGGTTATAAGAAAAAAAAATAGTATTTTAGTTCCCAGCATTCCATCATGACCCAGCGAAAACAACTTTAAATATTTCAGAGTGAGCGGTAACTAGACTCTGTTGCAAAATAATAATAAAAAAAGAAAAACAAAATCAAGGGTCATGTTACTCCCACAAACAAAAAAAATCTCTTCTAAATAATCAAATTTTAAAATAATTTCTAAAAAAAATAAAATAAATAAAATAAAATAAAACAAAATAAATCATAAAATCCAATTTAGATCCATAGCTTAATGTCTACCTCACATATCATTCCAGAACAACAGTCTTCTAACTTTTTCAACCATATTCTATAGACCAATCCCGATGGACAATGTAACCACACACCTTGTCCATCGGGATTGGTATTCATATATATATATATATATTGGTCGTAATTAACGACTCACCTTGTCCATCGGGATTGGTCAATAGAATATAATATATATATATATATATATATATATATATATATATATATATATATATATATATAGCTACGTTTCTAAAAGAGTTTATCAAATCAATTTAATATTAATATCCAAGATTATTTCTTTTATTTTACAAAGAAAATAAAAGCGCTGGTTATATATATATATATATATATATATATATATATATATATATAACTACGTTTCTAAAAGAGTTTACCTAATAAATTTGATATTAAAATCACAGAATTTTTTTTTTATTTTACAAAGAAAATAAAAGCGCTGATTATCTTTTATATTCCTCGGCTCCTTAAATGGTGTTTTGGTCCGTGTACAGAATAGACCACCCATAGAAATTTACATTAATTTATTTTTAATGAACAAAAAACTATATAAACATGTAATACATCCTCCGGCAAAGAGTAAGTTTCAGTCATTTGCTTTTCATTTCTTTTCTTTTTAATGAACAGTTGGAGTTAAATCCCAAAATTACAATCAGCCATCATTCAACACCTTAGTGGTTTAAGAAGGCGTTAGTTAAAGACGTAATTTTGAAACTTTTCATTTCAGTTTTTTATTCAATGAAGTAAATGACTATACTATTTGTCTGAATAATAAATGTAAATATCAGATTTCTAAATAAATTTTTATATATTTGTATAAAACGTAAATTGCCCCATTGGCAGAGGCTGTACAATACACCGACTGCTTTTCAACCTGTGTCCTGGATATGACACTGTACAATCTGATGGTGAGGTTCCAGTAATGCTGGAGCTTTGGGGAATGCAGAGTACGCCACTATTGCTAGCGCTCCCTGGTCCACTCTAGTAGCACCTGAAAGGGTCTTATCTATGGGTTAGATAGAACTAAACTGTGTACTAATGCTAAACTGAGTTGTTTGAAATAGAACTGTTCTCGACATTAAAATGCGAGTACACAAAAACTATTCTTATACTAAACTGAATTGTTTGAAATAGAACTGTGTTTTGACATTGCAACTGTGTACTTATGCTAAACTGAATTATTTAAAATAGAACTGTTTTGACATTTAACTGAATGTAAACAAAAACTACGCTTATACTAGATTGAATTGTATGAAATAGAACTGTTTATGTATATAAAAATGTATGTATATATCTATATGTATAAAAATGGATTTGGCATTAAATAACCTACAATGGTTGATGTGCCATAAAACCAAACCAAAACCAAAACTTAAATTTTCAGAGATGGGCTATTCTGTGGATGCACAGGTTAGCTACCGGGATGGGAGTTGGAGTAAGATCAATGCCAACTGGGTCATTTGGGTGAGGGGATCTGATGTTGCAAGACCCGAAACCCCCATGAACCCAAAGGAAACATCACTGACGACCCATCCCGATGCATCAACTAAGATGTATGGTATAAATTGTACAAATACCACCATTGTTTGTTTGATTATTTCTTTCTTTGTTTTTTGACTCATGACATGTAGTTGATATTTTTGACTCATGATATGTAGTTGATATTTTTTAAATGGAGGCGATCGTATTGTAATGGTTATCGTTGAAGAAAACGGACTCGGCTACCCATGTTCAAATGCTGAACGATGCAGTGTGCTAGAAAAAGTATGAATGTAACTATTCTCCCTTCAGCTACGGTTAAATAGCAAGGCAGACTGAGCTTTTTAACCTTGATATGGCAACTAGTCTAGAAGAAGGAAAACACTGAAGTCAAACCAGACTTTGAGAGGTGATAGGCTCTAACAGGTTACTTCTGCCATAGACACCTGAGTATCACCCCACACCCCCGACCAAAACTGTGTTTTACAAGATAAGTATTATATATATATATATATATTGTTGAAACACGCACATCAAGTAATTAGATTAAGTATTTGAAAGCTCAGCGCATGCGCCTTCAGACCCCTTTACCTGAATTTAGAAAAAAAGTTTAAATAAAAACTTTCAATGCTTTCTAAAATGATTTTCGTAGATAGAATTCCTGGCTTACAACTGTTTCATACAAACATTGTGTTTTTTCAGCAGTTATTCATACTTCCTTGGTGTAACTATCATTTACATAACCATATGACCCAGTTTCGCAGCTAAACTGCGGTCTCAAGGAAACAGGTTTTAAAAACGTTTTTTGTCTAATTAATTTGATTATAAAAGTTGGTTTGCGAAAAAGTTAAAAATTCTTCTTGGGTTGCATGAGAGAGAATCTGGGAAAACACAGATGACATATATTTTAAATCGACAAATCATCTTGTTTCCTCATAGAAGACCGATACTGGTCCTCAACCCAGCAACTAGGGACTATTGTTCTACGACATTCCTTCATTATGTTATAGTGTTTAAATGCAGGGAGAGATGAATTCATGCCTTTCTAAAACAAGGTATTAGTGCTCAGTGACCACAAACAGCTTCAAACGAAATTTGAACTAAGTTGGACGATTTTTGTTTTCTATGTTGATAACCATTATGCCCTCACATATCCATATAGTATAAGTCTAGAATGCAGGGAGAGATCGATTCATGCCTTTCTAAAAAGTATTTGGGAGATATGGATTCATGCCTTACTAAGAGCATTAGTCTTCCATGCTAACAATTATGCTGCTACTCTGAAACACTTACATAAACTATCTCTAGGATTTTCTTAGTTTTACCTACTCTGGCACAAGGCCAAACGCGGAATAAGGCAAGTCAAAAAGGTTTCTAAGTACTGGTATGTTTTAACAACCATCATGTTCAATATTGGCTTTTACCTGGAATTGAAATACTGACCATCGACTCTAAATTATCCTGGCTACGACACTAAACTGGGTCTGGTGGTGAGAATCCAGTTCTGGTGTCTGATGAGTGTGAAATCAACTCTTCATTACCGTTACTAATGGATCTCTCTGACTCAGAATAGGAGTACATGTGAAATAGGTGTGTTTGAGATAATACGTAAAATCCTTTTGAGCTACATTAATACATTGCCTCTTACAACATTCAAATTCTAACTTCGTACAATGTGTTTATCTATGTAAAATGATTGAAGATAAATCTAATATTAAACCGACTTCTCAATAAAATAACCCAAACGTTGACATGTTGAAAAATTGACTTATCGTGGAACTGCTTGGAAATTATTGGTATATGATAGGAACATTTGAAACCATATAACTTTGCACCAATTATTTGTATTGGATAGAACTAATTGAAACCGTGTCGAAATTATTTGTATAATGAATAGTTACTTTTAACTATAATCATTTGCGAAAGATTATCATATAGGACTTTGCTAGAAACGGTATAATTGCTTGTAAAAATGACTGAGTTTGGCATTGAATAACCCGGCAAGAATTGACCTGCCTTAAAACCAATCAAGCAAAATAGCCAAACCGACTCCAACATTGTCGGTATGGTTTAGATTGCACTGACTGTATCCTCTGCAGCTTTGCAGATCAGCTCTGAAAGATCACCAAAAAAGGTGTTAAAACCTCGAAGCAACATTATTATTAAGGCATTTGACTCCAAACACTGAGGGAAGATGGAGCAAATACTATTCGCCAACGGCTTCCCCAAAGAAACCGTCGCAGCCATAATGATGCTATATAAAAACACGAAAGTAAAAATCCGCTCACCGGATGAAGACACAAACTACTTCGACATTGTTGCTGGTGTGCTGCAAGGAGATACATTGGCTCCATACCTGTTTATTATCTGCCTAGACTACGTGCTTAGAGCGTCTATAGATTAAATGAAAGAAAACGGTTTTAAGCTGGCAAAGGGAAGAAGCAGAAGATACTCTACACAAACAATTACGGACGCAAACTATGCCGATGACATACCGCTTCCAGCAATTTCGCCTTCCCAAGCCGAATCCCTGCTACATAGCCTGGAACGAGCAGCAGATGACATAGGCCTCCATGTCAACGTAGAGAAAACAGAATAAATGTGCTTTAATCAAAGGGGTAACATCTCCACATTGAAGAACCTTTGAAACTAGTGGACAAGTTCACTTACCGAAGAAGCAATGTCTCATCAACCGAGAAAGAATTCAAAACGCGACTAGCAAAGGCATGGACAGCAATTGATAGACTATCGGTCATATGGAAGTCAGAC
Source organism: Sepioteuthis lessoniana (assembly GCA_963585895.1). Taxonomy (NCBI): domain Eukaryota; kingdom Metazoa; phylum Mollusca; class Cephalopoda; order Myopsida; family Loliginidae; genus Sepioteuthis; species Sepioteuthis lessoniana. The sequence goes on from OY757922.1 coordinate 48,381,361, forward strand.
CTGACCGGTAAAATAAAGAGCAGTTTTTTCCAAGTAGCGGTCGTGACGATACTGCTACAGGGGCCCGACAATATTTTTCGGACACTTTGAAAAAAGTACTTCAAAGTGGTCACTAGTGCCAAAAACTTTTGAGATTGTAAGTACGTATTTGAGGAGTGAAAATCCACTACTAGTGTAATCATTTTTTTACTTTGGCTTTGATAATTTTAGTTTTTTGTGATTTTGCGAAAACTTGCGCGACACCATTTTTCGGACATGACAAAAAATCCTATCTTATTAAGAGCTATGTTCATGTATATGTTGGTGTATGCAAATTTTCTGCTTGTACACTGTTCTGGGGCACTGGCACCCCTACTACTATGTTAACATAGGACAATCTAACAGCATAAATAGTCCGGACATTTTTTGGCAAAACAATTAAGTTTAATGAGGTAAAATGCATTCAAAAGAAGTCGTTTGTTTGGCACGGAAGAAGCGGGAAGATGGCCTCAGCATCAAAAGGATCGCCATGGATTTGAAGCTGTCGAAATCAACGGTCGAATACATGCTGAAGACAAACTCCGAGCGGAAAAAGAAGAGAAGGCGGAAAAGATCAATTGGCAAGAGGACTGAAAGGAGAATGAAGAGGACTATGACACGGCTTTTGACATCTGGAGAAAAAGTTACAGCAAGAAAAGTGAAGGAGGAATGTGAATTGGATGTAAACGTCCGAACAGTACAAAGAACGCTGCATAGAATAGGTTTGAAGTATGCAAAGGCTAAGAAAAAAATTACACTAACAAAGAAACACAAAGGAGCAAGACTGGAGTGTGCTAAAAGGTGGTTAACAAAGCATGTTGACTTTAAGAAGGTTATATTTACTGATGAGAAGCGTTTCAAGTTTGATGGGCCCGATGGATGGTGTACTTGGTTGAGAAGGGGTGAGCCTGTTGAACTGAACAAACGACAGATGGGAGAAGGAGGAGTTATGTTTTGGGGTATGATCTTTGCTAATGGAAATATATGGTTGGAGTGGCTGAAAGGACGACAGAACAGCGAAAGCTACAAACAGTTGCTGGACGAGAAAGCCCGAGCAAGGGTAAGAAGAGAGATGGGGAATGATTTCATTCTACAGCAAGACAATTGCAGCATCCATGTGTCAAAACTCATGAAAGAATAGATGGCTAAAGTGAATATAACTACTTTGGAATGGCCTGCAAGAAGCCCAGATCTACATTTAATAGAAAATGTTTGGGAAATGCTTGCTCAACTTGTCTATGATGGGCCTGAAATAACAAAAGAGGCTCAACTATGGGAACGAATACTTGGAGCCAAAAAACAACTAATAGAAACACGTAGAGATGTTATTGTGCATATGTTTGATCATTATGAAGAGAGATTGATAAAAGTTATTGAGAAGAAAGGTGATATTTCAGACTATTAACAGTTTTTCAACGATGTCCGAAAAATAATGTCGCGTGTGTTTTGTAAAAAATGATGAAAATTAAATATTTTTCCTTGCCTAATCGATTTTCTTCCATTTTTATTACAGGTATTGACTTTATATGTTTATGCTATTCTATTGAAGGAATTTCGTCACTCTATGGTACTCGGAAAGTCGAATACTAAAGTGTCCGAAAAATATTGTCAGGCCCCTGTATATGGATGCATCACATGGACACTAACTGAACGTATGGAGAAAAAGCTTGACGGCAATTACACAAGAATGCTGCGAGCAGTATTGGACAAATTCCGGAGGCAACAGCAGCTATACAGGCACCTACCACCCATCACGAAAACTATCCAAATTAGACGAATCAGACATGCGAGACACTACTGGAGAAGTAAGGACGAAGCGATGTACTCCTGTGGACCCCTGAACATGGACGAGCAAAGGCAGGACGACCAGCTAGAACCTATATACAACAGCTCTGTGTCGATACAGGATGTAGCCTGGAAGACCTCCCTGGAGCGATGGACGATAGAGGCGGACGGTGAGAGAGGATTAGGGAGATCCGTGCTAGCAGCGCGACATGATGGTGATGACGTATAAGACTGTATCTGAGGGTGAGGCTCCAGTCTTGGATATCTATGGAATGTGAAATGCCACTTTATTGACATACCATCAGGTCCACTCTGACCCAGAATAGTAGTATCTATTAAGGTCCCATCTATCGATCAAATAGATCCATTTAAAGATCATTCGTATTTGATAGGATCGTGTGAAAAAGAAACAAACAAAAAACTCTTTAGAGATAACGACAGAAAAATGTAAATATTTACGTACAAGGAACGTGATTTCCTAACCTCCATGCATAAAATAACTGTAGACGGGTTGGAAGGCCGTTAAAATCAATCAAACAATTAAATATCTAATCTGATAGACGTGTAACTATCTACAATACCAAACGGAACAAAAGTCTTTTTTTTATATCTGATCAGAAATGTAGACCAAAGATCTTCAAGGCTGGGAAACTATTTCTGTAAAGATTTTTTTTCGAAAGTTTAAATAATTTTAGAGACTGGAGTTCCAACGATGAATGATTTTGTGAAAAAATAAAAAAAATTAAATTAAAATTAAAATTGAAATTAAAAAATTGAATGGCAAATTTTTGATGCACTTTATATTTAATAAAATCATTCTTCTCTTTTGTGTACATTTAAAATACATTTAAATATATTTAGATATGTTTCAGATATAAATTACCTATTCATGCAATTTTTAATTTCAATTTTTTTCGAAGATGTCACTTCATTAACTTTGTATTCAAACAATTAAAAAAGAAAAAGTTCATTTAAGAAAATTTACGCAAAATTCAACTTTTCTTTGGGTCTGATATTTTTTTACATTTAGTTTAAAATTTTATTTTCACCGTCGATTGAAATATGTAAGTGCATAAAACTAATTATTTATCAATTTATCTATCTCATATATATATATATATATATATATATATATTGTGTGTGTGTGTGTGCGTATATGTGTGCGCGCGCGAACGAAAGAATAAATACGTAAACGTTGGTATAATTTTCTCTAAATTTATTAGATTTATATATATATATATATATATATATATCATCATCATCATGTCGTGCCATCAGCACGGATAATATATATATATATATATATATATATATATATATATAAAAGATAAATTAGGATAACTTATAATCATTTTGCAGTTTTTCCCGTCAAAAATGGTGATATATATATATATATATGTGTGTGTGTGTGTGTGTTTGCAAATATAAATATATATGCACACATATGCATACGCATATACATATACAGACACTGACACACACGAGCACACACATACACGAGCGCACACACACACGAGCACAAACACAGACACTGCTATATATATATATATATATATATATATATATATGAAATGGTTCAAAAGTGACCGATCATTTGTTTTTTTAAAAAGAACCTTTTTTTATAATCTATTTTATTTGAAGGGTTTTAGATTCTACAAATAATTTAAACTAATTTTCCAGAATCCATATAAATATAATTGAAAGAAAATTTTCTTTACGTTTGTTTGATTCAAAAGTTGTTCATTTCTAGAATGACGTTTACACCACCGTGTCAATTCTGAAACCGAAGCCAACTTTATTTAAAATAAACATGAGCAAAGGCAATACAAACCATTCCTTATATTGCACGATACAATGAAAATTAACCTCATCTAAATTCCACCAAAAAAAACTACTATTTATAGGAAATGGCTGGACGTACAGGTAAAAGTGCTCGAAACTCTGAATTCTGGATATCATTTCTGCATTCATTCTTTTGCTCGTAAACAAAATTTTAATAAAAAGTCCTAAAAGTTCCCTCGTCTGTTCTTTTTACCAAACATGCACAAACGAAGAACTATAGCCCAAATATACAACAACAACAACAACAACAACACACACACACACACACACACACATATATATGTAGAAAAACCAAAAAGAAAACTACACAAGAATATCACGTGCTGTTTTGAACATATTCTGGGAACAGCACCCTTCAAAATAGTCGCTGTGTGGCTACTTACCTCTAATCTCACAAACCAATCATTAAGATGAGCAAGACATGCTTGTCACAGCTGAAGAAGTAAGGACGAACTTATAATCGTATAGCCCTAGACCTTGCTGTCTAGTTCAAGCTATAACCCGGCATACGTGCCCAGATCCAAATTTGGATTCGTGAAACTGTTTGCCTCATTAGACCCAAATTTCACTTAGTGGGTTGATGAGCAGCAGAGACCAGAAGGGTTCGAGTCTCGGCTCGTTCCCGATCTTCCCCTCCTCTAAATCCCCACTGTAATCATTGACCTTGTGGCAGGTCCTGTCTGGTGAGAGGCAGCGACAAATATCCATAATCAATGTCCTATGGACTCCTACACATAGACACACCAGTTTTGGTCTGAGCGGACACTCGATACCGCCAAGAATTCTTACCAAACGCAATGGCTGATAGAGACGGATGAATACCGCGATTCATGCAACGATGCCGTCAGCACGACTTGGGGGTGATAATGATTATATACATATATTAATAAGTAAAACGTAAAGTTGGCGGCCGTTGTCGAGGGCAACGCGAAGGTTCCTTAGCTACTACACCGGGTGTAGGGGAGGGCGTTACTCCTTTTTCTGGATCGCCCCACTTTACCTTTGAACCCTACCTCATAATGCTGAGAGTTAAGCAAGAGGACATAAAGTACCACTTTTTAGTCTTTGGTTTAACTCGGCCTGGGATAGAACTTCGGTCTCCAGAGCCATTAGCGAACACTCTACCCACCAGGACAATAAAGTAGTATATATACGTACAATTATATATATATATATATATATATATATATATATATATTATCATAATGTATATATATATATATGTGAATAGTGTTTGTAAAAAATAAACGTACGCGCGCTTTCTATACATTAGCGCAATTCTCTCCTTTGAAGTTTAGACTGTTTTTGGTAATACATTCATTTGCATTCTGAGGTTAGGCTAGACTACAAGAGAGAACCAAGCCAATCTGTGTTTCCAAACTGCCACCTTCTTTCACGTTTCCTTATCGCCTGATGATCGTGTAAACGTAAACCCGCCAGTCGCAATTTATCTCTCTGTATATTTCAAATTCATCTCTAAATCGTTAAAAAATCATTTATCAAAAAATCTACATTGTGTCATAATCTGATATTAATTTATTTACAGCTAAATAAAAACCCCAATGTGAACATCTAAGAGTGTGAATTCTTGAAAATTGCTTGGGCTAATATATATATATATATATATATATATATATATATATATATAAACCTGCTACACATTCACAATATATATATATATAGATAGATAGATATATCGGCCCAGTAGTTAACGTTTGCAAAATGTTCGGGAGACCGGGGTTTAATCCTAGGTCGAGTCATATCAAAGATTTTTTAAAATGGTACTAGATGCCTCCTTGCTTAATACTCAGCATTATAAGGTACGGATCAAGGATAAGTAGAGCAATCCAGAGCAATGATTAGTGCCCTCTCCTACACCTCGGTGTAGTAGCTATCGATAAAGGAGCCTTCGGGCCGTTCTTGACAATGTCGGCTAACTTATATATGTATAAAAACTGAAAGACGTAATCACTTGAGATTTATTTGAATCTTTGCGCTATTTTTGGCGGCATTTGTGATATGAAGTTTATTTTGATTTATAACCGGAAGTTCTCCAGGATTCTAATCCGGTATGTTTAACTTGGTAATTTTGTTTACTTGCCTTTGTTCTGTGATAGCGAACACATCCGGTTGCAACTGAACATTCATTTTACTTGTGGTTTTGTGTTTATTCTAAGATAGAAAGCAGAAATTTCCTAAAAATAAATCTTCTCTGACGTTACTGGACTCAGTTAGCTGGGACTGGTAATTTTGAAAAATAGCTTTGTCCAAATACTCAACAACTCACTCTCTTCTCTATCAACTATGGTGGCATGCCAGTGACGAGAAATTTTTCAGGATATATGATGATGAAAATTGTAACCGAGTCCACGTTAAAGTGGGTTCATGCCTTTTCCAAGGTCAATAGTGGTGAGTGAGTACAAGCAGTATAGACAGACACAGGTACTCGGTAGAAGTAGTAGTAATGGTAGCTGGTATGTATTTATCCAACTCCTCTATCCCGGAGAAGAGGGGTATCCTCGTGGTGCAATGGTTAAAGCGATGGATTGCAGAACCGTAGTCAGCGAGTTCGAACTCCAGTCGCGCTATTAAGTTCACTTTTGGACAAATACCCATGCGAAAGGCATGAACCCCCTTATCCTCCCAGCTATGGGTCAAACAGCATCACCGCTGTTCATCTAGAAGGATGGCTTTGGCATTAAATAACCCCTGAAAGTTGATATGCCATGAAACAAAGAAACCTAAACCTATCACCGACAAGATAGAACACAAGATCAGTTTTTGAGCGGGGTAAAGCAAGTTTGAAGTAAGAGTTTTTCTTTTTCTAAATTAGTTGCCTGACCTAAGTTTGAGAACTCAGAATACTTTTTCTTTTTTTTTCTTTTTTCTTTTTTTTTTTTTTCATAGCTGGGGAAAGCAAATGGATTCATGGCTTTCCTAAAGGTATTAGTGCCAAATAAAAAACAAACAACCTTGTAAAGGATTTGAACTCGTATTACCGATTCTATTTCTCACCGTTTTGTGAATTGCGCCTCTTCGTTGAGTGTATCTGTTGTTTCAGGGTAGAAGTTATTGTTAAAGTTGACTTGTTTGTAAGCAATTTAAAAAGAGTGACTAGTAAAGTGAGTATGACCTTGGAAGTAGTTAGACAGCATTTTAGCAATCATATTATTATATTTATTCAACGTGGTGACTTGTAAGAGTTTGTAGCGGTATTAACAGAAAATTGGTGAAAGAGAATGTTAGGTGCATTATTTATAAAGTACACATAAAAAAATACATATAACGAACAATAATATTCAATTTTTGAAATGGAAAAAAGCTCCCCATGAATCAATAAAATATAGTATCTACCATAAATAAGTAGCGTAATGGATAAAGTGAAGGACTGCGAATTCGAACTCCGTTAGCGAGCAAGACTAGCAAACCTTCACGATTGAGTTCGAGTCTCATTGGGTGCCTCATTCATTCGGCCTTGTGCCATATCTAAGCGAAAAGCTTAGTAAATTACCACTTTTGGACTAATACCATTGGGAAAGGTATTGGAATCTCTTTTCCCCATCCCCAGCGATGGGTTAAGTAGCACTATTACGGTTTTTCGACAAGGATGGCAAATGGCATTAAATACTTTATTGAATTTTGCCAAGGGATGTAATTATATTTGAACAATGAAATAATCATATTTACATGGTTTCAATGCTGTCGAGTTTTGTAAGGAATAATACCGAATGATATCTTTTCTGATTGTATAATATTCCACTAGAAATAATAAAATCCTCGAATCTTTAATTTAGAAGAAAATTAACTTTTCATTAAAAGAAAACAAAATTTGTTGGCGGTATATTTATTTATAACTGATAATGTATTCGACTTTAAGATGAAATAACATATACAGTATCGCCTAAGAATATATCCATCCTTGCCGATAATTTCTTTAAAAAGTTCATTTTCTTCCAAATCAAAAGATATCAGGATTTTATAATTTCAGGTGAAAGATTATACAAACAAAACAGATATTATTAAATATTATTTGTTACTCAATTCTATTGTAGTGAAACTGTATGCAATCATCTAATCGCAACACATGTGTAACATTAGTTGGTTGGTTGGTTGGATCTTTATGGCATATCAACCATTTTTATACAAATAATCAGTTCTATTTCAAACAATTCAGTTTAGCATGAGTACTCAGTTTAATTGTCAAAAACATTTCTATTTCAAGCTATTCAGTTTAGTCAAACACTTCTAATTCAAACAATTCAGTTTAGTATAAATATAGTTTTTTCTACACACAGTTAAATTTCAAAACAATTCTATTTCAAACAATTCAGTTTAGCGTAAGAACAGTTCAGTGTCAAAAACAATTCAATTTAGCATAAGTACGCCGTTTAATTGTTAAAATCGTTTCTATTTCAAGCTATTCAGTTTAGTCAGTTCCAATTCAAACAATTCAGTTCAGCATAAGTATAGATTTTGCCTACACACAGTTAGATGTCAAAACTGTTCTATTTCAAGCAAATCAGTTAAGCATTAATTGGCAGTTTAGTTCTGTTGACCCACAGATAGGTGTTACCACTCCGGGTCAGAACGGATCAGGGAGCGATGGCAATGAAGGGATACTCCGCGTTACCCAAAGCTCCAGTATTACTGGAACCTCACCATCAGATTGCTTAGTCTCATATCTAGGACACTCGTTGGTGTGGTCTTACCCCAGTGCAGAGATGCATCTGCTGTATTCTACAGCCCCAGCCGACTGGGCAAACAACCTTTACTAAAAATAGAATTATATATAAGAAGTGTGAGAAGAAGTGAATTGAATCCGACAGAATGTACGAATATATATTTTTTCGTATCCTTGGACATTATGTGAGAATAAGTGATTCAATTCACTTCTTTTCACATACTGTCTTTGGATACAAAAGAGAAACACATATATAAGTTGTGTTCATACTTTTGGATAGCTTCATATTTAGGTTTTTGGTTATCGAGTTTCAAAGCTGTAGAGTTTGGTAAAGTCCGTACGTTTTGACTTTATTATATTCCACCAGAAATGCTTGGGTGAGTCAAAAGTTTTGCAATATTTTAGTAACGTGAAGCACAATTCGGCAGCTCCGAATGGATTTGATGAGGTTGTGAAGATGACAAACCCCACTGGACTATGAAATGCTGAACTCGCCTGATACTCTTCGATGGATACTCTCTGCATTTTCTTCCATGGCTTAGAGCACGGCCTTGGAATCCATGGTTTTGAGGTTACCTGATCTTCCTGCTTGCCAAGATTCTTACTGTCCCAAGCAAAATTTCTTGACCCATCTGTTTACTGGACCTTCACTATTCTCATAATAAATGTTTTCTGTTGATTCTAAAGGGTTAAGCCCAGTTCGAACTCGTAGAACATAAATTTCCGAATTACATAATGTTGCATGTTCCTATAGGGTGCTTTCAAACCATACATGGAATGAAGCAATGCAAAGCCTGTCAGCACACCAACTACCACAGTACTATCAACCACAGCAGGTACGTCTCACGGCTTGAACTACCTAGCTCACGTGATATATGCGGAGCAAACTATGACATTCCAAAATATTGTGAAACTTTTGTCTTATCTTAGTAATAAGCTCTTTGTATCTTTGGTTTAAAAGAAGATTAACTATCAATTAAAAAGAAATGTTAGGTTTAAACTAATTTATGGCTAACACTAAACATTGTCATGAAAAATACGACCGTATAACAATCATGTTTGCTGAAAAAGAAAAGGGTATGATTTCTCCTTAAAAGTATGTCGGTGGAATCACCAGTATTTATAGCAAGGTAGTCATTTACTAAGTTTTTTGCTTAGATATGACACAAGGCCGAATAAAAAAGGGACCCCATAAGACTCGAAGTCACTCGTGAAGGTTTGCTAGTCTTGCTTGCTAACCATTACACCACCTGAGGTGTTCGGTTCTATTGCAGAGTTGTAATTTTTGAAGCACTTTGCATCCATGTCGCACAAGGCCGAATAAATGGGGCACCCAATGAGACTTGAACTTACCCTTGCGGATTTGCTCGTCAAGCTTTCTAACCATTACCGAGGTATCTGGTTTTATAGCGGAGTAATTGTTTGTATGTATACGAAACTCTTTCTGTACTAAATGCACGAACGTTTGGAAGAACTTCCGGTTTTAACTCCTGCCTAACAGATTTTTTTAACTTGGCACATCTGAACAAGATGAATCCCGTTAAAAAAATACATTTTGTCGTGACTATTTTTTGTTGTTAACCATTCAAAAGACCTTCCTCCTCTACACAGGTAGTTTATCAGATTTTTAAAACATTGTTTTTATTTGCATTATTCCCTAAGAAGAGCAGGGGGAAAATACTAATAGTTTGAGTAGAAGATAAGTAAAAAGATCCAAGTTTTAATGACGTTTAGCACCTTTTCAAATTTGACAAACGAAACTCTGAACAAGGGGGATGGATAGCTGGTTGATATGCATGTCTGACAGTCCGAAATCATTTCCACAATATTAATGTTCTATATATGTCCTATATAAAATACAAAAAAATTGATATGCATAGGTCCTTTGTACAGTATAAATTCATACATATATATATATATATATATATATATATATATTATCAAATATACAACAAAGATACATAGATACGCATAGGCCCTATGTACAATATATATATACATATATATATATGTGTGTTTTTTATACAATATAGATATATACATGCATAATTCTTATATAAAATATAAATAGATTTATATAAGTTCTATATACAACGTAAATATATACAGACACTTAGGTTCTATATACAATATAAATGCATACACTCATAGGTCTTATATACAATATAAAACATCTCTCTCTCTCTATATATATATATATATATAGATAGATTCTGCATACAATATAAATATATACTCAGATAGGTTTTATATACAATATGATGGCTGTCCTCTCGGTTTCGAGCGTGACCACCGCCTTTGTCTCATGTCCTCTCCCTGCTTCCCTACTCCCACCTTAAATTCTCTGTGTTCGTAGGTGACTCTTCAGGCCAGCCAAGCTACGACAGATTTTACCATAGAATTGGCACGACCGTTCAATTTTGCTTACAATGACATTTTTTTAGGTGCAAGATAGATTTTTCACATTTACGCAGATTGCTTTTGAGACCAGCAAGAGATAGGCATAATTTTCCACATATGTCGCAGTCAGCGTGGTGACTTTGTAGACCTGGTGCTGGACCCTGTTCGCCTTTGCGATGTTTGTAAGCGCTATATTGCATACGGCTATTCTCAAAGGATTCTATGCTTTCGTGAATCAGTTTCCGCCTCTTACTTCTATCTGAAGCCATTTTTCCCATTGGTCCACAGATAGTCCAGATTGTTTCAGGTAATACTTTATTGTGTCCTTAAATCTCTTCTTCGGTTTTAATGCACTTCTCTTTCCTTCCCACATTTCACCATAGAATAATTGTCTCGACAGACGGCCGTCATCCATACGCACAATGTGACCAACCCATCGGAGACAACTTTTCATAACCATCGACTGGATGCTTGGTAGCCATGCTTTCCCTAATACTTCTGTTTCTGAAACATGGGACTGCCATTTGATATGAAGTATCTGTCTCAGGCACCGTTGATGGAAACCCTCAAGAACTTTGAGTTGGTGTTTATAGAGTGTCCAAGTCTCGCTTCCATACAGGAGGGCCGTCAAAACACATACTTTATACACAATGATTTTCGTTTGCAACTTGATGCCATGCTGGGACCACACACGTTTATTAAATGCTGAAAAGACCGAGACGGCCTTTCAATGCGGAAAGAGATTTCCCTGTCGAGCCTGCATCCCTCAGAAAGGGTACTGCCTAGATATACAAAAGAGTGCACTATATCTAATTTGTTACCTTCAACGAAGATAATTGGTTCTATATAAGGTGATCTGGGTGCTGGATCGTACATGACGACTGTCTTTTTTAGGTTGAACTTTAAACCGAATGAGTTACATGCAAATACAAAATGGTTCATAAAGCATTGCAACTCATCTTCAGAATGTGCAACAATATCACAGTCATCTGCATAGAGCAGCTCCCACACCCATGAAGAAGAGACTTTTCTTTGAGAGAGTAGTCTACAGACATTGAAAACACTGCCAGATGTCCGATATCTGATGTAGATACCATCAGTTTTCATAAAAGGCTATGAGAAAGACAATGGCAAAGTAGATATTGAATAACATGGGTGCAGAAATGTCACCCTATTTGACCCCATTTTTGATAGATATTTCCTCACATAGAGTGTCGTTGAAACTAACTCTGGCCTTCATTCCATTGTGAAGAGAACGAATCAGACCCACAAATCTCTCAGGGCAGCCCAACTTCAGTAATATCTTCCAAAGAGTTGATCTGTTGACAATATCAAAAGCCTTTGATAAGTCAATGAAACATTGGTACAATGGAAGATTCTGTTCTTTGCACTTCTGCAATTGCCGAGCACTGAAAATCATATCCACAGTGCCACGGCTTGCACGAAAACCGCACTGTGATTCTGGTAGAATTCCTTTGACAATTGTGCGGACTAATCTATTTAAAATTATCCTTGAAAACAATTTTCCAACAATAGACAGCAGAGATATGCCCCTAAAATTGCTGCAGTCAGACTTCGAACCCTTCTTATACAACTACTTGAGTATCGCATCTCTCCAGTCTTGAGATACTTCACTTTCCCATATACTTTGGATGACTTGCTCCAGGAGATCAATCATTTTCTCACTGCCATTCTTTAGAATCTCTGCTGTTATACCATCCATTCCTGGTGCTTTGTTGTTGTTCATTTGACTAACAGAAGCTTTTATCTCATCTCTAGAAGGCACTTCATCAAGAGCCATGATTGGATCATGTTGCTTAATGATATCCAATACTGATTCGTCAACGACTGGATGACGATTAAGGAGTTCACTATAATGTTCACACCATCGCTTCTTGATAGCTTCTGGCCGTCTCAAAGTAGCACCATCTTTTGATTTCAGGGGAGCAAAAATTGATTGCTGCGGCAATTTGGTAGAACAATCTCGAGTTTTTGCTGGTTGCTGCAAGTTATGCTTCTTTTGCCTTCTTGAGCCACCACTGGTTTTGTATTTCGAGCATACGCGTTTGTGCCACTTTTTGAAAATCCTTGTATATTTTAGTAGCTTCCATTTTTGCTTGGTTGGACAGATTTGTTGACGAGGTTTTTCGGAAAAGATTGCGTTTTGTTTCAACATACATACATACATACATACATACATACATAGGTCTTATATGCAATATAAAAACATCTCTCTCTCTCTCTATATATATATATATATATAGGTTATATATACAATATAAATACACACTCAGATAAGTTCTACATACATACATACATACATACATACATACATACATATATCTTATATACAATATAAATACTCACGTAGAAAATTCCTTCGGCAGATGAAGCTCTTCCGAAGGCTTAACAACAATTTTATTTTTTGTGCTTCAGATGTGACGGTTATTTTCTTTTAAATGTTTAACCGGTGTTAGTTACCTACCGTAGCCAAAAATCTGCAAATTAGTTGAATGATACGTTTGTATTTCCTTTCTCAACTGTGTAAATTTCACCAAATACCAAACAGTGGTTTTTGTAGATGGGCCTAGTAAGTGTGTAAAAATGCATGAATTTACCTAATTACTCCGATAGAATTCAAATTTTGGTGCCTTCTATTTTCTGTGCAGTTATTAGTTAGACCACCTGAAATAATATTTCATATGTCGGTTGCAAAACGATATGACTACTCATCCTATTAAATACGACGGAGGCTGAGTATAGCAATTCGTCATTGAGTATAGAACCTCTAAAAAAAAGTTTGACCTCGAGTATTCTGGCCGATCTTAATAATGCTATAGTTTGGATGGTCTCCACTCATCCTCTTATTTCCAAGTCCTCCAGTCCCTTTATCAATCCTTTGGTGACTGTACCAAGAGCAAAAATTATAACTTTCATGTTCCACAGTTTGTTTTTTTTTCAATTCCTTGGCAAGGTCTTTCTTTTCGTTTTCTCTGTGGTCAGCCGGGACAATAAAGTGCACGATTTCTGTAAGTTCTCGTTTTCTTGTTGATTATTACAGGATCTGGTCGTGTGACCGAAATTCGGTGATCTGTTTGTATCTCAAAATCCCAGTGGAGTTTGTGCGTCTCATTCTTTAGGACAGATTCTGGGTTGTTCATATTCCATTTGTTTGTATTGTCAAACTTCAATTTCTTGCACAATTCTCAGTGAATCACCTTACCCACCCAGTCATGTCTAGTCTCATATTCTTTCTATGCTCATTTGCTGCATTCGCTTATTATGCGATTAATCGTCTCTATCACCACTTGCCCAGTCGGCTGGGGCTGTAGAATACACTGCTTCTCTGTAGAGGGGTATGATCCCCCCTCCAACGAGTTTCCTGGTAATATGACACTAAACAATCTGATGGTGAGGTTCCAGTGATGCTGGGGCTTTGGAGAATGCAGAGCACCTCTTCATTGCCATTACTCACAGGTCCACTCTTCCCCGGAATGGTAGCACCTGATAGGCCCTATCTATGGGTTAAATAGAACTAAACTGCATACTTATGCTGAACTGTTTGAATTAGAACTGTTTGACTAAACTGAATAGCTTGAAATAGAAATGTTTTTGACCATTAAACTGTGTAATTACATTTAAACTGCGTACTTATGCTAAAACGAATTGTTTGAAATGGAACTGTTTTTGACATTGAAACTGTACCTAGGCAAAACTGAATTGTTTAATAAAGAACTATTTTGACATTTAACTGGGTGTAAACAAAAACTATACTTATTCTAAACTGAATTGTTTGAATTAGAAGTGTTTGACTAAACTGAATAGCTTGAAATAGAAATGTTTTTGACAATTAAACTGATAAACTGAATTATTTGAAATAGAACTGACTATTTGCATAAAAATAGATTTGACGTTAAATAACCTACAATGGTTGATATGCCATAAAGATCCAACTAACCAACCAACCAACCATCTATCACCACATAACCTACATCTGCTGTTTTGTTGCGTCTTATCTATTTATGCTTTGATATCATTGGTCTTAATGGTGTTATTTTGAAATTGAGTTTCCTTTTTTAGTTCTGTCCACGTCTATTTGTGTGAGATGTCACTTGTTAGTCGCTTAAAACGTCCACAGAGTTGTTTTTCTTCTCATTTTTGTTTTCTGATTATTTCCGTTCTGTTACTCATCGTGTTGTTAATATTGTTTCTGGTGGTCGTAATCAGTCTTCGGCGCTTTTCTTTGTAGTCTTCGGGTCGTTATATCGATGAAGCAACTGGAATCTGAGTCTCTTTTCAACACTGTTGTTTGGATGGTCTCGATTCGTACTCCGATTTCCAACTCTTCCAGCTACTTTACCGAGCCATTAAGGACCGTTCCAAGTATGCCAATTACAATTGGTAATCACCGTTACTCTCATATTCCATAGCTTTATTAGTTCTCTTGCAAGGTCCAAATACTTGTCTCTACTTTCGCTTTCTCTGATTTTTGTATGGCCCGCCGGAACGGCAAAGTCCACTCTACGGCAAGTTCTATTTTTTCTTAATTATTACTTCTAGTTGGGATTAGGTGACCTGTTTGTATCTCAAAATCGCAGAAAATTTTGTGCATTTCATTCTCCAAGGCAGATTCTGGTTTGACATGTAGTAGTATTGTCAAATTTCAATTTCTTGCACAAATCCCATTGAATCATCTTTCCCGCCTAGTCGTGTCTTGTCTTATACACTCTTTACGCTAGTTTGCTACATTTGCTTATGTGACAAAGATTTCGTCTCTATCACCACGTAACCAATATTTGCTATTCTGTCGTGTATAATAAAATTTCGCTTTAACATATTATCACCATTATTATTATTATTTGTTATGTCTCCTTGCATATCTTTACTTTTTACTATGATCTCACATCAATTTTCTAAGAAAAGATCTCCACACAGAACATATGAATACAGAATATATTAATACAATATCGATATACAGATCAAACTCTATTAAATAATTCATTGCCCAGTCACCTTGAGCTGTAGAATATACCTTCTGCATCTCTGCAAAGAGTAAGTCCTCGCCACCAAAAACGAGTGTCCTGGATATGACACTAAACAATTTGATTGTGAGGTTCTAGTAATACTGGAGCTTTGGGAAATGCGGAATACCTCTTCACTGCCATTGTTCCCAGCTCCTCTCTCGCTAGGAGTGATAGCACCTGAGAGGATCCAATCTAAAGGTCAAATAGAATTAAACTGTGTACTCATGCTAAACTGAATTGTTTGAAATAGAACTGTTTCTATGTATAAAAATAGATTTGGCATGAATAACCTATAATGGTTGGTGTGCCATAAAATCAAACCAAACCAAAACTCAATAATTTATTTGAAAGTTCCCAAAAATGCTCTCTTAAATTCCTTTTTTCACTATTTTTTGTGAAACCATCTAATTTGATCTAATTTTTTTTTTTTTTTTGCACCACTGCTGTTTTTTTATCTAATTTGACAATTTGTTCCAAAAATAATCACAAAAAGTCCAGTTGATATTAGACATAAGGAAAAGCTAAAACTTGGCTCACGTATATTTCAAATACAGTCAGTGCTAAAATACTTGTGTGATTTTTCTAACCTTGTCGACGTTGCTTAGAATATGACGACTGCATCATTTACAGAGGCGGGGGGAAGAGGTCTTACTCGCCTTCCCCCCAAAATAGGATGTTCTGAGTATGACACTAAACTGCATCTGGTAGTAAAGCGCCAGTTCTGGTGCCATTACTCCCAAATCCACTCTGAACCAGAGTAGAAGTACCTTTTAGTGTCCAATCTATGGATCAAATTGATCTATTTAAAAATACAGCATTATATAGGTATACTTCAGACTATAACTGTGTGCATGCAAATTATTATTACAAGGAATTATTAATGTTAGATAGGAATACTTGAAACCGTTTAACTATATGCAAATAACTAGTATCAAGTTACTTGAAACTATAATTTCTTACTAAAGATTATTACTTCCTTGAAACCATATAATTACTTGCAAATTCTTAGGGTTAAATAGGAATTCTTGAAACCATATAACTAGATGTAAACAAATGATATAATTAAATAAGAACAGATACTTTAAACTGTATAACTGCGTATGAAATGTTAGTATTAGATAGAAATACTTTAAACCATACAATCGTGTGCAAACAAATGATTATAGACAAACGCGAAAAAAAGAGGAATAAATAAAAATACAGTGTGAAATTGAAAACAGAGTCATTACAATTAAACCTTAACAAATGAATCAAATTTGGGCATTAAATAACCCATAAGGAGATGATATGGCGTTAAACAAATGAACCGAACCAGGTAAGTTTTCTTTCCCTCGACAGAATTTACTGTGCTCTTATATTTGTAATCATTGTGAATGAAAGTTTTGATTGCTTGATTGGTTGTTTTTTTGGGGGGTGCTTCTTTCTT
This sequence comes from Sepioteuthis lessoniana, assembly GCA_963585895.1. Lineage (NCBI taxonomy): Eukaryota > Metazoa > Mollusca > Cephalopoda > Myopsida > Loliginidae > Sepioteuthis > Sepioteuthis lessoniana. The sequence continues at coordinate 48,398,537 of OY757922.1, forward strand.
TGTTTTTCAAGCAATAATTTGAGGTTTCAAGTTACTAAACATAATCATTTGTAAACAATTATACCTTCAAGTGACTATTCTTAATTCTAGTAATTCCTATTTAGTAACTATCATTGTAAAGTGTTTTATTTGATAATAACAATTTACAGGCGCCTTTTGTAGGCGCTCATGGCGTAGCGGTTATCGTTGTAGGAAGTGGAATCGGTGACCCAAATACAAATTTCATATTTCGATTTGTAAGGAATCCAACTATTCTCCCTCTAATTAGTGGTAAATAGTAGGGTAGACTGTGTTCTTTAACCTTGGCAAGGAGAAAAAAATCTCTGAATTCAAACAAGTCGTAAAACTAGAGAGATGGGCCTCGCCAGGTTATTCTGCACAAGAGACGCTTGGTAAGTAGTTTTCTCTAGATCAAACCAAGCAGAAAGAATTGTACAAATTAACACGAAATTATAAGGTGTCAAGTATTTTAATCAATTATATACTTTCAAATAACCAATAATAATAATCATCCTTTTCAAACAATTGTAACTTCAAATAACTATTCTTAATATGAATAATTTATAAACAATTATATGAGATCAAGTATTCACATCTATAGCCGACACGGCTGGGGTTATAAAATACACCGACTGATTTTCTGTAGAGGGGTAAGATTCCCCCAATGAGAGTCCTGTACATGACACTAAAAAATCTGATGGTGAGGTTCTAGTAATGCTGGAGCTTTGGGGAATGCAGAGTACCTCTTTATTGCCATCGTTCCCAGCGATTCATAGATTGGAGTTTATCAAGTACAACCACTCCGGGTCAGAGTTAACTTGGGGTAGTTGCTATTCCTTCGTTATCTGATAAATCCATCAATTGTGATCTTATTTATAAACTCTTCCACCCTATCAAATAATAAATCTAATCTTGATTAATCACTTTCAAAAGGATATTCGAAATTATCTTCATTAATTAATAACTGACTTTGTCATTTTAAAAGAAGAAAAATAAATTTGAAATGACCCTTTCGGTCTAAATAATTTTGGGGAACTTACAGCCTGGAGAAAACAGTGCTTTTTCGATGCCCTGACTTATAGATAGAACCAAGTTGCCATCAGTTACTCTAAAATGGAAATTTTTTTGTCACATTGAGTTGTTGTAATTTTTGTCCGTTACATTGAGTAATTGGAGTATATGCATCACTGACCTAAATTTATATCATTCTCAATCATGAAATAATCAACCGGAAACCATGTTGCTGTAAGACGTGTCTCATTGTGTAGAATTTAAGTTTTTCAACAGAAAAAAAACTTAATTATTTTTCTTCCAAGAATTATTATTCACAATAAATCAAACTTTGCAAATTAGGTTTATTGGCAGTTCTTTAAACAAGGGATGTACCGTAATTACAAAGAATTAAGAAACCAAAAATCTTTGAATCGACAAATCTCTTTAGTGACTCTCAATTAGATTTTAAAGATTATTACTCTACAAAACTCTAAGAAAATATTCACAGAACAATATTAACTTCATAACATAATACGGAATATAATTGATAAATCTTCTTCCTATTATGTAGAATTATTTTTTATAATAATTACAATTTGTACGTATTAACCCTTCCATCAAGAACAGGAAGCGACACAAGGTCAGTCTTTAGCGGAGCACAACTGGTTTGAATTCAGAACTTTTTTTCCTCCCAGCCTGGTTCCAATGACCAGGTTAAAGAGCTCAGTCTGACCTACTAGTTACTTATAGCTGAGGGAGGAATAGTTAGATTAATACTTTTCAAAAAGGTATTAGCTCTATGTGCAATGCAAGCAATCTGTAACCATTTAGTGGAACTTTGGCCATTCATGGGATTCTAAGAGGTACTATAACCCCAGGTCTCCCTGACAGTAATAGCAATTAAAACTATAAAGTTATTGTTTGTATATAAGAAATGTGAAAGAGTAGGAAGGCTTTTGATATTTGTCTGTAAGTATCTCAATGTTTTTGACTCAAGTCTTGATCTCACCCGAGATAGACGTGTATTTCTTTTGCTAATATCAACATTAATATTTTCTGATAATATGAATAATTTGCCAGAGCGCAAACACTTCTTTCAATACGAAATCCATCTAGAAAGTAATGAGACTGATTTTATAAACCAAATATATCATCAACTTAATCAGAAAACCACTTCATTTCCCTTAAAAATAGTTTTGATGTGGAAGACGTTGTTCCTGTTCCTGGAATCAGAACTGAAAGTCTTCAGTTGGTTCGTCACAACCTGTTCTATGTTGTAAACACTTGTAAGCTCTAAACACTTGTATGCTCTAAACATGTTTATGTTTTAATCACTTCCCAAAAGGCAACAACGAAGATGGGTTTTGATTTAGGAGAACAGTTAATAGATCGGAAAAGTAAGACGACGGTAAAATCACAAGAATTTTCTTTTCAATCAAATTTTCATTCAGAGAAAGTGTCTGAAAAGTAACGAGACTAATTTTGTACCAAGAAAATAATGAAAGCGTTTTTTTTTTTTTGTTTTTGTTTTTTTTTTAATTTCAGATTGACAACCTTGACTGTAAATCACTTGATTAATGCTAATTAATCACCAATTGTTCTTACTATCAAATGCCGATCAGATCTAATGCAAGTCCTCACTTTTGTCTCATTTTCCTCCTTTCGTGAAGTGACCAGAATAGGGTTCATCTTCCTTAGTCTTTCCGATATCCAAAAATATCCTGAAGCACCTAAGAACCAGTACCTCGGACAGAGATTGATTTCTATAAACTTGTGTTAACTTGTTAAATGTTTCTGTCATTTTGCTATCAATTCTGACACAGAATTTTATCTCGATATGGGGAAACTAATTGTTTCTCTTGGAGAATAGGGGTGTCCATTAAATGGCTCGCGGACGGTCACTTGACAGTCCAAGGAAAACATTCTCGCTCTTTTTTGACTCTGTTCTTAAACAGTAGAGTTGTCTCCCTCCTGATTATGACCCTTTTATTGCCTATTAATCTCACATCTTCTTCAGTTTTGTATTCCTTCAACATATCACTTGTTCATTGAATAATATACACATATCTCTAACAGTTGGGACACATCGATGCATCCTTTTTAATACTACTTTTACGTATGCTTTGTATACATTAATTTTTTCTGCATATGTAAATGAACTTTTCTCGTTTTTCCTTTTGTTTATCCAGGGTGAATATATCACGAATATACTAATGTTAATATTGGTTCTTGGACAGTGGGGATTCAATTCAATATCTTCCTTACCTTCCAGCAACTCCATACCGTGTTCTATTTTCGTGATACACTAGTAATAATCCAGCTGGCCGTTAATTCTTAGAGGCAAACAGGAACAATATTTTCACGCGTGTAGATCAGCTGATTTTTAATCAAATTTGCCAACATGATCAATAAAAAAAAAGTCAGTTTCATTACTTTCTAGACCAAGCTCGTAGCATTCTATTTTTGGGGTGGGGGTTGAATTTGAAATACCATCTTTTTGTTCTTTCTCATATGGTAAATTCAGAAACATATCTTTTTCTATTGTGCTAAACTTCACTTTGAAACTACTATCATGAAAATCCGACAAAAACATCTCATCTTCTCATCTTTCAAAATATTGGAAAATAGGAATTCTGACTAGCTTCCAATAATAGCATAGGGTTAAAATAATCCTGACAGCTTGTTACATAATTGACTAAACATGAAATGTGCGCAGTGTTTTGCAAATGAGGAAAAATACACAAGAGTCTTTAACATTCAAAGCCTTCCGCCCAGCTCCTTCTCTTTATTATTCAGTCTTGTTTTCTCTGTTTTTAGAATTTAACTGCAAACACATGGCTTAATGCATAAACCATGACAAATAAAACAAAGAAATAAAACAACCGGACCAAAAAAGAAACAAAAAATGAGAAAGAAAACTTTTCAGATCTATATTTAATACTTCTCGTAACACATTCTATGTGCAATTTTTTTTATAAATATTTTTATTTATTTATTTATTTATTTATTTATTTTCTAGGTTACAACTTGTACGGGATGAAAAAAGCCGATCTCGGAAGATGAAATTAATTCCATAGTGTTTTTGTTTGAAAGGAATGTGTTTATTCCTTTCATTTAATTGTCTGAGAAGTGCCCAAAAAGGAAAAAAAAGATGGCGGAAAAAATACGTAAATATGAAGAAAAAAAATGGTCGTATTGATTCTTTTTATTTTAGTCTCAGTGTTGTCAAATCCTTGATGAATTGGAACTGCTTTCACCCAGATAAATGTTTAGTTCAACTTTTATGGTCTAGTCTGAATTATAATTTAGCTTTCTTTGTATTTTATTTGCTGTTTGTGTTGTTTTATTTAAAATCTCTTTTCCTTCCAATTCCCTCCAAAAAATAAATAAATAACTTTTAAAAAGAAAAAATGGCTGCTATTCATAGTATTTCAATATTTATTTTTATTAAAAAGATGAATATATTTCTCTTTCTTTTTTTTTTTTCTTTTTTTTTCGTAAGATCTAAGATGTTACTCAAATAATACAAACATCATCGCCTTTTTTTATATCTTTATTTCTTAAATCATATACCAGAAATTTTACCCATTTTTGTACCGATTAATTCAGCTTGTAAGTCATTACCTTTATTCAAAAGAAGTGTATTTATATACTCTTAGAATTCGCCCCTTCTGAAAAATTTTCAATGAATAAAAGAGAGACCGAAACATTGCTACAGCCATGTGTCAGCATAGGATTATAAATATTGATATTTACTTAAGCTTAGTGTAATATGCAAACCAGAACAGAAGCGGAGCCTGTTGGGCTAGTAGCTGTCATTAGCCAAGGATACGTATTAAGCAACAAAGGCCCCCACTCCTATTAAAGTAAACTCACACACACACATACACACACACAACTCGCCAAACAGAAATGGTGAATATCTTGCTGATTTTTCCATCAAGAACAGGTTTGCATGCCTAAACTCGAAATTCCAAAAGTGGTGGGAAAACTCTTGAAACCCCGGTTCGATTATATATTCCTAAAAAAGAAGTGAATAAATAACGCTTTGAACTGTGAGGCATGAGTCTTCTTTTGAAGGAGTATCTTTCAATCACGGAATCGCCTCAGTAAAGATTCGCCTGAGTCAACGCAGAAATAATAAACAAACCGTTGTAGTTTCATGATATGACTGCTCCTCAATTGTGATACAAGCAATCAATATATGGTAACTGTAAGAAATAAGTTTGATACTCTTCAGGAGACATCTGAAAGACATTCTTCGAATGACAATTATGACAACTTCGTTACCACCCATTTAGAAGCTGCGGCAGAGCATATACCAACCAAACAACGAACCATATTTAGTTTCATCGAAATCAATAGCAGTCAGGGAAAAACAAAATAGCGTAAAAAAACATCTTTACTTTATAAAAGAAACACAAGAAATGACAACACGTTTAAACTTAAGAAAGTCCAGAGAGAATTAACAAATACCAAAAAGAACAATTTGAATATATTCAGAGCCAAATCAATAAAACTAAAACTGGTGACATCGGAATCAGTAAGAACTACAGAGGCGTAACTCTTATTGCTGTAAGTGTTAAGATTTATAATGCCCAGCCCCTCATTTGTATCCAATCAGAAGTTGAGAAATTTCTTCCGAAAAGTTTGAATGGCTTTCAGAGAAATCGATCCACAAGTTCACAGATTCTGATTATCCGCTGAATCATCGAAGGAGTATGTGCAAAAAATTACATTGTTCATAAATCTTTCCAAGGCATATGATTCCATACACAGAGAAAAAAAATGGTGCAAATACTGCTAGCATATGGTATACCTAAAAAAAAGTACGAGGATCATTATATAAGTTTCGAGACTTTTTTTCGGACGGGCACTTTTATTGATAGAACACACATGAAACTCTAGTCCCCTTCGAAGTAATCTCCTCTGGCTGCAATGCACTTGTTGTACCGTTCCAACAACTTCTGCAAGGCCCCATGGAAGTCCTCTTGTGTGAGCATGTCAATGACCTTCATCACAGCCTCTTTCATCTCCTCAATTGTCTCATAACGACAGCCTCTGAGCTTAGGGAATAACCAAGTCATAGGGAGCAAGGTCTGGACTATAGGGAGGCCGAGGAACTGTCTTGATGCCCATCTTGGTCAAATAGTCTGTGACAAGGATGGAGTTGTAGACTGGTGCATTGTCCTAGTGGAAAGAGTACTGGCCTCTTCCGACAGAATCTCTTCCTGAACTCCCTTAAAACCTCAACATAGTAACCCTAACCCTAACCCTTTAACTAATCAACTCTGGTGTATTGACTTCCTTACTCCCCCCCCCACACCTCTCATCATCCCTCACAGACTCCCGGCCATCCTTGAATCTCTAATGCCACTCAAAAACTGATGCTCGATTTATGGAAGATGCTTCAAAAGCAGTCTGAAGCATTCCTTAAGTTTTTGCGGCATTTTTTCCAAGTTTAAAACAGAATTTTATTGCATATCGTTCTTCTTAAGTGTCCTCACGTCCAGATTGCCTTTTTTAAAATTCACCAGCGGTGACAATCAGGCTTTAGTTAGGTGTATTCCAATTGCTGCTGTAGCTGTTCATTTGAACCCGAAATCATAAAAATTGGCCTGTCATCTCATAAGATGTATAGCAATAACATACTGAACTATCAAGAGTCTACGACAATTTTGAATGCCTGTACAAAAGAAGTCTAGAAACTTATTGAAGCTCTACGTATTAGTGCTATGATGATATTTTACAGAAACACGAAATCAATGGTGCGCTACCTGATAGCGACACTGACTCTATCAATATTGTCGTTGGAATTTTGTAAGGAGATACATTAGCGCCATGTATGTCTATTATCCGTCTCGATAACGTATTTCAAATGTCACAATATATGATAAGAGAAAATGGTTTCACAGTAAAAAAAAAAAAGTCAAGAAACAGACAATATCCCGCAGAAATTATCACCTATGTAGATGGTCTAGCGCTTCTTGCAAATACACCTGTTCTAGCAGAATCCTTGCAACGCAGCTTACTGCAAGCAGCAAGAGGCATTAGACTTGAACAGAAATAAAACAGAGTTCATGTTAAACTTTAAGTGCTGAGACTGTGAAAGTAGTAGACCAATTCATCATACCGAAGACTTAAAAAATAGTACTTGATGCCGCCTTGCTTAACACTCAGCGTTATAAGGTACGGATTTAGGGTAAAGTAGAGCAGGGAAATGAGTAGCACCCTTCCCTACACCTCGATGTAGTAACTAATGAAAAAGGAGCCTTCGGGCCGCCCTCGACTACAGTCGCCAAAGTACCCTCTATATATATATATATATATATATATATATATATATATATATATGAGAGAAATTAAAGAATACAACATTGGACCCTAAAGATACAAGACCCTAAGTTTGGTTGGTTGGTTGTTCGGGTTTTATCGCATATCAACCTTTGTAGGTTATTTAACGCCAAATCCATTTTTATGAAAATTGTTCAATCTTAAACAATTCAGTTTCGGATGAGTACGCAGTTTAAATGTATGTACAGTTTAATTGTGAAAAACATTTCTATTTCAAGCTATTCAGTTTAGTCTAGCAGTTCTAATTCAGCTAATTCAGTTTAGTATACGTACAGATTTTGCTAACACACAGTTAAATGTCAAAACAGTTCTGTATTAAACAATTCAGTTTAGTGTAAGTACAGTTTCAATGTTAAAAATCAGTTCCATTTCAAATTATTCAGTTTAGCATAAGTACGCAGTTTAAATGTCAAAACAATTCTATTTTAAACAATTCAGTTTACCATAAATACATAGTATAAAATCAAAAATCAGTATAGTGAAGGAAGCACGATTTATTTCTATTTAACCAATAGATAGGACCCTTATCAGGTGCTACCACTCCAGGTCAGGGTGGACCTGGGAGCGATGGCAATAAAGGAGTACTCCGCATTCTCCAAAGCTCCAGCATTACTGGAGCCTCACCATCAGGACACTCGTTTGGCGGGGGGGGGCTTACCCCTCTGCAGAGAAGCAGTCGGTGTATTCTGCAGCCCCAGCCGACTGGGCAAACCTAAGTTTGGTGTGTTTGTGTGTGTGTGTGTGTGTGTTGGTCTGCTAACCCTAACATTGAACAGTTAACATCAAAGTTTCTAATGGCGAATGACCCAGACACTTAATCGGGGTCAAAGATATTTCTTTGGCAAAACACAACAGATAAAGAGAAAATATCTCATTGGTTTTTGTAGAATGGACAGTTGTCAATTATCAATGATGTAAACCAACACCACAGACAAAACGATTAGACGAATTATATTTTTTTCAGTAGTTGATTGCTGAAGTTCTTATATTCTAAATTATACATTTTGTAAATTGTTTAAAAAGTATAAGCACGAATAACATTGACTTGAAGTTTAAGGATTATTGATAATAGTATTTCCGTAATTATTGGAAGAAAATTTGGTGTACTGCAGTTACTCACTGTCTATTGATGAATTGTCTGTTCGTATGTATATACATAACAGTATCTAATGATGAAAAAAGTATTTATTTTACTCAACAAATAATTTTTTTGTGATTTCTTTTCCTTTTTTTTGTCAATGCACTTAACTCAACACTTACACATTACTCACTGAGATTGAAATTTTCATATCTAAATACAGCTAATAACTATGTTGCCTATATAGGGTGAAAAATAACTTTAAAGTTCTTAATTTTCACATCTACTAATGCCAAGTCGAGATTCTACCAATCAGAACGATATACGAATTCTTTTTTCTCTCTGTACTTTTATATGTGTACTTTTATATGTGTATAGATAATTTAACACGGGTAAATTGCTGAGGCCAAATCTAATTTTCAGATTCAGTTGAATAAAACTAAAAATTTGGTTTAATTTTCATTTTGATCATTTATTCCATTGTGAATATTATTCTAAGTCCCTTGTTTACTCTTTGATCTCATATTAAATTAGAAACTAGAATCAAGTCTCCTCTTTAACATAAACAATCAGTCTTTTATGACTGATGAACATTTAAGTCTTTACTTAAAAGACCAAGACTTAAAGCGATACTGATCAAATTTGATTGAATCATATTTAAGCTTTTAACATTATCTCCACTTTAAGACTTGCCCTGGGGATAGGCTTCATTATTTTTCTCTCTTTTCCTAACAATGACTATCAGATATAATCAACTCTCAAATTTTGCTTCTATCATCTTCATAGAAGTCTAAATCTAAAGTCAATAAGCAACACTTGCAATTTATATTCATTCAGTTTTTATACGAATATTGTCGATCATTATTATTATTATTATTATTATTATTAATTTCAACTCTTCATTATTCTAATTTCAGTTACTTTTTAGTGCAACACACTGGTCATGTTTCTGAATCAATCATGATAATGATTGACAATCTTCATCTAAAAATCAAGTTAAATATAACGGGATTTACTCCAAGCTATAACTGTGTTAGTACTACTGTGTGGTTGGAGAAAAATAGATGCAAACTACACAAGAATGCTGCGAGCTGTTTTAAACAGATCTTTGAAGTAATATCCTATAAAAAAGGCAGCGGTACGGTCTCTTACCTTCTATCCAAATAAGACGCACGAGGCATGCGAGGCATTGCTAAAGAAGTAAGAACGAACTCATTAACGACCTTCTCCTATAGACTCCAACACATGGACGCACCAGTGTTTACTGATCAGTGAAGACTCACATTCAACATCACTTTGCGGACACATGATGCGGTCTAGAGGGCTTACCAAGAGTGATGACAGATGGAGACTGATAATGAGAAAGAAAGATTGTCAAGGGAATTCTTGATATTGGCACGCCTTGACGATGACGATGTGGATGAAGAAGAATAAATTGTTATATCCTAGACACCTGTTCCATTTCTAAAATAAAAATTAAATAAAACTAAACAAATATATACTATTAACTCTTGTAGTATTTAAGGAAGAAGCAAGCATGGCAATAAAAAAAGAGTATTGGATTGATCTGCAGATTTTATTTGGACTTGGCAATATCACTGGTTCTCATAAATCAAATGATAAAGCAATTAGTACGAGGTGGACATGAATATGAGTCTCACAGGCAAATTATCCTTGATTATCTTTTTATATAAATTGTTGTTTGCTGTCATTGAAATAATGACTTGAGAGTCTTTCAATAAAAACCAATTAAAATTAAGATGAAGGAAAATTAATAGTAACTACAAGGGTGATTCAGAAGTCTTGCAATATTTTAGTATCTTATTTGCTTTATTCTTCAAGATACAAAAAAGCAGCCTTGCATTCAAAGTAGAGGCCATTGTGCAGTACTGTCTGAAGTCATTTTTCTGATAGTTCTTTGATCCCTCTCGGAAGCCAGTTCTAGTCTTTTGAGGCAAAGAACTCCTTCACTAAACCTTCCACCTTCTCTTGGTTATTGAAGCTTTGCGAAAGCAAGAAGTAAACCATGGCATGGAATAAGTAATAAGTCAAGGGAGCTAAGTCCGGACTATCTACTGGGCGTGGCATCAGTTCTATTCCCTCAAGTTCCTATAGTTTATACCGGAAACTCGTATGTATGCTAATACTGCAAAACTTTTGGTTCATCTTAGTCATAATCCGGAAACACATATGTAACACTTGATTAAATGACTATAACTTGTTACTTTATAAGTAAAAGGGGATGTTACAAGTCAATCAGTGTGAACAACACCAGATGAATATTATGTGAAGCAATACTAATTCATAGAAAGAAATCAACTTCGACACGTGGGTCAAACAAAAAGAAAATGACAGTGAAACCAGAAAGAACGTTCGCTGATAAACACCTTCCATAATCTCAGGCTGAGTGATGTGTTATTGAAAGCTATTACCCATCATAAAGACTGTAGTAATCAAGGGTGGGTACCTCTTTGCCTGGGGGTGCTTTGCCAACATAAAGGATGTATTTAAGGGTGGGTACCTCTTTGCTTGTCTGGACATTGGCATAATGGTTAGAGTTTTCGCCAGGGTTCAACCCCAGTTCGAGTCATATCAAAGACTCAAAAATGGTACCTGGTGCCTCCTTGCTTAACACTCAGCATTATAAGGTAATGATCAAGGGTAAAGTGGAGCAATCCAGGGAAAGGAATTGCGCCCTCCCCTACACCATGGTATAGTAGCTATTGAAAAGGGGGCCTTCAAGTCACCCTCGACTATGGTCGCCAACTTAATTTACTTACCTCTTTGCCTGGGAGTGCTTTGCCAACATAAAGGATGTATATAGGTGCGGGTGCCTCTTTGCCTGGCGGTTATGTTCCTGCATGAAAGAGTAAAGAGAAAAAATCCATTTCAGAGGTAATACTGACTAGGCCAGAAGACCAGACCTTTATGATAATCAACAAAAAAAAAAAAGAAAATCTGCAAAATTGTCGATTTTGCTGTCCCAGCTGACTACAGAATAAAACTGAAAGAATGTGAAAAGAGAGATAAGTACCTCGACCTTGCTAGAGAATTGAAAAAACTGTGGAACATGATGGTGACAATTATACCAATTGTGATTGGTGCTTTTGGCACGGTAAGTAAAGGATTATTAAAGGGCCTCGAGGATTTGTAAGTTGGCGGCCGAGTGGAGACCATCCAAACAACAGGATTATTGAAAACAGCCAGAATACTGAGAAGAGTCCTGGAGACTTGAGGAGACTTGCTGTCACTCAATCTCCAGTGAAAGACCATCAGCTTACGCTCATGTGAAAAACTCTAATGTGTAAAAATAATAATAGCTGACCGATTATTAAAAATCAAAGAAAGCCAAAGGAAAGATAAGTACTTGGGCCTTGCCAGAGAACCAATCAATCTGTGGAACATGAAGGTAACGGTGATTCCAATCATAATTGGTGCGCTTGAAACGGTCCTCCAAAGAGTTGGAATGGGGTTAGAAGAGTCGGAAATCAGAAGAGGAATCGAGACCTATCGAAACTGCAATATTGTTGAGATCGGCCAGAATATTGAGAAGCGCCCGGGAGACTCGGGAAGACTTGCTGTCACGCAGAATCCAGTGAGAGACCATCAGCTAACGATGGTGTGAAAAACTCACAAGGAGTATAATGATAATAATAATAATACAAAAAGACATATGATATGCTTCCACAAAGCTGGATACTACACTGTCTCAAAATGTGCAAAATATCACTTGAAGTCATAAACTTCATCGAAAATATTATGCAAACACGGATACTGGAAATGACAGCAGGAGGAAGAAGCTTAGCTGAAACAAAGATCCAAAGAGGGATTTTCCAAGGAAATGCACTATCACCCATAATAGCCATGATGCCACTTACTCAGAAAATGCACAGCCGGATACAAACTCAAGAGACTGACGGAATGGTAATACCAAATCACGACAAAATCAGAATGCTCGGAGAAAATGAAACCTACAAATATTTGGGTATCTTGGAGGCTGACACCATCAAACAAATGGAAATGAAAGACAAGATCCGAAAAGAATATCTCAGGAGAAGTAGAAAACTAATCGAGACAAAACTCTCCAGCAGAAACCTCATCAAAGGAATAAATACTTGGGCTGTGCCCCTAGTTAGATATTAGGGACCCTTCCTCAAGTGGACCAGAGATGAACTTAAACAAATGGATCAAAGAACAAGAAAACTAATGACCATGCATAAGGCATTACATCACAGAGACGACGTTGACAGACTATATGTATCTAGAAAAGAGGGAGGAAGAGAACCTAGCAGCATCGAAGACAGCGTTGACGCATCGATACAATGGCTCGAAGACTACAGAGAAAAACACAAACGAGGATTAATTACAGCCATCAGAAAGGATACGACAACACGATAGACGATAGAATGACAATAACTAGGAAACAAAAATGGGAGAAAAAACAACTCTATGGCCGCTTTAAACGACTAATAAACAACATCTCACACCAGAAAACCTGGACCTGGCCAAGAAAAGGAAACATTAAGAGAGAAACGGAATCTCTTCTAATAGCAGCACAGGTCAACGCCATAAGGACCAATCATATCAAAGCGAGAATAGATAAGATGCAACAAAACAGTAAATGTAGGCTATGCGGTGACAGAGACGAAACGATCAATCACATTATGCGAATGCAGCAAATTAGCACAGAAGGAGTATAAGGCGAGACACGACTGGGTCGGCAAGGTGATCCACTGGGAAATGTGCAAGAAACTGAAATTTGACCATACTAACAAACGGTATATGCACAATCCAGCACCCGTCCTAGAAAATGACTCGCATAAACTCCTATGGGACTTTAACATACAAACGAATCACCTAATCCCGGCCAGAAGACCAAACCATATAATAATCAACAAAAAAAAAGAGAATTTGCAAAATTAAGACTTTGCCGTCCCGGCGGACGACAGAATAAATCTGAAGGAATGTGAAAAGAAGGATAAGTACCTCGACCTTGCTAGAGAATCGAAAAAGCTGCGGAACATAAAAGTAACGATTGTGCCAATTGTGATTGGTGCTTTAGGCACAATAAGTAAAGGGTTATTAAAAGGCCTGGAGAACTTGGAAGTTGGCGGACGGGAGGAAACTATCCAAATGACAGCATTGCTGAAAATGGCCAGAACCCTGAGACGAGTCCTGGAGACTTGAGGAGACTTGCTGTCACTCAAACTCCAGTGAAAAACCATCAACTGGCACTGATGTGAAAAACTCTAAAGGAGTAAATAATAATAATAATAATAATAATAATAATAATTAGAAGAAGAAGAAGAAGAAGAAGAAGAAGAAGAAGAAGAAGAAGAAGAAGAAGAAGAAGAAGAAGAAGAAAGTGACGGTGATACCAATTGTAATTGGTGCCCTTGGTACAGTCACTAAAGGATTGGTTCAAGTACTGGAGGATTTGGAAATAAGAGTACGAGTGGAAACCATCCAAACAACAACATGGTTGAGATCGGCCAGAATATTGAGGAGAGTCCTGGAGACGAAGAGACTTGCTGTCACGCAGACTCCAACGGAAAATCATCACGCTGGTATGAAAAACTTGGAACGGCCTCCTAAAGTGAAATTCGAAGGAAGAATCAAAACCATTCAAACTACAAGATTGTTGAGTTAGATCAGAATTCTGAGAAGTGTCCTGGATATCTGAGGTGACTTGCTGTCACTAAGACTCCAGTGAAAGGCTACCTGATAACGCTGGCGTAAAAAAGTAAAATGATAATTATAATGATTGACCATACTGCATGATGGTATTAGCATAACCCAGCATCAACCCCGGAAAATGAGATCCACAAAATTCTTTGCAAATACAATACAAATAGATCACCTAATCCCGGCTAGAAGATCAGACCTAATGATAGTAAACAAACAAAAAAAAAAGAACCCGTCGAATAGGGGACTTTGACGTCCCGGACGATCACCAAGTGAAAATCAAAGAAAACGAAAAAAAAGAAGATAAATACTTCGTTCTTGCCAAAGAATTAAAAAAAGCTATGAAACGGTGATACCAATTGTAATTGGCGCGCTTGGAACGATACCAAAATGCTTAGTAAAAATGCTGTAGGAGTTGGAAATCGGAGGACGAGCGGAGACCGTCCAAATTATTGCATTCCTAAGATCGGCTTGAATACAGAGATTAATCCTTGAGACTTTAGGAAACTTATTGTCTCTCAGACTCTACGGAAAGACCATCAGCCAACACTAGTGGGAAAAACTCGTCAGAAGTAATATGATAATGATAATGATAATAGAAAAGTCCTGAAAACCCGAGGAGACTTGCTGTCACTCAGACTCCACTGAAAGACCACCAGATAACGCTGATGTGAAAAACTTACAAGAGGTGAAATAATGATAATACACTAATTCTTACATAAAGTATCAATCATTCACATATAAAATTAAATCACTGAATCCGGCAAAATGAGCTCCCACATTTGAAATTGCCATTGCATAGTCGCTAGTTGTGATAAACAGGTGGGAGGTATATCTTTGAGCAGAAACAGCAGCCACGAAATTTTAGTTGTCATCATGGCGTGAAAGGATGAACATCGTGTGTTTGTGACTGAAACTTATTTTTAATCAAAGCAACACATTAGTTATTACTCAAAAGATTTATTCCCTTGAGATTACTTATGAGGGAATATCTGACACATTTTTAAAAATCTTTACAATGTGTCACAAAGAAAAAAGTAGCAAATAAGCAAACACACTTTTTCAAAAAAAAATGAAGATACTAGATACAATACCAGAATCGACGACCATACATAAAAAAATGATTTTCTTTCTATAAATTTCTCATCTAAAACAATACGGGCTTGATTTTCTGTGAGGATTCTATTTTATGACCTTGTGCCTGACCAATTATATGATGTTTTTATAGAACTGACTACTTGACTCCCTTCAGAAAAGAAAATCCTTGGTAATTAAAAAATTTCAATAAAAATATCTTTGGTTGTAGATTTGACCTTGAGAAGAACTGTTTCCTTCTCATTGGCCTAATGACTTTACACTACGCCCACATATACACGAACACACTCACATGCACACATACACACACAAACTCTCGCACACACATGTATACTAGTACACGCCATCATACACACACACACACACACACACAGAGTCACATACCAGCATAGTCAATCATCAACGCTCACACATGTATACACGCGGGCGCATACGCGTACACCAATACAAAAACAATAATATCGGCTTTTGGCTTTTTTCGTTCTCCTTTAAGTGATAAAATGATTTCCTGTGTTGTTCCCCAGAAAAAAAAACTGATTGTCCAATCAAAAAAGAACAGATGTCTTTATGTTGATGGAATGGTTTCTCTGTTGAATAATCTGTTCCTGGAAATTGTCAAAGGTTCACGGGGTACATCATGTATTTTCTGAGTCTACCCAGTGAACGTCTGTTCATATGATATCCTGCCCATCTGGCAAAGGGCAGAGAGTGAATAATTAGCAACACTTCAATTATAAGAAAGCACATGAAAATGTCTGTAAAAACATTTAAGGAAAAAAACAAACAAACAAACAAACAAACAAAAAAGTAACTATTAAACACGCTACAACTTGCACCGATAATTCTTTTTTAAATCACAAAAAGAATTGGAGGTATTTTAATCATTTTTGTTGTTTGTGCAAAATCATCTGTGGCTTTAAAAAATGTTGTTTGGTTTTTCGAAAAAAAAAATCTAAAGAAAAAATACAAAACAAAACAGGAACACCTTAAACATTTTAAAACGTTTCTTCTCTGCTTCTTAAGAAACACTTTTTGAAACAAATTGTTGATAATGAATTATTGTTTATTAGGGAGAAATATAACGTTTTCAGTTTTTTCATTGCTTGTTTTGATGATAGAAAATATTGTAAAAACACCTTTTAATGGTCAATCCATGCAGAATTTCTAATTAAAATGGGGATCAACAGACTTTAGATTGTAGGAGGTGAGTATAAAAAATTTCGAGACTAAAACTGTATTTACCAAGAGGGAAATGAACTGTAAATCAAGCATTAATTTAGCACCACTAAAGCTTCTCTTTTATTGAGAGGTATGAAGCGGCACCGTCGTATTTTTTTTAACGTTCTTTACTTCCTATTTCCTTTGAAATCAGTTTTCTGTTTAGGAAGTAAGAAAAAGTTGCTCTGTGTTACGTCTGGTGAGTATGATTAAATCTGCACTTGCACAATCCTGAGTTTCATCGAAGACATTTTGTTAAAAAGGAATGTTCATAAATGACTGGGTTCATTGGTTTAATAGGAATCTGATTCATCTTAACTTTCTCTAGGGGAGTCCCCGTGGTGTAGTAGCTAACTTGCTTGACTGCAACATCATAGTAAGCGGTTTCGAGCTCCAGTCATGTTCTTACGTTCACTTTCGTTCTAATATACTTGGAAAAAGTATAGCCTTCCTTATTCTGCTAGCTATAGGTTAAATAGTACCACTACTGTCCTACTACAAGAATGGTTTTGGCATTAAATAACCCACGAAGGTTGATATACCATTAAACAAAGAAACTAAACCATTAATATGTTTCTCAGCTGTGCATATGTCTTTATTTAAATTCTAAAGTTTTAAATTCTAAGAATTTTAATATTTGATCTTAATACTTTTTGATCAAATTTCATACATAACAATATCTAGGAGAATTATCTATATATATATATATATATGAGGGTGGGCTGAAAAGTTCATAGGCTAAAAAGTTCATTTGATGACGTCATATCCGATGTTAATTACCTTTTGACCAACGGGATACATACACTGCAACACCTATGGAAGAATGTGGACCACAAGGGGAACTATGATGAAAATTAAATCACACTTAGTCACATTTCAAGAAAGTATCTTGGTCAGCCTATAAACTTTTACACTAAACCTTGTATATATATATATATATATATATATACATACATATATATATATACATGAGTGTGTGTGTATGAGAACATTATGAATAGATTTATATATATATATATATATAAATATATATATATTGTAGAATTTAAAAATCTTTATTAAAAAATCAGTTAAAACAATTTAAAAGAGGATTTAATATTCTTTCTTGGGTTACTGTTAGTTTCATGAGGTATTCTCAATCACCAGACACCTAATGTGATCATTTTTAAAAGTTTAATCCACTTTCTATTGGCCTTTGCCTGACCAAGAAAAATTTACATACATCAACTCTATGTAAACACTGTATGCCATTGAGAGGACTTACTAAGAGTGTTGGCCCACAGGAACAGATGGTTAGAGAAAGAGAGTCAAGGGAAGATGTGTTGTCAGGGATCGAAATTATGCATCAGCCTTGCTGATGACGTCATTAAGAGTTTGTTCTATATAAAGGGATAAATAAAATTAATGTTCAGCTACTAAAACATAAAATATTGTCAGGCAATAATAATCAAATGGCCCAAGGAACAGAACAAACAGCCTCAATCTTCTGGTACAATGCTCTAACCACAAAGCTATCAACCTTCATTTATTGAACTGTAACAAGAGAAACGAGTAGAATTAATTTCCTAGTATTCTCCAGAGTCAGAAGAGATTAACAAGTTTTTTGCTTGATATTGGAAGTGAACCAAATTCTTCATGATACTCGGTCCAAAGCTTTGGAAACTTGGCTATCTTTCTGGAATTACCAAAAGTCTTATAGGGAAGATCAAAATCCCCACTGACAATGAAGATGTCAGAAACTATTAAAAAGTCAGCATCCATCTGAAAATGGAAGAGGAAGGAGGTGGTTGTTATTCAAAATTAGTGGAACCACAGGGTGAGGGTGATGGTATTTCATATTTCAAAAGATATTTTTTTATTAAAATGAGCATTTTTTATTGAAAAAAATATTTCAAAAGTTTTTTAAAAAATTTACTCATATTTTTATGCTTTTTTTTTTTGTTACTGCTTCATTTTGTTTGTTTTTCTTTTTAGTAGATCTTTTGACGGAAATTATACATCTCAAGTTTGAGAAAAATATGATTAGAATAGTTTGGATAATTCCATAATGATCACTAAAACCATTTGATCACATGACAGTCATTATCATGGACATGAACAAAACTATCACCCTGACAATCATCATCAAAAGTACCATTTTGGCATGAAACAAAACTTATTATTCACTTGGACTAGAGTCATCATTTTGCCTATTATCGTCAAAATGTTCTGCTGTTGTATTCTCCAGCCTTCTTCAGATGTGAGTTGTATATATTTACCAAACTGTTCCTCAGCTAAAAAGATGTGATACAAGGTCAACTTTTAAGCAGAAGAAAGTTGATTTAAATTCAGAGTTTTTCCTCCACTTAAACTAGTAGAGCAAATTGAGTTATTTAGCCTTCATTGTCTAATAAATGCTAAATAACTCAATTGGCTCTACTATTTACACCTAGTTGACTGGAAATCACTTTACTAAGGGCATTAGTACCAAGTGGAATACTGAAAGCTTCATCAAGGATTTGAACTTGGTTCACTGATTCCATTTCCTATAACAATGACCATTTTACTAACAATGAAAAAATGTTCTTTTTCTGTTTGTTTTTATGTATCTTTACACCCAGATCATTTTCACAACAGGATCATCTTTACAAGGAGATCATTTTCACATCCAGATCATCTTTATACCCAAATCATTTTCACACTCAACTCATTTTCACACCCAGATCATCTTTGCACCCAGATCATTTTCACAACTGGATCATCTTTACACCCAGATCATTTTCACATCCAGATCTTCTTTACACCCAGATCATTTTCACAGCCAGATCATCTTCACTTCAGTAGTAAATCTTAGAAGCAAGTACTCAACTAAAATTGTTGCCCATTGCTCAAAGTTGAGAGTAATAACTATATCAACTCAAAAATACAAGTTATGCTCATTAAACTTTTAACTAATGAATTTAAGCACAACATGAAAATTCCAACTGCACCTAAACTCATGAAAAAAGTCCTTGTTTTAACTGATGTGAATTGGCCAAGGAAATTTTGTCTGAATCTCTGATATGAGAAATTATCATTACTCTACCCAAACTAAGTGAAATGATTATTGTCAAAAGAAATGAAATCAATAACTCAAGTTCAAATCCCAGACAAAGCTATTTGTATCTCATTTTGTGCTAATCCCCTTTGGAAAGGCATGAATCCATATATTCTTCCTCTGGCTATGGGTTAATAGAGCAAACTGAGTTGTTTAGACTTAGTAAAGCAACCAGTCTAGCAGAAGGAAGACACAGAATTCAAACCAGTTTTTGTCTTACACTTAAAAATTGATCTTGTGTCACATCCTGTTCATAGCAGAGGATTTAAGGAAATACATACCCAAACTTGTGTGCTCATCTACGATGTTATAGTCCCACCATTTTAGCCTTGTACCAGTTTTCTTCAGTGGTCTTTTATAGATGGTAATTCCGCACTGAACCCTAAATCTATGGGGTTAGATTGTTATCATCCTGCTGCCCATTCTCAGGGGATTATCTTATATCAGTTAATTCTTCCAAGTTAATTCATCAGTGAGAAGTTATTTGTCCCTTCTACTGAACCAGAACACATGACTTTTCATGCACTGCCTAACTTAGAGATTGAACTCACAATCACTAGATAAGTAGATAAACTTTAACGCAATGCTACTACACCAGTGTCCAAAGGACAATATAGTGGATAACTTGGAGCTTTAAACCTAATATCATTTTGTCTATCACTTCAACTGAATCGGAGTATATATATAATCATCTAATTTGATGGCAAAATTTCTGAGTCTCAAGCCAAAAATAAATGAGGGTGGTACAATCAATGAAACGTTATGACTTTCAAAACCAAAAGATGAGGAGACTAATTTCTCTCCACTAGTGAATAATAATGATCTATAAAAGTTTGACTTTTCAGTTTCTTCTCTTTCTACATTCTACTGAGTAAGTAGCACCTCTTGTGGTGTAACAGTTGGTAAGCTAGGTTTGCATTGAGTTGGGTTAGTAGATCATTTTGAGAGAGTTCAGTTCTCACTGAGTGCCCTATATTTCTGTCTTTGCATCAAAATAAGCTAAGCTTAGAAAGGAGTACACTCTACTGGGCAAGATCTCAGAGTTACCTTTTCCTTGGAAACGACCTTACAATCCCCATAACAAGGTTATTTTGTTATAGGGTTTGTGAGTTCTTAGTCCTTTACTAAACTTAACTTATGGCCCAGTAAGCTGGGGCTGCTGAATACACTGACTGCATCTCTGTAGAGGGGTAAGACTCCCACAAAGAATGTCCTTAATATGACACTAAACAATCTGATGGTGAGGCTTCAGTAATGCTGGAGCTTTAAGGAAAGCAGAGTACTCCTTCATTGCCATTACTCCCAGGTCCACTCTAACTCAGAGTGGTAGCACCTGATAGGGTCCTATCAATGGGTCAAATCAAACTTAACAGTGTGATTATACTAAACTGAATTGTTTGAAGTTATAATAAACAAAATCTATGCACTTATGCTAAACTGAATAGTTTGAAATAGAACTCTTTGATCATTTAACTGTGTGTAAGCAAATGACTAATATTTAATTGAATTTTTAGTGATACACAGCAATACTTGGAACCATTTAACTTTAACAAGCTAAACTGAATTGTTTGAAATAGAACTGTTTTTGACATTTAAACAGTTTTCTTATGCTAAACTGAATTATTTGAAATAGAACTGTTTATATGTACAAAAAGAATTTGGCTTTAAATAAACTATAATCATTGATATGTCATAAAACCAAACCAAACCAAACCAAAGCTTAGCTTATTTTGATGCATGGACAGAAATCCCATTTACTCGTAACAACAAAAACTGAATTTGTAATAGTTAACTAAACATAAAACCAACTAACCAACCAACCAGTATAATTAGATTACAGATCCCAGATTATACAGTGATAAAAGATTATAATAATTATTCATCATAGACCTAGTGTTTGTTTTTATTTTTTCTAATTCTGATACTGGTTATTATATTTATTTTGTAGCCTCACAAAGAGGATTTCAACACAAAATGTTATTGAATAACTTGAATATATAAATTTTATTTCAACATCTCTTAACAAATGCAAAACTGCAGAAATGTTTCAATGCAATGAATATTCAAACAAATACTTATCTGTAATATTTAATATTTATTTACAAATATAAGAATTAGAATTTGGCTTAAAACACCTCACAAATAATTATTCAAATTTCAATTATCAATATTCATTTACATCAATTTTATATCAACATTTCTTCACAAACACAATACTTAAGGAACGGTTCAATTTGATGAATATTGCCCTAAATTTTATCAAGTTTTCATCCGTACATGACCCACCCTTTCACAACATGTCATTTTGAGATATTATGAGGACAGACAGACAGACAGACAGACAGAGGGGACTATTTAATAGCTATCTAACTTCCAGCACTACTTTTTTTCATGTATTCTTTTAATTATGAAATGCTTGTTACAATATTTTACTCCTTCCTGAATAGAAGAATTAATATCTTCATGGACAGCTATTACAACAGGAACCTAACTAGTTCATGGGTCATCTAGTATGTTTATAAATTTGTTATTGTTTGTAAGATAGATAGATAGATAGATAGATAATATTATATAGATATGCTGATATTGCAAAAGCAACAGCTGTGTAGTCAAGAAAGCCTTCATCAGATGACAACTCTGGAGTAAGGCATGGTTTCTGAGGTAAATCCTCTTTACTATTAACACTGAGTTTACCCTGCAGCACATTACAGTACCATTAGACTTTTTGGCATTATATATATATATATATATATATATATATATATATTCTGTAGAATAGAAACCACATTCATCAAATTAAATTTTGTATTAAAGTCAATTTTCTTCCAACCTCAAAATAGAAGAAATTTATTATTTCAAGCAGAACATTGTACAATCAAAATGGATATTACTAGATATTATTTATGACCAAACTTTACACCTTTAAAACTCTGAAACCATTAAGATGAATATAGTAGTCCAAAATACTTCTTTTATATATATATAAGCAATACTATTTTTGTTTACAAATTTTCAATGCTTCAGAAGTAAGGAAATAAATAATACTTAATCGTAGCAATTTAGATTCTTTAACATTCTGGTAGAAATACTAAAATTCTGGTCTTTTGGTTGAGATAAAAATTAACTTTTTATGAAAATGATATTTGGTGTGTACTTTTTATGAACAATACTGTATTTGTCCTTCCCCTTCTTGTTAATGCAGATGATCTGAAACAATGTATCTCAACAGCTGTTGTTAATGTTGATGAAGATAAGTTAACATACAGACAAAAATTTGATTACTGCCGAGATATATGATGTGTGACTCAGTGTGCACCCAGCAAGTATCTATAAGAAGCTGTAATAAACCTTAAGAGTTTCTCTACAAAACTGTACTTTGTTGATGTTAATATCTTAAATAGTTTTACTCCAATAAAAGCAGTTTATTGTTTTTTTGTAATCACCTTGATATATATATATATATATATATATATAAAATTTTTGAGGCAGGTTCAAATTCCTGCCAAGGCTGTTTGCATTACATATCATATTAATACTGTTGAGAAAAAACATGAATCTATTTATTTTCTACTCAGCTATAAAGAAAAATGCATTGAAATCTTCTTCTGATATACCAGCATTACAGTATAAAGGTTCATAACTATATGGGAAAGATCTGAATTATGCAGTTGACTGAGAAAAAAACTGATGATATATATATATATATATATATATATATATATATATTGGCAGCATTTTACATTCTAAACATGTTTGATTAAATAAGACAGATCCTTTGCTTCTGCCTATTTTATAGTTGATCTGTTCACGTCTTCATATGAGTGGTTTGATATCAAGATGGAATGAATTCAAAAAGGCACCTTATTTTTTCCAAGTACTTCCAGCTCAAGCTGGAGCAATCTTCAGGGGAATGAACAGTGAAAAGACAAACTTTATGACAAGTCATATGCATTTGCATAAAGAGTCAGAAAAAGAATAAATTGGAGGGGAATTTATTAAAGAAAAAGACTTTATTCAAAGTAAAAGGAAGAATTGGAAAAGTACTAAAGGCATTTCAAAATGTGGCTACTGCATTTGAAATTGACGTTGTTTAAGGAAGCTTCATTAATCTTTATATAGAGAACTTCAAGAACTTATAGTTTTAGTTTGTTTTTTTCTTAGTGTAATATAGAGATACTTTCAGAATTTTTCTTTACTTGGAAAATGGGCATGAATGTGATTATAGGTCTTGTTATATATATATATATATATATAAATGAAAGTAAAAAAAGTAAAGTTGGCAACCTTAGTAAAGGGTGACCCAAAAGGTTCCCTTTTCAATAGCTACTACATCGAGGTGTAGGGGAGGACGCTACTCCATTCCCTGGATTGCTCCTCTTTACCCTGATCCTTACCTTATACTGCTGAGTGTTAAGCAAGATGGCATCAAGTACCATTTTTTGAGTCTTTGGTATGACTCGACCTAGGATTGAACACCGCTCTCCCGGACCATTGGCAAACACTCTACTCATTAGGCCAATATACATAGCCATATAGAAATAAGTTGGCGACCGTAATTGAGGATGACCAAAAGGCTCCCTTTTCAATAGCTACTACACCAAGGTGTAGGGGAGGGTGCTACTCCTTTCTCTGGATTGCTCCACTTTACCCTTGATACGTACTGTATATTGCTGAGTGTTAAGCAAGTAGGTAGCAAGTACCATTTTTATAGTGTTTGGTATAATGCGACCTGGGATTAAGCTCAGGTCTCCCAGACCACTGGCAAACACTCAATATACATATTTAAATATCTATCCATATATATATATATATATATATATGAGAAAGATGAAATCATTTTTAAAAATGAGATTGATATGTTTTACAAGAAGTCTAGCAAGTTTAGAATGAAAAGGAATCTATTACAAAAAAAATGGAGGGATTGAGGTGCCCGTGGTGTAATGGTTATCGTCGTAGGAAATGGACATGGTGACACAAGTTCAAATCCTGGATGAGGCTGATTGCATTTCACATAGCACTAATACCCTTTGGAAAGGTATGAATCCAATTATTCTCCCTCCAGCTATGGGTAAATTGTAGTTCAGTTTATGAGCCACTGGCTTACCTACACAAGAGATTTATTTATAATGGTGAAGGCCAATGTAGAACCAGCCACACTATTCAGATGAGCTGAAAACAGAAAAAGTATGCTCGATTCTGCCTCTGCTTTTCCCAATCAACATTCCTCAGTTTTTAAAAACAGAGATTCTACAAAAGCAAGAGAGCCCAGTCTCCCCTATTGGCTTAAACCCATCACTGGAGATAGAAAAGAAGATTTCATGCTTTTCCCAAGGGCATGAGCATGAAGTGAAATGCAAACAGCCTCATGTAGGATTTAGACTTTGAGCATTGAGTCTTTTTCATATATATATATATATATATATATCTTTTTGTTGGCATTCTATAGTCTCACAAGACCTTGGATCTATGTGTGGATTTTGGCACAGGCCTGAATAAGGTCATATGGAAGATTGCCTGTTGCCCATAGTTCATATCTCCCCTCTTCAGAACACCAATGAACACAATATTGGATCACCTTAGGAACTCCAGCTCCTGGTTTTTCCTCACTATTTACACAAGTTACTCCCATACAATGGTATGGGATTTGAATTCAGAGTTTTCGTTCTCCTAGATTGGTTTTTATACAAAGGCAAGAGAACCCAATCTACCCTTCTGCTGATCTATCACAGGAAGAAGAGTAAATGGATTCATACTTTTTTCCTTAGTAAAAAATGATATGCAAACATACATCATCCAGCATTTGAACTTCACTCACAAAGTCTATTTCCTAAAATATTGCACTATGTGTACCTCATTAAAATTCAAAAGTAATATCATCAGATGAAAATTTAATTTTTGCTTAATGCAATTATAATTATTCTTATATGAAAAATTTATTATTTACATTTGTGTTTTGTGTATGAGGAAATCAAAATTTTATTTGTTCACCTCAAAAATTGATCCCACCTGTCAAAAAGTTTGGAAAAAATATTAATAAAGATTAAAATCTCAAATCTAATCAGATTATTTTTTTTTAAATTTATGCAGTGAACTCACCTGCAAATTTAACAAGATATTGCAAACTGTTGTTGACTCTCTCTTTTTCTCTCTCTCTCTCCCAAAAACATAAACACATACAAAAACACACATTAAAAAAAACATATAAATAAATTCACAAAAATGACCACACACATACATACATGCACAAAACATATAAACAAACCAGAGGCACACTTTATATATAAGGAATATCATAACAAGAAAAGGAATTGGTAACACAAGTTCAAATCCTGAATGAGGCTAATTGTGTTTCACTTTGGACTAATGCCCTTGGGAAATGTATGAATCTATCATAAATCCAGAACTGATAATGTAAATGGATTTCACACTAAATCCAATTCATCAGCACTGAGTTCAGAATCCATTTTCCAGTGCTGTCAAATGTTGCAGCAAACTTTGTCAATTAGTCAGCTGTTTTGAACCTTACAGTTCAGGAGATTGTTGTGCACAGTCCAATAGGCTGCTTATCTACAGCTCTAATTTTCCCCCTTGAAACTCTGAAATTCACTCTGGTTAAGAGCCCTTGTGCTAAAGGCTTGAAAGTTTTCCCCTTCTCTTTCATTTCCTTGAAGGCTTTTGGTTTATATAAATATTTAGACATAATTAAATGTCTAAGCTGCATTTCAGCTTTGCCAATTGTTATTTTTTATATCAGGACTTAATATAGTTGTTTCGGGCTATTATTCAATCTCACTTCTTATTCTCAGTCTTCTTTTCTTCAGATTATTATAATTATTTTTATTTGATGTTTTTTCACTGGAGTCCAAGTGACAGCAAGTTTCCTCAGGCCACTAGGATTCCTCTAAGTATCCCAGCTGATTTTAACAGTGCTGTGGTTTGGGTGGTTTCAGGTTTTCCTCTAACCTCTCATCCATCAAACCTCATTTCTAGGTTCTTAGGAACTGTTCCAAGAGTCCCAGCTTCTATTGGTCTCACTGTTACTTTTATATTTCCCAGTCTTTTAAACTCTCAGGCCTTCTTTCACTTTCACTTTGTAGTCTGTTAACACAGTAAAATCTGCTTAACAATAAGAAATGACTTGTCATCAAGTCATTTCTTATTGTTAACTAAAACTATATCTGCTCTTCTGGCCTGGATTGGGTGATCAATTTGTACCTCCAAATTCCAGAGAATTTTATGCATTTTATTTTCAAGATGAGATTCTGATTTGTGCATAAGCTATTTGCTAATATGATGAAATCTTGATATTTTTGCACAATTCTCAATGACTTACTTTCCCCAACCAGTCATGTCTGTTCTTGTTTTCTTTTTGTGCCAGTTTGCTGTATTCACTTATGTGATTAACTGTTTTATTTCTATCAAGGCATAACCCACACTTGCTATTTTCCTATATTATTATTATTACTATTATTCACTTTGTGAGTTTAGCCTTCATTGAAGTTTGATTGACAATAGGTTATCTCAGTTTTCCAAGAATTTTCAGAAGGCTAACCTATCTCAATGGTGTTGTGATAAAGACAATCTCAATCCTTCCAAAGATTGGAAGGCAATAAATTATTTGGCCTGATTTGATTTTCTGAATATATAATTTAGGTATCTCCATTGAGCAAAACCTGCTAAGTTTGTTAAGACAAGAGGCATTCCTCAAGATAGAAATAATGTGTCACCAAAACAACATCCCAAATACAAGAAAATAACCCCTTTCTAATACTTATCAAACCTCAATGTGTACAACTTTTTCTTCTTTCCTAAAATGAAAATTCATTTAAAATCAGCACCAAATCTCACTTATTTTATCTTAACAATTTTTTTAATAATTTCCCTATTGTCAGTCCATCTGAACAGCTGTACCTCCTCCATTTTGCATCTGATTTTAACCAAACTTTCAGGGAGGCTTAAACTCATGTCTGGAAATGTTTTGAACTATACAAGAAGATACAAATTGTCTAAATTTCTGAGATGAAGCTAGACAATTGCTATCACTTAAAATACTCAGACTATTGACTTCATCTGTATTATCATACACAAAATGTTTCAGCCGATATGTTCTTCAGCATTCTTCTGGTGTTTCATGTTGAACTCGGGAGTCTACACAGAATCTTCAACCGTACCCTTTATTTGAACCCCAGGGTAGACTGTTCCAATTCTGTTTACTGTGACTGGGTACAAGTGTTAAGTTATAATAAGAATTTCTTTTTATTCTTACCTGTGGTTGGGACTGAACCTGCAACTTCCAGTTCAAGTGATAACAATTATACAAGAAGATCTGGCTTATATTGGTTTTTGGGTGGGATTTGTCTCTCACCTTCAATATCTTACTGTTCCACTCACTGTGAAAAATTGTTTTTCTCACAGTACTTATTCACTATCTTGGTAATCATTAAGAGAGGCAAATGGTTCACTCCCTCTCTATATGCACTTAGACTCTCTCTGTTACTGCTGAGCCAGTAAATTTCATCTTAACTCTCACCCAGCCTAAAGAAAAAATGGCATAGAAACCATTTTTTAATTCATTCAAAACATTTATAAATTTTTAAGGGTTTTCAAAAGTATCTAAAATTTCTTTGAGAACCCAAAACCATCTTCTATATGAATTGTAAACAAAACAGTAATCTGTAATAAATAAATGATAAAGATGGATAAAAAGTACTTTAAATACAAATAATTATACTAAACTTAAATAAGGTTGGTTGGTTGAGTTTTATGGCATACCAACCTCTGTGGGTTATTTAATGCCAAACCCTATTTATACATGATTTTTAAATGAATAGTTTATAGATAACATTTTTTAACTAAGCCAGAGCACTGAAATGCTTTCAGATATTGTTATCTAACACTAATAGTTCTATTTGCACACAGTTAAGAGGTTTCAAGTATTGCTATATAATACAATTAGTTCAATTTAACATTCATCATTTGTTAGCACACAGTTCAATGGTTTAAGTATAATAACTGATTAAAAAGTTTTATTTGACCCCTAAATGAGACTCTAACAGGTACAACCAATCTGTATCAGATTGGACCTGGGAGTAATGGCAATGAATTATTACTCCATATTCTCCAAATCTTTAGGACTGTAACCTCACCATCAGATAGTTTTGTGTCATATCCAGAAGATTTGTTGGAATGGGGGTCTTACCCCTCTACAAAGATGCAGTTGGTGTATTCTACAGCTGCTACCACCTGACTGAGCTATAAACTTTAATAAGAGCTTTTCTATACCTCAATTTTTAACAATGACTACCTTATAACTTATAACCCTAATGCAAAATTGTAAATACAAGTTTTAAATACCATCATCAGCATCAAAGCATGCTGACCTGACAGCATGGATTCCCTGGACACATTCTTACCATCTTACCTTATTGGTCATTGCTTCAGAGCTGAAGATTGTAAGTTTTTGTTGGTTGGCCAACACTAGTGTTCATGCGTAGGAATCCATAGAATAACCTGGCTTTTGAGCTCTTGTTCCACTAGTAGTTACCAGCATATCTTATTCATCTTACTTGAATGGTTGCAAATGACAATACAGTTGCTGTTTTGTAGGGTGCTGCTTCCAGGATTTGTTCAAAACAGCATGCAGCATTCTTGTATAGTTTGCATTTCGCTTTTTCTCCAAGCATTTCATTATAGCACAAGTGGTGCAACCATACAGTTGTACTAACATGGCCACATATTGGAAGACATCTCATTTTATTTTATCAGAGAGATAAAAAGTATAAAAATTGAATGCTTAAAATTTTTTAGATTTTCTAATTAAGATTTAAATTTCGGTTGAAAAAAATTTCCTGTTAAGTAATCTACATGAAGTAATGATGTCTATACACATCAGTACTTTTGATTTTGGTTATTATTCTTTTGATTAGACACTTTTTGTGAAACACAGGTTTGTACAAGTAAAACACCTCTCCACTGATACTCATCAGATCTCACTGTGTACAATTTTTTCTTCTTTCCTAGACAGAAAATTCATCTCAGGTCTAGACAAGTCTGTGCTGCTTTTCAATATTTTTTGATCAACAGCCTCAGTGTATTTTGAATGATGGGTTTTTGTTAGAAGATAGGATTGTATAATTGCAGTGGCCCTCCCACCTGCCATCTACTCATTAGACCAAGGGCATTAAGTGAAAGAAAATTAATATTTCATTCATGGTTCATTTCTGGCTTGGTAAATAAAGCTTTGGTCTTGAAACTTTTGGGTGCATCTCATATGCACACACGCATACATGATAACACACATACACACACAACACACACATACTAACAAACACATATACACACGTACAAACATACATACACCTACATACAAACACGCCAGCACACACATACTTATACAAAAACATACATGTAATACTTGCATATACACACAAATGCACATACAAACACTACACACAGATAAACACACATACTTATATGCACAAACACACATGCGCACATATAACACACATACAACACAAAGCACACATATAATATATGCAAACACACACACAAATACATATATGCACAAACACACATGCATTACTCCCAAACACACATATACACACAAGCATACATGTACATTTACAAACACACATACACACATGTATATATATACATATATACACAAACAGTGAATCAATCAATTTTGTGTATTTGATAGATTTTTTATGAACTCTTATTTTATAATTAACATTATCTTTTTTCTGACTCATTCTAATTATAATCATTATAATCATTATTAATGACTATTTTTACAATATTCATTATCAATATTACAATATTACCAGAATTACAATAGTTGTTATTCTAGTTCTTGACTATTTTTATTGATTTGCCTTTTGTTATATGTTTTATAGGGATTGAGATGCATCTCTTTCTTATCCACTTTACATTCAATTTATAGTAATATTCATCATTCGGCCATTATTCTTGTGGGATAATTCATTTCATCTCAACTTTATCAATCTATCAATGTCATCCTACCAATACAGATTACTTATCTATGTCTTTTTGCTTTTCAACAGTGATTTGTACACATAGACACATATATTTATATATATATAAATGTATATATATGTATATATGCATTTGTAAAGGACATATACAGAGTACTTAAATTCATATACAAATGGAATGTAATGCTTATCATTATGAGAAGCGGATTTAACAAGCCCAAATCAGATCCTGGAAATAAATGTTTGCATTTCACTTTGCACTAATGCCCTTGGAAAAGGCATGATTCCTTCTCTCCCTTCCATCAGCCATGTATAAATAGGTTTGACTGATCTCTTTAACCTTGGTATAGATGCCAGTATAGGAAAAGAAAAACCTTTGATTACAAATCCAGTGGGTTAACACTTCCAGCCCATAAAACCTTCTTGTCACTGAAATTGCAGCATCATCACAGATGTGGTGAGGTTGTGGCCCTATCCTCCTCAAGGAATCCAAAAAGTATCAAGACTGAAGTTATATTTACAAAGACAGAAATCAACAAGGAATGAAATATTTATTTTTCTTAAAAATTGTTCCCATGACATTCTATGCATTTATTCCAGTGAGATTTTCACAGCTCGAAGCACCTCTGAAATTTGTCCTTTGATATGGTATAAAACTTCACTGTTGTAATTCTTTTAATGTTATCCATGTCTTCAATTTTAACCTTGAGACAAATATTCAGTTTAGGAAAAAGTTCCATGGTACTGTATCCAATGAGTATAAGGTGAGTGCATTTTTACAATCCTGTGTTGCACATAAAAGCTGCTGTTCAGAAAGTATTGAGATAGGCTCCATAATTTTAACACACAACGACACAAAGTATAGACATTGCGACATTATAATTTTATTATCAACTGTGCACATAACTTGATCTAAATTTCTAAAATCTAATGCATCAATCTCAATATTATTTGATCATATCTTTTTTTTTATTCATCCTATGGATTACATGTAATGTTATTATATTATTCTATACACATGCTGCTGCAAACAAAATAACAGCTGTGTGGCCAACAAAGTCTTCATCAAATAATGACTTCAGAATCAGGCATGATTTCAAGCCCAAGAGTATTTTTATTACTAGCCAAGAAAACCCTAGCATTGTGTTACAATAACACCAGTGTTTGTATGTATTTATCAACCCCTTTGGATGAGCAGGATATGACACAGGGTCAATTTTTAAGCCGAGTTCAACAGGTTTGAATTCAGAGTTTTCCTTTTCTTAGACCAGTGGCCATACCAAGTTTAAAGAACCCAATCTACCCTACTATTTCTCCATTACAGTTAATTCAAATCTTATCCTATTGAATTAACTCTTTGTAAATGGAAAGTTGTATATACAACCAAGAATTATATAAAGTAACTGCATCTTGATCTGGCATTCCCACAATATGATAGAAAACCAACTAACTCTGGTTAATTTGATGATGTAAGATTTTAATAAACTGGCTAGATGTGTCTGAGGATTAACGGGAAGAGAATCTCTATGATATTCACATGCAGAGTCAATGTACGAGGATCATTAAATAAGGTTCCAGACTTTTTTCGTATGGGCACTTTTATTGATAGTACACACATGAAACTATAGTCCCCTTCGAAGTAATCTCCTCTGGCTGCAATGCACTTGTTGTACCGTTCCAACAACTTCTGCAAGGCCCCATGGAAGTCCTCTTGTGTGAGCATGTCAATGACCTTCATCACAGCCTCTTTCATCTCCTCAATTGTCTCATAACGACAGCCTCTGAGCTTAGGGAATAACCAAGTCATAGGGAGCAAGGTCTGGACTTTAGGGAGGCTGAGGAAGTCTTGATGCCCATCTTTCTCAAATAGTCTGTGATAAGGATGGAGTTGTGGACTGGTGCATTGTCCTAGTGGAAATGCCACTGACCCGATTTGAAGAGTGCTGGCCTCTTCCGATGGAATATCTTCCTGAACTCCCTTAAAACCTCAACGTAGTAACCCTAACCCTAACCCTTTGGCCAATCAACTCTGGTGCATTGACTTCCTTACTCCTCCCACACCAGTCATCATCCCTAACAGACTCCCTGCCTTCCTTGAATCTCTTATGCCACTCAAAAACTGATGCTCAATTCATGCAAGATGCTCCAAAAGCAGTCTGAAGCATTCCATACATTTCTGGGGCATTTTTTCCAAGTTTAAAACAGAATTTTATTGCATATTGTTCTTCTAAAGTGTCCTCATGTCCAGATTGCATTTTTGAAATTCACTAGCTATGATAATCAGGCTTTAGTAGGGTGTATTCCAATTCCTGCTGTAGGTGTTCATTTGAACCTGAAATCATAAAAATTCGTCAGTCATCTCATGAGATGTATAGCAATAAGATACTGAATTTTCAAGAGTCTATGCCCATTTTAAATGCCTGTACAAAAAAAAGTCTGGAAACTTATTGAAGGCACCACATACAAGATCTCACTAATGAATGATTAATTCAGTGATGCTAATTTAAATTATATGATAAGATGATAACTTTGTTGAAAAGTCAAAACAACAGACTATAGAGCTCAAGTTCAAATTAAGCTCATTTTTAAAAACATTATTGACAAAATATGTTTACAAATCCTATATATTCAATATATATGTATAAAGAGGATTTGGCATTAAATAACCAACAATGCTTGGTATGCCATTAAACGAAACCAAATCTTGGAAACCATCCAAGAAAGATGAACATGACATGCAGTGCTGAAGAATTAAAGACCAACTCATAAGCAACATCCTCTTATGGACTCCTACATATAGACACACCAATCATTCATCAGCTCTGGATGATATCTACAGGACTTAATTAGAATGATGTCCAATAGGGATGTATGGTGTGAGAGAGTTAAAGGAATTTGTGCAGCCAGTACATACTAATAATGATGATGATGATTAATACAAGCTGGTGCTGAAAAGTTTACCCAAACTAAAATGGAAATGGTTAATAACCATATTCATATTTTATTCAATTCATTCCAAAATTTATCAAGCAGGGCACATCTTTTCCCATGTTTCTTCCCTAAAAAGTCATTTTATTCTGGTTGGTCTGAGAACTTTCCAGCACTGTCATATTTGTATTTATATGGGTAAACAGTCAATTGGCTGACCAAGATACCCTCATGTGACCTTGCCCAGTTGGCTGGGGCTGTAGAATACACTGGCCGCACCTCTGCAGAGGTGTAAGACTCCCTCAACAAGTGTCCTGGATATGACACTCAACAATCTGATGGTGAGATTCCAGTAATGCTGGAGTTTTGGGGGATATGGAGTACCCTTTCATTGCCATCACTCCTAGGTCCACTCTTGCTTAGAGTGGTAGCACCTGATAGGGTCCTATCTATAGGTCAAATAGAACTAAACTGTGTACTTATGCTAAACTGAATTGTTTGAAATGGAACTGTTTTTGAACATTGAAACTTTGTACTTATTAAACTGCATACTTATGCTAAAGTAAATTGTTTGAAATAGAACCTTTTTTTAATAGAACTAAACTAAATTGCTTGAAAGAGAATTGTTTTGACATTTAACTGTTTGTAATCCCAAACGATACTTATGTTAAACTGAATTGTTTGAAATTTAATTTGTGGTTAAATGACTTGAAAAGAGTTGATACACTGTAAAACAAAAAACAACCAACCAACCAACCAACCAACCTACCTAATGTGACCAAATGAGTTAATTGGCTGACCAAGATAACCCCACATGACCAAATGGGTAACCTGCTAATGGGCTGACTGAGATACCCTCATGTTCTCTTTGTGGTCAACACACTTCTTCAAGTTGCTGTGTTTCTAAACACAGCAACTTGAAGAAGTCGGTCAAAAAATTATAAACAACAGATACGACACCATTGAATAAATTTTTCAGCCAATGAACTTTTCAGCCTACCCTTATATATATATATATATATATATATATATATATCAAATATAACATATCTAAAATATACATATGATATTTATGTGTGTGTGTGTGTGTGTGTTTGTGTGTATGGAAGAGAAATATACAAAAAACAGTTTGGTGTGGTGTTTATATGTTTGTCATCATGTAAAAGTTTTTATGAGCTTCATTCAATAATGATTTATACAAATTTTTTAATTTTTAGAAAAATATTTGGGAATGTTAAAACTGCAAATGAGATTGTCATTGTAACATTCCCCAATATTGTTTTTCTGAAATAATCACAAATAGATTCACTCCACCAAATTGGTTTTCGTATTTTAGTTTTCTTACTTTGTTAAATATTTTATCCATATAATTCATATTGTACTTCCATATATTGCTTTCAAGTGCACACACACACACACACACACATATATATATATATATTCAAACATACTGAGTTCTCATATATTTTGTTCTCATACATAGTTTCCAGTAGAAAGTAGGTGGTCACCCAACTAAGTACAAAGCAAGTACAGCTTAACTTCAGTGACCTTACAGGAACATGTATTTGATTGTAAGTTGTTCTCATATTTATATCTATATATCTTTATTTATATCTATTTTTCTTCATATATCTCTCTCAATTTCTCTCTCTCTCTCTCTCCCAATTCATCTCTCTCTCTCTCTCTCTCTCTCTCTCTCTCTCTCTCTCTCTATCTATCTATCTATCTATCTGTTTGTTAAGCTCCTAATTTTCATATCTCTGTATGCTATAAAAAAACAAACAAGCACACATATCTGTTTGCTAATTTTATTTGGCTCATTTGAGTGTTTTTCTCACCAACATTAGTTGATGGTTTTCCACTGGAGTCTGAGTGACGACAAGTCTCCTAAACTCTCCAGGACTCCTCTTAGTATTCTGGCTGATCTCAGCAATGCTGTAGTTTGGATGGTCTCCACTCATCCTCTTAAGAGGGTGCCCTCATGGTGTAATAGTTAAAGTGATGGACTGCGAAATCGTAGTAAGTGAGTTCAAACTCCAGACGTGCTATTATGTTCACTTTCGGACAAATACTCTTGAGAAAAGTATGAACCCCCTTATCCTCCTAGCGATAGGTTAAATAGTATTACTGCTACTGTTCTTCAAGGAGAATGGCATTAAATAACCTACAAAGGTTGATATGCCATTAAACAAAGAAACCTAACCTAACCTCATCCTCTTATTTCCAAGTCATCCCGTTCCTGGACCAATCTTTTGATGACTGTACCGAGCACACCAGTTAAAACTAATATCACCATCATGTTCATGCTCCATCATCATTAATATTACCATTATTATTATTATTATTATTGTTGTTGTTGTTACTTTACTCCTTGTGATTTTTTCCCTCAAGTGTTAGCTTATGGTCTTTCACTGGAGAACAATTGACAGCAAGTCATCTTTTTTCCTCCAGGACTCTGCTGAGTATGATGGTTAATCTTAATAATTCTGTAGTCTGTATGGTCTGGATTTCCAACAGTTCCAATCCCCTTTCCAAGCTTTTAGGGACCATTCCAAGTGCACTAACTACAAATGGTATCACCGTCACCAGCATGTTTCACATTGATAGATACAAATACAGAAATTTTTTGGCAAATTTGAACTGAGCCAAAAAGACACTGGAGCTGCTCAAAAAGTTTGGGACTTGGAAGGAAATATAAATCCAAATGAGACTCTACTTCCTAAAATTGGTTAAAGTATTGAAAGAAATGAACAGTTCATCAGATTATGAGGTATCAAAATATAAAACATTGGAAAACTTGAGTCACAGGATATGAAAATGATCAGAAGAGCCAGGCTCATCAAACGATACGTAGAGCAAAATGATTTGTTTTCTCTTCTTTTATCTTTTTCAGTTATTCTTTGTACAAAAAATAATACACAAGATAGATTGATACACAGATACATAATGGAAATAATGAAGATAATGTCATGAAAATACAAATGTGTATAACACAATTTCTCACATAAATGTGAAGGCAGATAGAAACAAACTAAGATAGATAGATAGATAGATAGAAACAAAGCTACGTAGATATGAAAAAGTAGGCAGACATAGATAGATAGATAGATAGATAGATAGATAGATAGAAACAAAGATGCATAAATATGAAAAGGCAGGCAGACATAGATAGATTGAAAGAAAGAAAGAAAGAAAGAAAGAAAGAAAGAAACACATAGATATGAAAAGGCAGACAGACAGCCTTTCAGGTTCACATCTTTACCATCCCCATGCACATGGGGAGATATTTTTTTACCCCTGTTGTTAATGTCATATCCACTTTCAACAGTTTTGAATTTTCTTAGAGTTTTTTTAGGGTATCAAAATACTTTTGGTGAGAAAAGTACTCTTTCCTTATTACTTTAGTTTCAACATTTTTTTATTTCTGCATTATTTTCCATCAAATATTCAAAAATCAGGAAAAAATAATTCCAATGTATACTTGTATCCATAGCTCTTTCTATCCCTCTACATATTCCTCTCTTTCTCTCTCTCTCTCTCTATCTATCTATCTATCTATCTATATATATATATATATATAAAAGTACAGAGTGATGAAAGTATTGTTATGTAAGAACTTATAAATTTATGAGTACAGTGTTTTATTTATATGAGTGTATGTGCATATGTGTGTGTGTGTGTGTGTGTGTGTGTGTGTGTGTGTGTGTGTGTGTGTGTGTGTGTGTGTGTGTGTGTGTGTAATTTTCTCATTGTATTTGATTGTATGTATGTATATGTGTTTATCAATGCATGTCATCTCAATGAATGCACATATTTGTGTGTGAAGCACACATTTAAATTGTCAAAAAAATTGATTTTTCAAACTTGATAAAATATTATACCCACAAAAAATGGCATAATAAAAAAAATAGATAAAATAAGAGAAAGTGTCCTTTAAAATATTGGACAGCATGATAGATCAAAAGGAATGAAGAATGATTAAGAATGAACATCTGAATCTATGTATGTAAATATATGTATATGAAGATCTGTATGTATGTGATGACAGACAGACAGACAGATAGAAAAACAGACATAGATAGATAGATAGATAGATAGATAGATAGATAGATAGATAGATAGATAGATAGATAGATAGATATTCAACTATTTCTCTAAACTAAGAGGGATTTATCTCATCTTACCAACACAAAAAAAGAAAAAAAAACTCGTTTTACTTGGAATAAATTATTATCTTAATGCATTTTCCTCACTCCGGCGAAGTTTGGGTTTATGAAAGCTAAGAAAGAATTGTTTGTCCGAGTGTGTGTCCCGCAAATTTGAGTAGTGGGTCCATCTTAGTTAAAGCCTCATTGTAATATTTAACACGTTTCGATAGACGGTGCATCTCGCACTCTTTGTGTCCGACATCAGTCACCCCTGTTAAAGTGAAAGGGGTGGTGGACCACGATGCCTGTCAGCCTGTGTTAAATCATACTCACCTTCAAACATTGGATCAAATATTAATATGATTAGGGTGACTATA
>OY757922.1:48441482-48443982 GCA_963585895.1 Sepioteuthis lessoniana
TTTTTTTTTTTTTCATTTAACGTCATTTTAAGTTCTAAAGGCTGTTTAAAGGCTGTGTCTACTGCTAATCAGTGACACCAGAGGGACGAACGAGAAGGCTCTACCCTTGCCAAGTAATCGTTCATAACTTATCCGTTTTGCAGGAGTGGGTCACTAACAGTGACAATAGTGGTCGTTATCTACTGCTTTGACCGTCAATCACTGCCTCTTACTCTCATACACTTTCACTTCATTTCACTTCACTTCCCATTACATTCTGAAGAAAATATGATGAAGTTAAGAGTACCATGCTGGAAGAGCTGAATATACCCTTTTGAATAGCGAGCACTGTGTGCCACAGCCTGGAAATACCTACGCGAGGTTAGTAACTGAAATGGCTGCTGTTGTTCCTCCCCAAGATGAATCTTCATGTGTGCCGGCCTGTCTGTCTGCCTGCCTGTTCGTCAGTCTGACTGTCTGCCTGCGAGACAGGGTGATAGATGAACGGATACATGCAATGAAACTTGAATTGAATAGAAATAGTAACGGAATTTTAAAACAGTCAAGTTAATTGATGATTGACAGTATCTATATATCTATCAATATATCTATCCATCTATCTATCAATGTGCATGTATGTATGATAAATATATTAAGTAATGATATGGAACAATGTGGTGAGAGAGGGTGAGAAAGAGAGGCGGGGTAGATTTATGGGTATACACGCACGTGCGCTCGCGTGTGTGTATCGATACAGTATGCATATATAGTGTGTTTATACATATACATATATATGCATATGAGTAAGTGAAAATATATATGTATTTGTATACATATATTTACACATTTGCATATGTATATATAGAGTAATTGTGTAATTGTTTAAAAGGATATATATATATATATGTGTGTGTGTGTGTGTGTGTGGATAGATAGATAGATAGATAGATAGAGAGAGAGAGAGAGAGACAGATATCTATACGTATATATAAGTGTAATTGAGTAATTATTTAAAAGGATATATATAAGTATATATATGTATATATGTAAATAGAGAGAGAGAAAGATAGAGACAGACAGACAGATAGAAAGATAGAGAGAGAGAGAGAGAGAGAGAGAAAGATATTTATATGTATATAAAAACATATGCTTACAGGATAAACATATATATATATATATATATATATATATATATATATTATATATATATATATATACCTTTAATTATTTATCCATTAGATCTAAAGAAGTCCTGCTATTTTTGTTGTCATTGATTCATGTCAATACCCATAACAGGATGGAAATAAATTTATAATCCTAATGTGACCGGGTTTTTTTTGTTTTTTCTAAAGGAATTATTGCTCTGTGATTTCAGTTACATTGATCTCTCTACCAGGAAAATTTAAATGTACCTAGTTCAATGATTTTTTGTCCAGACGGAATTATTCCCAACTCCGGTTTAACTGGACTGAATAATACATATATATATATATATATATATATATATATAACATTATATATAAATATATTACATAATGATGTGACAATGTTGTTAAAGATAGTGACAGGGAGACAGAAAGCTGGTTTTACAAGTTTTTATATATATATATATATTTAAGTAAGTTGTATGTCTGTGTACATCTACACAATATGTATATAAGGGCATGCATCTATGCATGTGCATTTATAAACATGTGCATATTTTTTCCAAATATATATATGCATCTGTATGTATAATATTTATACATTAGCCTATGCATGTACAAGTATATTTGTATAGAAGTATCTACTTGTGGGGTACGTATTGTTGTGTACATGAGTATAATATATATATATATATATATATATATATATATATATATATATATATATATATATTTATATATATATATGTACAAGTGTGAATATTTTCTTTGATAGTTCATAAGTTCATAATGAAATTTGCTATCATGTGCAAATATACATTCTGCATCTCTCTCACTCTCTCTCTTTCTCTCTCTCTCTCTCTCTCTCTCTCTCTCTCTGTCTTTTAATTTAAGTATTTATTTAGTAAATGTTTATCATATATATACATATGTTATCATGTGTGTATATACATATTATATATATATATTATATATATATATATATGTAAATATAAAAGTATATATATACATACATAATATAAACATAAATATAAAAGTATATATATACATACATATATATATATATATAGAGAGAGAGAGAGAGAGTGAGAGAGAAAGAGAGAAAGATAGACATATTTACATATATTTTTATGAATATACCTTAACATATTAAAAGGTCTATATAATTTTTGAACATTTTTAATGAGTACTGAAAAAAAGTTGATTACTTATTCACACACACACACACACACACACACACACACACACACACACACACACACAACACACACACACACATATATATATATATATATATATGGATTGGGAAAATAGGTTTAAAACTTCACAACTAAGAGTTCCATGTATTCAATCCTCAACAGAACTCAACTTGAAAT
>OY757922.1:48448982-48461482 GCA_963585895.1 Sepioteuthis lessoniana
GAGATAGATAGATAGATAGATAGAGAGATAAATAGATATTTAAGAACAAGCAGAATTAAAATTTGATTATTTCATCTACTTTATTTTTATATAATATACAAATTTATATATATATATATATATATATATATATATTTACATGGACTAGTACACATGTATATATATACATACACACACACATACACACATACACATATATACATATACATACATATATATAAATGTATGTGTGAGTGTGTGTGAGTGTGTGTGTGTGTGTGTGTATGTGCATGTGTGTGTGTGTGTGTGTGTAATAGTAGTCCATGTTATTTTACTTAAAAGAAAATTAGACATAAATTTTTTTCATTCACTTTTTACAGTATTTAAGCAATTACATAAAACTTATTGATTTTATAATGAGATAAAAATAAAAATAAATTGTCACAATTTAGTTATGATTTGGAAAATCCTCTAGTTGTTATGAAATAACTTTATTTTTACTTCCTTTTATATCATCAAAAACACTTATGTTTCTGATAAAGAATAAAAGTTCTCACTGACTTTATCAACCTCTAAATTTCTTTTATACCTATCAATAATTTTTATCTCTAAATATTTGTTGATGCTACTATTACAACTACTACTAATAATAATTATAATAGCACTAATAATGAAAATATCAATTAATACCAAGAATAATATTGATCATGTCCATCATCTTCATCATCATCATCCATCATCCTACCAATATTGACAAGGATCATCATCATCATCAACATTATGTGCTGACAGCATGGATTCCCTTGACTCTCTCTCACCATCTATCCCTATAGGTTATTGCTCTTGGCACGTCGTCTAGCCAGCATCCCGTTCCACATGGAGCAGATGAATGTAAGTTTTTGCTGGTCAGAAAATGCTGGTGTGTCCATGTGTAGAAGTCATATATAAATAACAAAATGATATTGGTCATATTGATATTAATCATGATAATGATGATAAGAATATTAATCTATAACAACAACTGTATTGATCATGTTTAAAATAATAATGATAATAATAATAATAATGAATTCTGGAGTCCTGTAAAACTGGGGAGACTTGCCAACACTTTGACTCTAGAGAAAACCACAAGTCGCTACAGGTCAATAAAACTCATTATGAGTAAAATAATAATAATGACAAGAATGATATTGATGATATTCATAATGATAATAATAATAATAATCTGGGATTTTGAGATAAAAATATATCACCCAACCCCACCCATAAGACTAGACGTGTTAGTTAACAAAAAAAGGAAGTTGCCAACTGGGTGATTAGACAATTCCAGTAGATCACAGAGAAAAAAATGAAAAGATACTCAGGAAGCTGAATATTCATGGATGCATTGAAACTGTCTCGACAACAGGACTATTAAAATTGGCAAGAATACTAAGAAGAGTCCTGAATTAAGGAGACTTGCTGTCACTAGGAAAAATCACCATCTAGCAAAAACTCACGAACCTACTCATACAATATTTACCCAACCCCCTCTGCTCGGGCAGGATATGACACAAGATCAATTTTTTAAACTGAGTTTAACAGGTTTGAATTAAGAGTTTTCCTTCTCCTAGACTAGTTGCCTCACCAAGGCTGAAGGGCCCAGTTTGCCCTACTATTTACCCATAGCTGGAGGGAGAATAATTGGATTCATACCTTTCTCAAGGATATCAGTGCTATGTGAAATGCAATCAGTCTCGTCACCGTGTCCATTTCCTACAACAATAACCATTACACCACAGTCACCTCCATGAACCGGCTTATACTGGTGTGAAAAACTCCCAAGAAATGTAATGATAATAATAATAATAATAATAATTATCATATTAATAGTAATAATAATAATGATAATTTTCTGGGACTTAGTAAGACAAATAGATCATCAAATCTTGTCCAGAAGACCAGACCTTGTGTTAATTAACTAGAAGTAGATTTTGTTACTCCAGTGTGAAAGTGAAAGACAATGAAAAGATAGACAAATACTTGGATCTTGCCAGAGGGCTGAAAAAGTTGTGAAACACAAAGGTGATGGTGATACCAGTTGTAGTTGGTGCACTTGGAACAGTTACCAAGAGCTTTGAAAAAAGATTGAAGGAATAGGAAATCAGATAGAATCGAGATTATACAAACTTTAGCATAATTGAGATTGGCAAGAATACTGAGAAGAGTCCTGGAGACCTGAGGAGACTGGATCTCACTCAGACCTCAGTGAAAAACCACCAGTTAAAAAAGAATGAGTGAATAAGAAATGAGATAGAATTGAGACTATACAGACCACAGCACTGTTGAGATTGGTTACAATACTGAGAAGAGTCCTGGAGACCTGAGAAGACTGGATCTCACTCAGACCCCAGTGAAAAACCACCAGCTTAAACTGGTGTGAAAACTCATCAGAAGTGAAATAATAATAGTATTGATAATAACAATGATAATAATTTGGTAAAAGAAAGTTTAACACAAAATACTCAGGGATTTTTAGATGTGAATGGATCATCAAATCCGAGTCAGAAAACTATATCTCATGTCAGTTAATAAAAAGAAAAGAACTATTTAACTACTAGACGTCATCATTCCTGCAGATCCCCGAGTAAAAATCAAAAGAAAGATAAATACTTGCTAGAAAGTTTAAGAAACTATGGAACATCAGTGTGACAAGTAATATCCATCAGTCAGAGATCTCAAGACAATGCTGAAGAACCTGGAAAAGAAACTTGAAAAACTAGAAATTTAAGAGGAAATTCAAACAGTCCATACAACAAAACTAGGAAGATTAGCTAGAATACTTTGGAGAGTCCTGGAGAGCTGAGGAGACTTGCTATCACTCAGACATCAGTGAAAAAGAATAAAACGATAATGATCTGTTGGCAGTGTTCTCTGTTCATCATGAGCCATTAATGAACAAAAATAACATCATACACTGCTATTTTTCTGATTTCTAATGGATGATTGGACACTTTTTATGACTTCTCATCATTTGACCAGAATAGTTTAGATAATACATTAAAAGGGAACCATCAATGACACTTATCAACTATACCAGGTGTTCATTGTGGGGTGAATTTTTTCAGAGATTCTTCATCCTTGTTTATCACATTTGTCATACTTATATATGATTCAGGAAGGATCCATTCCTAGCTAAGGAGCCCCAATGATTGAAGTTGTGTTTTACCTGATCAGATGAACAGGATATCTATAATATGTGAGCAATATAAAATATTAATAACTAAGTATAATAGTTAATAAAGTAGACTAACAGACCATTCTTAAGGAGTCTGAATCTCACTGAATGCCTCAAACTTCTGGTCTTGTGCCAAACTAAGCTAAGTAAATAATTATAGAATATTAATAATTTTTAATATGAATTATAAAATAAATTATTGGGTTGTAAATATACTGAATTTTCTTTTGGCCAATTTCAAGATTCCAAAACAGTACATGCTGGGAACGTGAAACATTTGTAAAAGGCCAATATTTATTTCTGAACTTTTTTGTCAATATTTCTGTCATGGAGCATTGTTATCATTATTCTCTAAACACTGCAGACTACTATACTCACTTTGGTTACTATACTCACAACGTTTCAGCCGTTAAGCTCTCCGGCCGTCACTTGGTAACTTTCCAAGAATTCCGATCTTAACTCTTTATTTG
Source organism: Sepioteuthis lessoniana (assembly GCA_963585895.1). Lineage (NCBI taxonomy): Eukaryota > Metazoa > Mollusca > Cephalopoda > Myopsida > Loliginidae > Sepioteuthis > Sepioteuthis lessoniana. Next base: position 48,452,649 of record OY757922.1, read on the forward strand.
AATCACGGCAGGAGACTGTTCATGCATTGCAGGTATCTTGCATCAACCCTTTTTTGCCCTTTTTACAGAATCAGGGATTGAACTCACAACATCCAGCCTGCTAGGATATTTGACTTGATGTCTTAAAACCTCTAATCCATGTGAAAAGATTTTAACTTAAAAAAACTACGAATGAGATTATTTATTTATTTATTTTAGAAAATAAACTAAATAACTTATGTAAATATATTTGTTGCATGATTTCTTTAAATTACATATTTTTTGTTGTCATAGTAACAAAATCCGGGTCGGATAAAAGTAACAAAAAACCAAGAGCTAATGAACAATTAAGGCACCCGCCATCTGCTCAGAAGAAACATCATAAAAACCAAAATTACATGAATTGATGTATTTACCCAACCCCTCAAGCAGGAGCAACATGTGACACAAGGCCAATTTTTGAGCGAAATTCAACTGGTTTGAATTCAGAGTTTTTCTTTCTCCTCAACAGGTTGCCATACCAGAGTCCACTCAGCCTTTTAATAGCCAGTGGAATATTATTTTGATTCATACCTTTCCCAAGGGTTCTAGCTCTACGTGAAATGCAAACAGCTTCATTTAGGAATTGAACTCGGATAGCCGAGTTTAATTCCTATGATGATTACGCCACGAGTGATTCTTCAAAAGTCTTTGAATTTAGGTGATGTTGAGATTCCATACTGCCCCCTAAAAACAGTTGATATCCACCCACTCCAAGTAAAGAAATATATTTAATAACAATTGTAATATTCTAAATTTTGACAAAAAAAATGTTGTTTTCCAGAGCTATATTTTAAAATTACAATCACCAAAATACATTCATACTTTCTTTGCAGCAAACTTATTGTGTCATTAAGAACAATGAAGGCTATCATTTTCTATTCTAATTGATTGTTTAGTTTTATGACATGTCCGTAAGTAAGCAAAATAGCATGACTGAAGCACGAACTCACTCACCTCGAAGTCACAGTCAGGCACGTCAGCTACTATGTCACTTTTCATAGTCAATAGCGATGTAAAAATGAGAATTTACTTGATATTTGCAAAGAACCACACTTAGATTCTAAGGATTAATATTTTTTTTAAGTTTCACCAGCTTAAAATCATATTATAACGGGGCCCCTCTGAAAATCCTTACCTCCACTGAGAATTTGATATGAGCTAATTTTTGTCTGCTAATCCTTACAATATAAACCATTTTACACCCCACTCCCCATTTGCACTCGTCTCCCCATTTTTACTCGATCCCTTCTGATTTTATGGATTTCTCCTCTGAAATACTATGGTAACACACCTGCCTACTGTATTGAAAATGTTTCTTACAAAATCTTTCTCGAATAACATCTATCAATACTTTGCTTTTAAATAAAGATATTTTAAGTGCTTTCATTCTAGATTTATGTTGCCTCAGTCTAATTAAGATTGGGAGGAAAATGGCGAAAAACAAGTAAAATTCCATAGAATTCTTTGAATTCTTTTAAATTTTTACAAAAAGGGATTAAACTTGGAATATCTTTAAAGTTCTAATAATATATACTACCTCTGTTACATAGAATAGATAGGTTTTCAACCAGGGATCATATATGTCACTTCCTCTCAGGTCCGAATATGTTTGTCGTGTAAATTGAATTTTTCTGACTCTGATAAAGAAGCATTCATAGGGTCAGCAGATGCCTTCAGCCAACTAACCCTCAGAAAACAAAGGTTACATATTTCTTATATGCATTATACATTTAAAATATGCATAGAAACCAAATTAAAGTCATATGGTGCAAGAAAGAGTTAAACCATAAAGATTGTATTTTGTTTTTCCCCACTAATAATAGATTATCAATGATAAATCATTGCCGGCCAATAATTAAGTCTGTTAAAAGTTCAATAAGCAATTAAAATTAAACAAAAAGAAAATGAAAGAAAGTACTAGTTAAAACTGATGATTTACATTGCTTCTTTGAAAAATAAAAGTCAAGTCGGCCATAGATTATGCTGACTGTATCTCTGCAGAAGGGTATGACTCCATCTCCTCAAAAAAGAAAAACGGGTGTCCTGGGTATGACACTGAACTTCTTTCTGATGGCAAGATTTCTATTCAGGAGATTGGGGTAGTATGGACTATCTTTTCAATGCTAGGTCAACTCAGCCCAGTCAGCTAGGATTGTAGAATAAGCCAACTGCATCTCTGCTGAGGAGTAAAACTTCCCCACTCACTACAAGTGTCCTGGATATAATACTAACTCATCTCATGGTGAGGCTCCAATCCTGGAGTCCTGGGGAATGTGGAGTACTCCTTCATTGCCATTATTCTCAAGTCCACTCTGACCTGGAGTGTTAGTACTGGAGAGCATCCCATCTTTGAGTCAATAAGAACCATTAACCATGTAACTGTATGCAAACATATGAATGATTTTATGGGTGCCACCATTTTATGGAAGCATCTATTGTTAGTGTTCTATAATAATACTTGAAACCATTTTACTGTGAGCTAACAAATGAGTTCTGCCTCATTTAAAAGGGTTTGCAACGAACTGTTTGTTTACAAATCATATGTATATGTAGAGAGATAGACAGACAGAAATAGGATTTGATATTGAATGACCTACAAGGGTTGATATGCCATAAAACAGAACCAACCAACCATAAATAAGATTCTAGTTTTATAATATTCAATAGTGAATTTTCATTCCTGTTGTAGTATTCTGTCTACCACAGTATTCGTTTGTTTTAGTTTCTTTATTTAATGGAATATTAACCATCGTGGTTTATCTAATACAAATGCTGTCCCTGTTAAAGAACAGTAAAAAGTAAAGTTGGTGACCGTAGTCAAGGGCGACCAGAAGGCTCCCTTTTCAATTGCTACTACCCTGAGGTGTAGGGGAGGGCACTACTCTTTTCCCTTGGTTGCTTCACTTTACCCTTAATATGTGTTAAGCGAGGAGGTATCAAGTAACATTTTTAAAGTCTTTGGTATGACTCAACCTGGGATTGAACCCCAGTCTCCCGGACCATTGGCGAACACTCTACCTACAAGAAGTGGAACTATAAAACCCATAACTAAGGGAATTCATACTTTTCTTATGGGTATTAATCCAAAAGGGAATATAGAAGCTTGACTGAATTTCGAACTCGCTTACTACAATGTTGCAGGCAACCATTTACACCACAAGGACTTCTTCCACTGTATTTGAGGTCATGATATTTTTATTGTTGATATTTTGTTGTCCATAGGTGCCACAAAGAAACACTTATTCCAGTCATAAAGCAGGAATGTCAAATTGGCTCTGTTATTTATTCTGGTGAGAGGAGTCTCCATAGCGTAATGGCTAATGTGAAGGACTGTGTCACTGTAGAGAGTGAATTTGAGCCCTAATCATACCATTACATTCACTTTCAGACTTCCTTGAGAAAACTATGAACCTCGTTATCCATCCAGCTGGGGGTTAAATAATACCACTACTGTCCTTCAACAAGAATAGCTTTGGCATTAAATAACCTATGAAGGTTGATATGTCATTAAATGAAACAAGAATCTTTCTGCTATCAACGTGAAACAGTACACCATCAAGCTGTCTTGATCCAAATACAGGATGCACACACTCAAGAAATAGAATGTTCATGGCTCAATGCCCAAATTTAAATTTTGAAAAGAGAGAGAGAGAGAGAGAGAGAGAGAAAAGTGTCGGTTGAAATGCTATAATCTCACTTTTAATGGGAAAATTCTAAGAATAAATGAAACTGTTTTGTTTATGGTCTTTTTACAAGATCTACCAATGCCTTGCAAGCCTTAATGTTTTAATTACCTTTTACAGATTTCAAATTTTTTAATAAATAGGAATACCATAGAAATGATCTGGTTGACTGAATACTACTATATGATTTTTACTATATATATATATATATATATATATATATATATATATATATATGTGTGTGTGTGTGTGTGTGTGTGTGTGTGTGTGTGTGTGCCTTCCCAGTTTGTTGGCTGCTTATTCAGAATAGAACCTGCAAAAATTTGATTTCATAATCATTGAGAATTGGAAACATCTTAGAGAGATAGTGAGCTTCTATCATGAGAAAGTGGCAAATATGGATGGCATACCATTCCTTCATATAAGAATGGTACTGAATATTGTCTGGCCGAAGTTAGAATAATTCAGACAATGAAACATAAAAATCTTTAATTCTTAAAAACTTTCTTGTTTTCAGTTATTTTGACAAATTTCTTTACTGAAAGCAAGAAAATAGCAAGGTTTTATAAATCCACATTTTCTAAAACATTTTGATATTTCTGTCAAGATTTTTAAAGCATTCTTAAAACCAGTTGTACTCTGCTTAAAAATCGACCTTGTGTCACATCATGCTCAAGAAGTTGGGTAAATATATTCTTATATATAAGCAAAGTTAGATGCAAAATGTAACCACCCACTTCCATTTCAAACTGCTCATTAAGTATTTTTGTAATTGATGCTAAATAAAGTAAATTTGGTGACCTTAGTCGAAGGTGACCTGAAGGCTCCCTTTTTCAATAGTTACTACACCAAGGTATAGGGGAGTGTGCTACTCCATTCCCTGGATTGCTCCACTTTACCCATGATCCTTACCTTATAATGCTGAGTGTTAAGCAAGGTGGAATCAATTACCAATATTTGAGTCTTTGGTATGACTCGACCTGGGATTGAACCCTGATCTACCAGGTCATTGATAAACCCTCTGTTCATTAGGCCCACAGACATGATTTATCTATGGGTTGAGTACATATATATATACACATAGTGTGTGTGGTGTACTTAAAAATGCTTCTTTAAACATTGGGTCAGCAATTTGTTGGGAATTCTGCATTTGTTTACAAGATTAATTTCTCTAAGAAATATTTGCTTATAGAAATTGAACTCAATGCTGAGGTCACCATTATGATAAAGAGTATCTTGGATATAAATAAATGTTTATCTGATTTATATAGTCCTTTTTTTTTAATTAATATAACTTCTAAAATGATAATTTTATAAAATCATCATAATTTAATATACTGTTTCAAAGGGACAAAATTTGGACCAAACTTTAAAAGAAATAGAAATTAAGATAAAACAAGAAAATATTAAAGTAGAAATTGTCTGGTTTTGTATTTATTTTTGTACTAAAACTTCTGTCACTTTGAAAGTTAAAAATAAAACCTTCTGCAATATAATCAAACTTGTTCTCTGTATTATGTGATGCGGAATTCTATTTTTATAGCTATGAGCCATATTTACTATCCAATAATGCTTACATTTTTTTCTGTGTTTGTTTCTTTATAGTTTTTTTAATACAACTATATGATATCAAGTATACCTTTCTAATACAAATAATCTGTACATAGTTATATGATTTCAAGTATTTCTATCAAATACTTATAATTTATACTCAATTGTATGGTTTCATGTATCTATTTCTATTGAATAATAATCATTTGTTTGAACCCAATTATATGGTTTCATGTTTTCTGATTCAATACGAATAATTTGTAAACAGGTTTGACCCATAGATTGGACCCTAACAGACACTACCACTCGGGATAAGAGTGAACAGTGGATTAAATGGCAATGAAAGGGTATTCCATACTCACCAGGTCACCCGAACTGAAGCTTAACCATTACACCCAGGACACATTTTTTTTTTTTTACAATCAGTATAATCTAAATCCCACAGACAGAGTGGTGATTAATTATTAGTAGTAAAATTTTACTCCTTAAAAAATATAAATTATGAATATTCTTATTAATAAGAATATTTTTTAAAATAACCATGTAATAAGAATGATATTCAAGGCTCCATATTTATTATCTATTTGAGGTTTTGAGGTTTTGAAGTTTTATTCTGATCTCTGACTTTCATCAGATGAAAATAAGAATGAGATATCACAATTCCTTTCTGAAGAGAAAAATGGCAGATATTTTCATTTTCTTTTAATAAATCCATGTGGACTAAGAACACAAAAATATTTTAAAACATGAAATTTTCAGATTTGAGTTCCTCATCAAAAAGTATTTTTCAATTAAAAATTCAAGTAAGGAAATTCTGAAGATAATTTAGAAAGAAAAAAACAAATAAATATTTTTCAAAATTATTTTTTTCTATTCTTTAATTTTTCTCCTGAAGAAAAAAAAATTGAAATTGTTTATTTAAAAAAAATGAAAAAATAAATAATATCTAAAAAAAAGAAAAAAGGACATTATCAAAAAAAATGAAAAGAAAAACATGGAAGAATTTGTATTAAAGAATTTACATTGCAAATCTTTGTGTGGAGTCTTTTCAGAGAAAAGGCCCAAAAAGGTAAATTCAGAAATTTTCATATGAAATCAAAATACCGTTTTACTTATTTTCAGTTTATATCAGTTCATTTTCTTGCTGTTTAATATGAATCAGTTCAATTTCTTTCAGTTCAGTTTGTATCATCAGTTCAATTTCTATCAATGCAATTTCAGTCAGTTCAGTTTCTTGTGCAATTATTATCAGTTCAGTATCTTTTGATTTAATCTCCATTTAATCAATTTGTTTTAGTTCAATTTGTTTCCATTCAATTTGTATCAGTTCAGTTTCTTTCAGTTCAATTATTATCAGTTCAATTATTATCAGTTCAATATCTTTTAATTCAATCTCCATTTAATCAATTTATTTAAGTTCAATTTGTTTCCATTCAATTTGCACAGTTCAGTTTCTTTCTGTTCAGTATATTTTGGTTCAATTTCTATTAGGTCAGTTTGCATCAGTTTAATTTGATAGGATTTTACTCAACTGATATTCCTACATTCTCAATTTACTAACACCATGGATTCCACCTCTTGTACCCATAAACAAGTTAGAAGTGCTGATATCTGTACGTAAATAACTTCATCATTTATGACGAGAACTAAACTGGTTCTTAATAAATGTGAAAAATGATGGATAATCTTGAAAATGTAAGTCAATGAGACTGGCAAAATTTTAATAAAAAATTTTTACCTGCCAATTATTCCCATTTATATTTGAAAAACTTCACTTTACCTTAATGATAAACTAACTTCATCTCTTGATGACTATAAACTTGCCTGTTTACAGTGTCTTTCAATAATTGCAAAATGGCAGGATGCTGAGTTAATATTATTTTTTTAGAATAAATTACTAAATAACTTAGTCTTAATGAGGATCATAATTGAGAAGGAAAGTCTCGTTTCCATATTATCAATAAATGAATCATGTCCGGCAGTTTGAAAATATCCCTGGTTAAATCAATTTGTATCTTTTGTTAGAAGAGCCAGTCAGACAGGACTGAGAGAAGTGGTAAAAAGTTGTGTTTTCAATATTTCTGACATTCTCCTAATTACTCACTATAAACACAAAATATTTTGTCATTTCATATCTATTTTTTTACTCAATTTAAATTGATAGAAATTGAAAACTTTGCTGCCAATAAATTCTTAATAAACATCAATTTTCATGTTTGTTTTATTCTATGCATGCATTTAGGTGGGTATATGTAGCTATATATATATATATATATATATATATATATATATATATATGTCATAGAGGTTATCATCATAAGGAATGAATTACATGAGCTAAATTCCGATCCTGGATGAAAATGTTCATCTTACATTTTGTGATGATGCCCTGGGGAAAGACAGCAATCCATCTATTCTGTTCCCAGATATGGATAAAATTGTAGGGCAGATCGAGCTCTTTAACCTGAATGAAGCAACCAGTCAAGGAGAAAGAAAAACTCTGAATTCGAAACCTCAGCACTGCTGTTTGGAGAATCTCTTAGCTTATCACAAAAATTTAGCTGGTTCAACACAAATCTTCTACACTATAAACAAATCCCTTATGTAGTCCAACTGTTCCTATCTTTAATTGAACTGTTGGGCCCTCATACATCAAAATTGATAGGAGGGTCAATCATATGTATGCATGTGTGTGAGTGTGTGTGTGTATTGATGTGTATGCGTCTGTGTAAATATAAACATACAGAAAGAAATATGTGTGTGACATATAGTGTAAAATAGAACAAAGAAACAAAGAGGGAAATATATATATAATATAATAATAAATATTTTGTTTGTTTTTATATATATCTAATAGCATGGAGGCTTATCTGCAACCAATGGTTTCACGCTATCTTTACATGGTAATGATCTGGCAGAAAAAGTTTTTTTCTGTCTGATGATTACCATGTAAATCATTATTATTATCATTATTATTATATGATAGCTCTATCACAGATATTGTGCACTCTCCAAATTATACTACATTTGGTCTGCCAATAATCCACCAAGTGAGATAGTGACAAACATATACTGTTGTAATATATATATATATATATATATATATATATATATATATATATATATATATATATGTTGGAAATGGGGATTCTCAATGGTGTAATGGCTAAAGTGCTGATCTTCTTAGTATTCTGGCTAATCTTAATAATGCTGTCATTTGTATGTTTGCCACTTGTCCTTTTAATTCCAACTCTTCCAGTCCCTTTATCAATCCTTTGGTACCTGTAGCAAGCACACCAATTACAATTGGTATAACCATAACTTTCATGTTCCACAGTTTTTTTAAGTTCTCTAGTAAGGTCTTGGTACTTATTTTTCTTTTCACCTTCTTTCAGTTTCACCCTGTGGTATTATTATTATCATTATTTGAAAGTTTTTCAAACCAGCGTTAGTTAATGGTTCCTCACTGGAGTTTGAATGATAACAAGTCCCCTCTGGTTTCCAGGACTCTTCTGGCTGATCTTAACAATGTTGTGGTCTAGATAGTCTTGGTTTTTGCTCTGATATCCAATTCCTCCA
>OY757922.1:48466482-48468982 GCA_963585895.1 Sepioteuthis lessoniana
GTAGATATATGTGTGTGCATAGGTGAATGTGTGTGTATGTGAATGTGTGTTTACGTTATATGTGTAATTAAATGTGTGTGGGTATACATGAGTCTCTGAGTGTGTGAATGTGCATGAGTGTGTGCGTGTGTGTGTGTTTGTGAGTGTATGTGTAAATGAGTGTGTGTGTGTGTTTGTGTGTGTGTGCGTATATATATATATATATATACACACACACACACACACACTCATTTACACATGAGTGTATGTGTAAATGAGTGTGTGTGTGTGTTTGTGTGTGTGTGCGTATATATATATATATATATATACACACACACACACACACACTCATTTACACATGAGTGTATGTGTAAATGAGTGTGTGTGTGTGTGTGTGTGTGTGTGTGCGTATATATATATATATATATACGCACGCACACACACACACACACACACACACTCATTTACACATACAATCACAAACACACACACACACACTCATGCCCTGGTGTCCCAGATATATATATATATATATATATATATATATATATATATATATATATCAGACAATTATTCTCGTGGGTAGAGTGTTCGCCATTGGCCTGGGACACCAGGGTTCAATCCAAGGTCGAGTCGTACCAGAGACTCAAAAAATGGTACTTAATACCTCCTTGCTTAACACTCAGCATTACAAGGTATGAATCAAGGGTTAAATGGAACAATTCAGGGAAAGGAGAAGTGCTCTCCTCTACACCTCAGTGTTGTAGCTAGTATAAAGGAGGTCTTCGGATCGCCCTCAACTACAGTTGCCAAGTTTAAATTCTTTTTTTTATATTTATACTTGTTATTTTACACAAACATACATACACACATGCTCATGCACATGCATATATACACACGTACACATGCATACATACGCAGATACACACATATAAACACATGCTCATGCATATATAGAGATACAAACATATAGACATCCGTGCATATGTGAATAGATAAATACATACACACATACATACATGCTCATGCATATACATAGACGCACACATATACATACATACGCACATACACATACATGCATGCACACATACTCATCCACAAATATAGACAGACACATACGAATATAGACAGACATATACATACATACATACATACACGTATACACACGTACATACATATATATGTACACACATACATACATATATATGTACATATTGTACATATATATGTACATATATATGTACATATATGTACACACGCACATTCATATATATGTACACACATACACATCCACAAATATAGACAGACACATACAAATATAGACAGACATATACATACATACATACATACATACATGTATACACACGTACATACATATATATGTACACACATACACATCCACAAATATAGACAGACACACACAAATATAGACAGACATATACATACATACATACATACATGTATACACACGTACATACATATATATGTACACACATACACATCCACAAATATAGACAGACACATACAAATATAGACAGACATATACATACATACATACACGTATACACACACATACATATATATTCATGCACATTCATAGACACACGCACACGCACACATACACATATATATACATACATACATAGGTGCACAAATGCTCATGAACATTTATAGACAGAGACATATAGACATCTATATGTACACTTATACGCACATACATACACACAAATACATGCTCATGCACATACATAGACACACACATGCACATAAAAATACACACACCTACTCGCATACACACATGCTCAAGCACATAATTACAGAGACAAATAGACAAATACATATAAACATACACTTATGTGTATACATGTGTGTGTACACGTACACACACATACATATACACATAAATGAATACTCATGCACATACATAGAGACTCACATACACACATACACACACACATACACACACATGCATACACACACATGTTCATGTTCATATATAAACAGACACACGAAACTGACAACCGTGTTTCATATTTCTGATCATCAGATGAGATTCAACAAATTTCACCAGATGATTGCAGTCATGGAACTTGTTTTACTTTCTACTTTTCATATTATATTTGTTTTATTAAAGCATTTTCTACCTGTTCATGATTTCTTTTCCATATTATTTTAATTGAAAATAAGTCAAGTCCTATTATATCCACTTTTCTTATTGAACCTTTGCCTGCATCAAAATCCTGTTATTACTCATGTTCATAGACAAATACCATAAGAATTATTTACCGATGTATGGACAATACTAAAAGAATAATACAAAGATATAATCGTAAAATACTAAAATATTTAGTTGCCTACAGCCATGGTTTTTCAACACATTTAACCTGGTGTCATGAAACTCAAATTTATGAATTAATATTTTCTACTTTTAATTTGTCAATATTATTATATTTACTCTACACATTTTAAGCATTGAACACTTTAATTTCTTATTGAATTTACTGACAATTTAGTATTCAAT
>OY757922.1:48473982-48481482 GCA_963585895.1 Sepioteuthis lessoniana
GACATTTTAACTGACTAAGGAACACCTGGTTGCATCAAAAGCCTTAATTATAAACCTCAAGTGTACTCCATGGAATGGAGTAGCAACCTCCCCTACACTTCGGTGTAGTAGCTATTGAAAAAGGAACCTTCGAGTCGCCCTCGACTACTATGGTTTCTCAACAAAACTGTGTATCTTGAGTGTCAATATCTTAGATCTATTTTTTAAATCAACTTTTGAAACTCTTAAATTTGTTTAATGGTTGGTTAGTTGGTTTTACAGAATGTTACTTTTTCGTAACAATACCGGACATTGGCCTAGCGGTTAGAGTGTTCGCCAATGGCCCGGGAGACCTGGGTTCAATCCCAGGTCGAGTCATACCAAAGACTCAAAAAATGGTACTTGATGCCTCCTTGCTTAACACTCAGCATTATAAGGTACGGATCAAGGGTAAAGTGAAGCAATCGAGGGAAGGAGTAGCGCCCTCCCCTACACCTTGGTGTAGTAGCTATCGAAAAGGGAGCCTTCGGGTCACCCTCGACTATGGTCGCCAACTTTACTTTTTACTTACTTACTTCTTCGTAGCTAATTCAATGCCGAAGTCAGTCTTTTTTCATGCAATTATAAGATTCTTATTTCACATAATGCTAATACTTTTGAGAAAGTTATAATCCAACTATTCTCCTTCCAGCTATAGTTAAATAAGTGTGCGGAGGGGTTGGGTAAATACATAAACGATTTAAGTTACAAATAATAATCATTTGTAAATAATTATAGCTTCAAGTAACAGTTTTTATTACTAATAATCTATTCGGAATTATATCGTTTCAAGCAACTGTTCCTATTTGATAATAATAATCTTTGGTTTGTACAGTTATATGATTTCAAGTATTTCAATCTAATACTAATAAACTTTTAAAAAAATCTATTTAAGCAATAGATGTGACCCAAATATGTATTACCACCCTGGTTCAGAATGGACTAAGGAGGTCAATGGGAATGAAGAGGTGGTTGCACACATACCAAACGTCTAAGACTGAGGTTTCACTACCATGCAATTTAGTGTCAAATCCAGGACACACATTTTTGGAAAGAAGAAGGTCTTATCCCTCAGCAACTGGTGCAGTGGGTGCAGTCAGGGTACGTCTATTTTGTTTGTAGACATGCAGTATTTAAATAGTTCAGTCAATGGTCGAACCCTGAAGCACAGGTAAAGTATGTTGAACTTGCAAACTATTAGATGCTCAAGCAAAAATCCATGAATCAGATTTGGATTATTCAAATTACACTTTTTTAGAAGATATAACATAGTTGCAAGTAATTTTTCATGGGTTTGATCGTCCATATTTTTAATATAAAACCTTCACTTAAATAGATCTAGAACTGCAGTGTGAGGACGTCTGCAAACACGCCCTGAAATCTGCTGATATGAACGCATGTATTTACCTGACCCCTCCACCACAGCTGGGATGTAACACAAGGTCAATTTTTAAGCAGAGTACTAATTTTTCCTTCTTCGAGATTGGTTGTGAACAGAAGTTAAATCATCAGCCTGCTCTACTATTTTTCATGGATTCATACCTTATCATCCAAGATTTGATTGATTGATTTTAACTGTATGTCAATCTGTTTAAAGTTATTCTATGCCTAAAAGTTAGGGAATCGCATTCATTGTACGTTTATATTGACATGTTTTTGTTGCATTGTTATTTCTTAAGATTATTTTTTGCTTGAGGTCAATCAACTGGAAAACATTTTTAAACAAATCTATTTGACCCATAGATAGGAATCTAACAGGTACTATGCCACTCGATCAAAGTGGACCTGGGAGTAATGGCAATGAAAGGGTACGCCACATTCCCCGGAGCTCCATAACTGGGGCCTATCCTTCAGATGCACTTAAGTGTCATACCCAGGACTCCCATTTTTTTTGGGGGGGGAGTCTTACTCCTCTGCAAAGAATACAGTCGGTGTATTCCAAGTCCGGCCGACAGAACGGTCCTAGATTTGAACTTTGGTCCCTTTGTCCATTCCCCACAATCATAACTGCTACTGAAAGTATTCATTTACAAAGCCTAAACTATTCTTGGCACAAGGCCAGATTTATGGCGCACCCTGTGAAAATGAAAATCACTAGAAACGGTTTGATAGCCAAGCTCATTATCCATTACCCCATGCAAAGTACCCTGTTGATAAAAAAGTTGACACCGAACAAGAGATGGCTACTATTCACTCTCCACAAGAATTAGATTAAGGTCTAACCAAACGGAAAGAAGAAAACTACAGTCGTGACTATCCAACCATTAGCCTTCATAAACAGCAGCTTATGAGATTTGAACTCACTGGAAATGGTCTACTAAACTAGGACACAATACATTATACTAAGGAAACAATAATTATCTCCCTTGGAGAATAAGCGTGTCCGTAGGGTATCACATGACAGATCTGTTCTTTTGATAGCCGAGACGCTGTCTCCTACCTTGACAAGAAACAGTAAAGTATATGGCTTGGACATTTTTCTGTCCTTTATCATTAGGTGAGCTTTTTTCTGTTTCTGTACTCTTTTACCAACTGCTTATACACAGAATAAAAAGAGAGCATTTCTAGTTATTGGATCCCATTTGTGTATTCTTTTCAATACTACTTGTTTGTATATAATGTATATGTTAAACGTTTCAGTAAGAATAATTTAGCTTATCTTATCTTTCCTTCCACTTATTGAGTGTTTGTATATCACAGATATACTAATGCTAATATTAGTCCTTCGTGAATGTATACTCGACTAAATATTTTCCTCGCCTCCATAAAAACCAATAATACCATACTCGGAGCTAAACTTTTATAAAAACAGATATCGAGGAAGAGATAGATTCTTTTGTAAACACTATACAATTATTTCTAAAGTCACTCTTTATTCTCATCATAGAAAAACGAACCAGAATACAAAAACATTACTATTAACACTCTTAAAATATGCCAGAAAAACAAAACTAGACAGAAATACAAGTAACTAGCCAGGAGAGTGTTGAAAAAATTATTACTAAAGATTTTAGCAGGTTAGTCAAAAAGATATTTTTTCAGACCACAAAACCTCCCGGAATCCTTGTAGAAAAAAAACGAGAAAGATTATATCAACAACAACAATAAGATCAACAAGAAAAAAGTTCATCCTGAAACGCATAAATCAAAATTTAAGTTTCTTGAAACAGACAAGGGAAACAATGATACTAAAGACCACACCCGACTTCTTCTTATACATCACCCATCTGTACACACTCCCTTCCCATACAACTTGTTAAAAGATTTCTAACTTTCTTGATACAACAGCAAGGAAACTTCAATCCACAAAGTGAATATAAAAAAAAAGCTTTTAAGTATGTTTATAATACAATTATTATTAAATAATTCATAATTATTTATTTTTAAAATTTTGTTAATTTTCTTCTCATTTCAAATAAATGTCCCGAAGTAGTTTTAGAGTAATAGAATTCTAAATATAAGTAAAAAAGTAAAGTTGGCGACCGTAGTCGAGCGTGACCAGAAGGCTTCCTTTTCAATAGCTACTACACTGAGGTATCGGGGAGGGCTCCACTCCTCTCCCTGGATTGCTCCATTTCACCCTCGATACGCACCTTATATTGCCGAGTGTTAAGCAAGGAGGTATCAAGTACCATTTTTAAAGTCTTTGGTAAGACGCTACCTGGGATTGAACCCAGTTCTCCCAGACCATTGGCAAACACTCTATCCACTAGACAAATCAAAGTTCTGCTAATTGAGCAACTTTGGATAAGTGAATCAATGAGTGAATGGCTGTCAAACTTCTTCATTAATGTTTTACTACTTAGGACTTTTAATAAGTGTGAAAACCTGTCTGACTTTGGATTTCTGTTGCGTTGCCTCTTTGTAATGCATTTAGTCATTTGTCATTTTATAATCCTTTGTCCAAGGATGGAGAATCTATCGCCCAAGGGCTGTATGGAGCCTTTTAAACCATCAAGTGCAAATCTCCCAGAACCTTGTCGAAAAATCTAATAAAATCGATCCTCACCATACTTTAGGATCTCATATCGTAATGTTTTCTTAGAAAAATCAATCTCAAAAAGTCGTTGAAATATAGTGTTTCGGTAAAATTTACATTGTTCATGGCAAATGATCAGGAGCTCTTCAGTTATCAATAAAACTGAGCTCCGCTTCACTGGAAGCTCACAGTGCAGGTTAATCTCAATGAAAATCAACCAAGGAAATGGATCGAGTGAGATGGTGATGAAGATAATGTGTTGTTTGTATGGTAGCGGAAGAATATTATTCGGAAATGTTTCCATGAAGTAACACCACCAGCTTATGAATATGCATATTTGCACGCACATACACGTGCTATGCAAATATGGCCATACAGCATACACATAGAGATATATATAAGCGGCATCCAATAGTAGTAATGGTACCAGTATAGAGTCTAGTCTTCAAGTCGGCGTCACGTCGTACGAACTACAACTGCACTAGTCCGACCTCAACTAATACTGCCGACTTCAGCCAACCCAATACTGTTGAAATGGTCACCACGTTCACCTGATCAGACACGATTTATTTTTCTCTGGGGCTATGTGAAATGTCTGGTCTGTGTCCTTTCTACGTCTTCCTAGAGGAAGTCAAACAAAGAATCACTACCGCGCCTATAACTATTACCTAAAATATGCTACAGTGTGTTTGGCGAGTGTTGCTCTACAGACGACGCGTGCTGTGTCTCAGAGCGCATACTGAAAACTTACCTTTAATGGGATCCACATACCTTTCAATTTTTCATTCAGATTTTAACGAATAAAACTTATTTTGCTTAATATTAACCAACAGGTTTTCATTTTTCATTTGCTTTGATTACGTCGTTACTCAGATGTGCCATGGTGTATCGTCGTAGGAAATGGACACGGCGACACGAGTTCAAATTCTCGACGAGACTGTTTGCATTTCATATAGCACTAATACCCTTGGGATAGATATGGATTCAATAATTATCAATCCAGCTACGGGTAAATATTAGGGTAGATTGGGTTCTTTAGCTTTGGTTAGGCAACCAGTCTAGAGGGAAAACTCTGAATTCAAAGCTGTTAAACTCCGCTTAAAAATTGGCCTTGAGTCACATCTTGCCCATTCGGATGGGTTGGTAAATACATTATCATATATTTACGTCTGATATCATTGTTTAAATACCTTGTATTAATAAAGTTTTTCATTTCTTTTATGTAATACATGTTCCTTATACTGACTAAATTATTAACAGATAATTCAAATATTAGATATTGTTTTAAACAGACCAAATGTTATTGTGCAGCCTTCGTAGCTGATTTTAAATTTTAATGCGGCCTTTTAAACATGAAAAGGTTACTCTACCATTGTCGGTAGAGAGCAATTGGCCTTAGAGTGACTTATAAGGTGAGTATAACATAGAAATGTGTAAAACAATAAAAATGGCAAACTGTGATTTACTCAATTGCAGGGATTGACCGGGAACTAAAGCAATCAGATAGTGACTGAAGACTCAAAGTAGTAAAGCGTCCCAAGTAACAAAAGTCTTACTCTTAAAGTAGCTTAAAAAATTATGCTGTTACACTTAATATATGTTTAAATTATTTATAGAACTTTACTTGTTTTGACATCTTATCTGAATTTTTTGTTTTCTTTTGTTCTGTTTTTGGCGGTGATTTTTTCCCGATTGAAATCGCAAATTTGTAACAAAAAACAAACTCAGACACGATGTTAAAACAATTAATCTAAAAATATATTTGTTATGGCTGTTAAATCCCATGAAATTTATAGTATTGACTTAAAGGGAAAATTACTGGATTCATGTTATTTCGGTTATTAAGTCCAACCAAAAATCATGTAGGCTGTATAAGTAAGATAATCTTAGAAAAATGGACAAATACGATAAAGAACACCCTTGACGTGAACCATTAGAAAAAAAAAACATGCAGTGTTATACATTAGTTCACTGATATAGTAAAAAAAGAAATGTGAATGATTATAATTAAACAGAAATAGTTATTTGAAACCTTCTAATCGCTTGCAAAACAAAAACTGACTTCGGCGTTGAATAACCCCAAAAGGGTTGAAATGCTGTAAAACCAAAGTGGGGTGTGTTGAATAAAACAGTAAATAAATAACATGACAAATAAAAAGAGAAGGAAATAAATTTCAACTATGAATATGTTTTTGACCTGAACTCATATAAAAAGAAATACTGCCGATTTGGTTTGGTTTTATGGCGTATCAACTATTGCAGGTTATTTCAAGCCAAATCCATTTTTATGCATATAAACAATTCAGTTTAGCATAAGTCCACATAGGTAATTATTAAAACATTTCTATTTTACACAATTCAGTTTAACATAAGTACACAGTTTAGTTCTATTTGATCCAGAGTGGACCAGTGAGTAACGAAGGAATGACAGTACACTCCCGAGAATTGGAATCTCACCACAGGATGCAGTTTAGCGAGTATGCGATCGATCTCAGTATCGTCAAGCAAAGTATTTGAGTCATGAGCTTTTCTGAGAGTCGTTGTGTCAATATTGTGAGACATTGGTTACCTTTATGGCTCTACCTGTGTATTGAAGTAATTTCAATCATGAGTCTTGAATATATGCAAGAAAAGTGAGCCTATTTGCTTTTTAAACTTTTACAAAATCTACAAACTGTTAACAATCGTCATTTACTATTCTTAATTTTTCAATATTTTTTAAATAAATAGGAGTAGATCTGTAATAAGTTTTACGCTATAATTGATGTTATTTCATTAAATCAACTTTGAAATAATTTGGTAGACTTGCATTCCATAATAGGATCCACTCGGCAGATCACATGCCACTATAGAAACTATGTAGTAGACTGTCCACTACAATAGAATCCATGTTGTAGACTGTGCCACGATAGAAGCAGTTTGGTAGACTGATAATACCTTTTAGTGTCATACCCAGAATATTCCTTCCTTAACCGTCGACAATAGATGTAGACCTGTCTTGTTTCTCTTGAAGGGGCGAGCACCTCAGTTAAGAAACTCTGATTAAATTGAGTTGATTAGGAACTTTTTATTTTCGGGTTGCATAAAGATATTTTCTGTCTAGCTTTCTTTGACTCAAAGCCATTATCGATAACTGATTTTGATTTTTAAATGTATACAGGTTTATTTAAAAATTGTATCAGCTGAAGAAAGAGAGAAAGAGAAAGATATCTTCTTTAAATTGAAAGTCCTTCAAGAAAGCAGATATTAATGCCTGGGGTGTTGTTAGACAGGGTGTTATCTTTAAATAAGATTTTAGCATTTACATCACAGTCACTAATTAATATCGATGACATCCATCATTTTCATCAAACAGGTTTCTCAATTTAATGGCTATGATTTAATTGGCTCCAAGATAAATGAAGATATCTTTGCGCCTTCTTACAACAATTTCTTAGTACATAGCTCACTCGATTATCTGTTGTTTTGAGAAACTTCATGTTTAATCTTCCTCTCTTCTGATT
>OY757922.1:48483982-48493982 GCA_963585895.1 Sepioteuthis lessoniana
AAAGACTAAAAAAAAAAAAAATGGTACTTGATACCTCCTTGCTTAACACTCAGCATAATAAGGAATGGATCAAAAGTAAAATGGAGCTATCGATGGGAAAGGTGTAGCGCCTCCCCTACACCTCAGTGTTGTAGCTATTGAAAAAGGAGCCTTCGGGTGGCCTTTGACTACAGTTGCAATCTTTACTTATATATATATATATATATATATATATTATATATATATATACTCATTACCTTTACCGCGAGCAGAATGCGATATAAAGTCAAGTAGAGCTAGTTTAAGTTTTGTTTTCTTCCTCCAAGTTTGGTTAATATTACAACTCTAAAGAGCTCTACTGCTCTGGTATTTGGCTATAGCGATGTATATTTCAATGTTTAATTAGAAATTTATGCAAATGTAGTAATGTAAAGGTGTCAGAAGTAATAGAGAAGTTAGTTACAAAATAACAATGTTCGAGGAAATAAATTCCCTATTGTTTTTTACCAAACACTAATATTATATATATATATATATATATATATATATATATATATATATATATATATGTGTGTGTGTGTGTGTGTGTGTGTGTGTGTGTGTGTGTGGCGTGATCAAAGAGTACAGAAACCAAAGCTTTTAATGTTTTAATTCTAAAATTTATTTGAATGTTGAGGTGTACACTGTAAAAGCAACTTATAATAAATTAAATGATATCGAGAAGATTTTAGTTCCAATATGAAAAAAGAATTTATTAACCTAATTTTTATACTTTTTGGTCCGTTGTTTTTGGTGTCTTTGTACAAACCTAGCACTCTCCATACGTTGTTGGCGATAGTAGTTGAGGGTGACCCGAAGGCTCCCTTTTCGATATCTACTAAATGAGATGTAGGGGAGGGTGCAACTCCTTTACCCTTGATTCGTACCTTTTATGCTGAGTGCTAAGCAAGGAGACATCAAGTACCATTTTTGGAGTATTTGGTGTGACTCTACCTGGGAGTGAACCCTGGTCTCCCGGGTCTTTGCGAACTCTCTACCAATTAGGCCAATGGGCCGGTTATAAATCTGGAATATTTTCATAGTTTCGTAAACAGCAAATTCGTCTCAAAAGTAAGATTTGACGACCTGGGGGATATTAAAAGAAATAATAGAAAACAGTTTCATACCATATCAAAAAGAGAAATTTTAGAAGTGCTTTGACCCATGAGAAACTCACAGGAATGAGTGAGTGTGGGATCATTTTGAAGAAAATTGATGTTTCATTCATTGTTCATACTTTTTAATAATACTTCATATATATCTTAAATGATCAAGCAGTTCTATTTCAAACAATTCAGTTTAGCATAAGTCAACCAAGTTAAATGGTTTCAAGTATTGCAATATATCACTAACAATTCAATTAAACATTAGTCATTTTTTTATTTATTTTCACAGTCTCCCCATCTTTCTCTTTCTCTCACTCTCTCCTTCTACCCCCCTTCTCTCTCTCTCTCTCTCTCTCTCTCTCTCTCTCTCTCTCTCTCTCTCTCTCTCTCTCTCTATCTATCTATCTGTTTTTCTCACACTCAATATATTGAAATCGTAAATTCAAGAAAAAGTTTTTTTCTTTTGATAAAATCTGAACATATTGCATTTTCGGGAAACTAAAACAAATTTGAGTATAAGCATGTTGGAGTTGGCTTGTAAAATGAACAGGAGAACTTACACATACATACAATGATCAAATAATTCTCTTTAAAGCAATTCAATTTAGCATATGTCATTTGTTTGCACTCATTTTAAATGTCAAACTGTTCTATTTGACCTAAAGATAAGACCCTTTCAGGTGCTACCACTCAGGGCCAGAGTGGACCTGGGAGCGATGGCAATGGAAGGGAACTTTATATTCCCCAAAGCAGCAGCATTACTGGAGACTCACCATCAGATTGTTTAATGTCATACCCAGGACACTCGTTGGGGAGGTTTTAAGTCCTCGTCAGAGATGCAGTCAGTGTATTCTACAGCCCCACTTGACCGGGCTTTTAATAGTGCAAAGAATTCTTTGAATATTAATGACCATTCTCAAAACTGAAGACTTTTTAAAGATTTTTTTGCCAATTTTTGATTCTCAAAATAAGATAAGCTAATTTGTTTTTCCCTCAGTCATCCTTACTTCTACGGTTTGAACCGGCTCATTGGCTAGAGTGTTTGCCAATGGTCCAGGAGACCGGGGTTCAATCTCAGGTCGAGTCATACCAAAGACTTAAAGAATGGTACTTGATACTTCCTTGCTTAACACTCACTCAGCCTTATAAGGTACGAATCAAGTGTAAAGTAGGGCAATCCAGGGAAAGGAGTAGCACCCTCCCCGACACCTTGGTGTAGTACCTATTGAAAAGAGAGCCTCCGCGTTGCCCTCGACTATAGTCGCCAACTTTACTTTTACTTACTTCTACAGAGTGATCACATTTTGGACTCTCTAAAAATACAAAATATTCTAAAAGTACCTCATGATAAATAAGGTGTATTATTTTGGTACATATATCTTGTAGCGCTTATGTCACATGATCACAGCTGTTTAAGCTATACAAGTTACCCTCCTGTGTTTGGCAATTGATGCACTTAGATGTTGTGCATTGCTTAACTCAAATGTGTGTAGAAAGAAAGAAGCAAACAATTTTTTCTAAAAACTTTTCTTCTGAACCAAAAATACCTGGATTTTATCATTCATAAGTAAAGTTGGCAATTTTAGTTGAGGGTGACCCAAAGGCTCCCTTTTCAATAGCTACTACACTGAGGTGTAGGGAAGTGTGCTACTCCATTCCCTGTATTGCTCCACTTTACCCTTGATCCTTACCTTATAATGCTGAGCGTTAAGCAAGGTAGCATCAAGTACCATTTTTTTGAGTCTTTGGTATGACTTGACCTGGGATTGAATCCCAGTTTTCCGCACCAGAAGCAAACTCTCTAACCATTAGTCAAATGGAACATTATACAATTAAAACGGATATTGATAGGTATTATTTGTTAGTAAATGAAAATTTGAAACAAAAAACAATAATGAATTTGGTTTTAAAATATACTTACTGTATAAAATTTTGCTTAGAGATATATTTATTTTGGAACCATTACATATTCAAATTTTTGGTTACAGAATCTCAGTCCTTTAGAGTTGGGTAATAAATAATAGTTAAGGATATCTATTTTGATTGTACAAAGTTCCACAAAAAATAATAAAATGCATGTATATTTGGTTTAGAAAACATTAACTCCATATAAAGATTTGCTGACATGGACTTATCTAAGGATGATTTTGTATTATGTTGATTTTTATTCATGTTTTGAAACTTATCAAATTGATTTTTTAAATATCTTACTTACATCATGGATTATATAATAACAATAATAATAATGATGATAATAATATACTTTACAGTAATGATATAATACCATATAAAAACATTATATCTATTTTACTTATAGGTCAATGGACTATACAGGTATAAGGTAAGTAATTTTTCAAAGTTTTTCTCCATTTTTTCCAGGATTACAAAAAAATAACTAACAAACTAATAATAAATAAAAAAGATAAATATCTGATATTGAATTCTTTTTTAAATTTACAATTTTGTTAAGGGTTTGAAATGTGAACTTCATTAAAGAAATATTGATATTTATAACAATCTCTATTTGACTGACAATATTTCAATCAATATTTTATTACTGAAGTTATTACTGTTATAATCTTCTTTTCTTTAATATAGTTTTAGCATTGTATACATTAAAGAAAAAAAATGTATAACTTTTCTTTGTATCAAATCTATAAATTTTCATTTAGTATGAATTCTATTTGCAATTTCTGAGGTTTTGTAAATATTACAAGTTTCCTACTAGATTATTTTTTCTTATATTTTCTTTTGTCTTTTATTCGCCATTTACAGTGTGTCCCAATAAAAAGAGAAAATTTGACATGTTTAACTGTGTTTTTATACTTTCACATGCATTTTCCTTTTTTAATGCAGCATTTTTTAATTTTCAGCAGTTTCCAATGTGATATTTTTCAGCAAAAAAACAAATTTAAAAAACTGTTACTTTAAACCTTTTAATTGCCATAAAATGAAATCAAAATTGGTTTTGTAGTTGCTAATTTCACTTGATTCTACATCTGAATCATGTGTAATGTCTTCCAGTGACTAACATTGTTTACCTCTATGAGTTTCCTTGACAACAATCTAGATGTCAAAAATAGTCAAATTTAGTGTTCTCTGCCAAATTCCCCTGTGGGTGAAAAATACAATGAAATTTGACTGTATTTGCATATAGTGTAGAGTTTGGAATTTCACTATAGCCTCACACAACATAGATTTAGGCACACATATAGTAATGAAAGGGTTAGATATCAACAATTTTGATAATCCTACACCAGACTTTGAGAGATGCAATTTTTCTTTGGTTGCTAAGCTTTTTCTGATTCTTTCTGGAAAAAAAATATAATAACAATTAATTTTATTCTGATTAACTTCAGTATTTCAAGAATTTTTTCCAATTTCTAAAGATAATAATTAAAATTTTTAAGATTTAAAAGAATTTTCACAATCTCTTGTTTTGACTGAATTAAAACTTTAACCCTTTTGGTGCATTAAACAATTTGAGTGGCTCAAATATTTTAATGCATGTTGGTAAGATGCATCTTTTGTTCACATTACTTAAAAAGTTTACATTTTGTTCAATATAACTCAGCCCTAAAATTAAAGATTAAAAATTTAAAAGAAAACAATATTTTATTACTTCTAAAACGTTTGTAAAACAGTCATTTTTAGAAGTTTCAAGGAATAATAAATTATCTCAGATAACTTGTGTGATATAGTCCCCAATGCCAATTTTTTTTAGTAATATTGTAATTGTGAAACTCCAATATTTTTTATTTGTATGCTTTTTTATTTTGTGGTCAAAAGTAGATTGAAAGCATTAAATTTGTTGCCAAGTGCATTGCACCAAAATGGTTTCGGTACATTCTGGAAAGCACAAGAAGCAACAGATCAAAAATAAACAAAAAATGTCGTAAACTTGTGTTTTAAAAATAGTGTCCAATGGATATCAAAACAATATTCTTGTTATATCTCAGAATAACATAGTGGTGGTAAGCAGATGATCAAACTATGATTTTATTATAGAAATTTTATTATAGAAATAAAAATTCAAAGTGATAGTTTGATTTACACTGGAGGATTTTATTATCGTTGGAATCATCATCATCAGTTGCATCATCACTGAAGTTATTTTAATGCTATATATTTTATCTTTATAATAATCATAATCATTTTCCATTCTCAATATTATCACTTCATTATCAATGTTATCATTTTTATCAGCATCCTTATTATCATTATTATGATTATCATAATTGTTATTGTCATCATCATCGTCATCATCATCATCTAAAGTTAACAATCCTACACAAAAATAACTGCCCCCAGCAAAACATTTCTTGACATTTGCCCCATGGACAATTTCCCCAGTTGAGAGAAAATTCCAATAATTATCTCAATGAAATTGCAAATATATATATATATATATATATATATATATATATATATATATATATATATATATATATATATATATATATATATTTGTTTGCCCAAAATGATATCTAAAAATCTGAAAAACATGAAATGTTTATTGTAATCAAAATTATAATGATATATTGGAAAAATTTGAAAATAAAATACTGATTTTATTAATATTTATTTCCTCTACCATGAAGGAATTTCTGAGGTGCTTCAACTAATAAAAAACTCACTGGAATAAATGTATTGAATGCCAAGGAGACTGTTTGGAGGAAAATTAATGTTTTATTTATTGGTCATTTATGTCTTTAAAAATACATTTTTGTTTGGTAAATACAATTTCAGTCTTGATACTTTTTAAACAAACCTCCTCTATAGATTATTTTTTCAGAAGATATTTAAACATTTTTGACATATCTCATTAATCAAAATTAATTGCTATTCTTTGTCATAAAAAAAAAATGCCAATTTTTTTTTGTTAGAAAAAAGAATTGGAGGATGAGAAGTTGAAAAAAGTTTATTATCTCCAATTCTCCAAATAAAACCAACTCCCTCAGTTTCAGCAAATACGAAATATCCTGATTATTCTTGCAAAGCATTGATCTGTACATCTCTGTCAAGTTAAAAAAAAAAAGGAAACAAAAATCTTTTAAGCCAAGCAGTATAAACGTTTTTGTTGTGGTCTCAATAACTGACCCAGGAGCTGTTTGCTAACATGGGGAAACTCCTTCTTTTGTATTATTTGTTTTCAATTCAAGGTCATCATTTTTTTTCCCTCCTTTTTTTCTGCTCTTTTCCTGGTCTTGTATTCAAGTCCCAGCATCATTTCCTCCATCTTTTCAATAAAAAAATCTTTCGTTTCTATGAAATTTTAGAACAAGAGTTGGCCTTTATCATTCATTTTTTTTCTCTATTATTCACACTCAAATTTATTTATTTTATTCCTTTTTTAATATCAGCTTATTTTTTCATGTATTGTCTGGCAGGAGTTTATGTACCTGAGGGGAGACACTTTAAACCAAATTTATATGCAAAATATTGTTTCCTGGCCGCTAAAGACAGGAAATCATTGAATAATGAAACCTTTTCTTCTTTTTTTTAACAAATAGCGAAAGCATTTGACAATTAAACAAAAAATAATTCACTGAGTTTTCTTTTAATTTGGTAATTATAACACTTCAAATTATTCAGCTGAAAAGCGGTTGCACTCATTAAAAGATTTTTATACCAAAAGTATTGACAGTCTTTAACATCTAAATATTTTTAATGACACTCATTCCTTGTATTTAAAAGTTGAGTAATTAAATAGAAAATGGAAAATAACCGTTAAAAAAAAAATGCTTTAATGAATTAATTTTTTTTTTGGCATATGATTACATTTTTTAATTACACTATGTAAATCTTTTACAAATTTTTTCTTTTTCTTGGAGAGACAGTACTATTTCCCAACGGATCATTTTTAAAGCAAATGGTCACTACCTATATTTTTCTTTAAACTTTGCTTTTGTGATCTACGTAATGAAATGTATAAAACAAGATGAACAACTATATTTGGAGGCTAATATGTGAAAGTGATTTGCATAATATTCCTAGATGCTAAAGAAATTACTCACTCGTACATATTTTGGATCATTTTTGTATAATTTTACTTTGAATACTCGTAAATTTTGATTCATAAGTTGTTTTATTCAGAGCACACATTATTGAAAAGGTACAAATTTTCTAATTTTTGCAAAGAAATTTCTCATTTTCATCATCCAGAGCAGAAAAACAAAGTTTGAAGGAAATAATGGCAATTTTCTACAACATAAGCAATTATTAAATAATGCATAATCCAAGAACAAAATTGAAATGAGATTGTGATATTTCACAGAAAATAAAATAAGGTAGCAGAGTTCAAATTACAATGAAAGCTGTTTGTATTCACTTCTTTATAATAAACTGGAGACAAACATAAAACCACTTCCAGTTAGAGGTAAAATAGCATGGTTGATAATCCTCTTTTGTTATAATGGTGGGAAATCAGTCTAGGAGAAGAAAACTTTGAATTAAAACCATGGATATAAAACTATGTCACTGTTTATTCCAAGAACAGTCATGGTAATTCACAGTTAAATCAATAAAGGAAACTGTGAAGAGCCATGATTACCAAAATCTTGAAGGAACTTGTCACTTTCCATATATTTTCAGGGTACTTAAAAATATTTTACTTTTGATAAAAAGTGAATTCAGGACAGATTTTTGATTTTTACAAAGATTTCTACTTTTGAACAAGTAAGGTATATGCCACTGTTCACTGTAGAAATATTTTTTAATAAAAGCTTTTAATGGTTTCTCTTATTCTTATTGGGAAGCAAATGATAAACAAAATTCCTTTGTCCCCAAATAATTGTTATATTTAATGTATAAAATTCATATGTAAATGTAACAATTTTGAAGGGACACAAATTAGTAATTCTTATCTGTATCACTGGCAAATTGCTTTGAATTTTTTGATAATTAAAAAACTTCACATTAGAAAAAGAAAATTTTATTGTAAACAAAATCACAGGACATTTATTTTGGCATCTTTTTACAGTTCTGAATGATAAATTTCATGAAAATATTTTATAACTGAATAAAAACTACAAACAAGAACTTCTATGACCCAACCAAAAACTTACACTTTATTTCAAATACCCTTCATATATATATATATATATATATATATATATATATATATACATATATATAATAATGTGTGTATGTATGTGTACATAAAGATCAATAAAAATACATACACACATATATACATATATTCAGTGAGAGAGAAAGAGAGAAGGAGTGAGGGATAGAGAGATAAGAAGAAAGTGAAACAAAGATTTAGATACATACCTGAATATAAAATATGAAGAGGATATACCTATATATATATATGTGTGTGTGTGTGTGTGTGTGTGTGTGTGTGTGTGTGTGTGTGTGTGTGTGTGTGTGTGTGACAACTATATAATCTCTTATAGACCAATACCATTCCCTATAATTCCCCCTCACCACCCTCAGTATTCCTCCATCAGGGTAAGCAGTGCTCCCCTAAATAGGGCTGCTCAAACACAAGACTCTTTACAAAGGTCAATCCCTATCATGAGAGGGACACAACAATGGTGTTAGGATAAGACTCCTGCCAACCATGTGTAGATATGTTACCAACTGGTCAAATCAGAATATGTCACCATACTTTGAACACCACGAGGAAAGATTGTAAAAAAACATTTGTACCAGCTAGTATTGTAGTGGTCAATGCTTGTGAAACACCAATATAACTCTCTAAAACTTCATCAATATCATTCAGTGACAAGCCTAAGCTAGATAACCAATAATCATGTCAACCACAGGTGTTTTCCTTTGCCTAGTTGGATAACTTGACCAATTATAATGGGTCCAACACTTCCGGGAATAATTTGCCAGTTATCAATTGAACAAAAAGCTTCCTCCGGCCTTTGATAAGTTTTGTTTTTCATTCGACAGAGTAACTAAATACCTTCCTCACATGACAAACTCGGTGGCGGTACTTATTTAGTCACCAATGATCCAACTATGGAAAAGGTAGTGTAGGGTTAAATAGTATTAGTAGAACTCTAAGTGACTTCACACACACACACACACATACATACATACACACACACACATATAGATATATATACACATATGCATACACTCATATAGGAATCTCTCTCTCTCTATATATATATATATATATTGAGAGAGAGAGAGATGAGAGGAGTTAGAGATTTAACATAATAGGTATATATACAAAAACTAAAGGAAATTAAAATCTCTTTTTGCAGTTGTCTCATCACTAGAAAGTATACTAAGTTTCTTGTATCAACTATGGAATATAGGACACAATCATCAGATGATTGTGTTCACTTCTCAATAATTGATACAGGAAACTTATTGTACTTTCTAATGAAGAGACAATACTAAAAGGTGGAAATTTTAGGTTAATATATATATATATATATATATATATATATATATATATATATATATATATATATATAAGCGTAAATATTACATATAATTTATAAATATATACTGAATTCAGTGTTTTCCTTCTCTTAAACCAGGTTAAAAAATCCCAGTCTGCTCTACGATTTACCCATAGCTTGTGGGAGAATAGTTGGATTCATACCTTTCCCAATGGTATGAGCTTTATGCAAAATGCAAACATTCTCATCCAGATATTGAACTTGTGTCGTCATGTCCATTTCCTATGTCAGTAACCCTTTGATCATGGAATATAATGTTACATACATGAGTGTGTGTGTGTATGTGTGTGTGTGTGTGTTTTTCATTAGGACAATTATAGGCATACTTTTCGGCAATGAACCTCCCCAACCTCACCAGCAATGGTTAAATAGTTCCATGACTGTTCTACAAAAATGGCTTTGGCAATAAATAACCCATAAAAATTTCTAAACATAGAAACCAAA
>OY757922.1:48498982-48538982 GCA_963585895.1 Sepioteuthis lessoniana
TTAGATTACCTCATTGCATCTTTGACTACATGAGCCAATTAACTTCTTCCAAAAGATGGTGGTAATACTTACCCATTCTTCTTTCAGAAAACCCCATAAATCATCATTATTTTGAGGATTTCTGTTCTGAGCTTTCTCTCCTATGATTTTTCATACATGCTCTATAGGATTCATATCTGGTCTTTGTATTGGCCACTTCATAATTCCTTTCAAGAAAAGTTAACACAATTTTAGCTTTGTGGCAAGATGTGTGGTCTTGCATAAATATTGGAGTTTCAACTGTCGTTTTGCGTAAATGAGGGAGATTATGCTAGCGAAGAAGTTCTTTATAAGCACTGGCATTAATATTACCATGAAAATGAACAAAGGGTCCTACTCCCACTAAAGAAATCATCCCCCAAATCATAAAGATCCCCCCTCCAAATTTCAGTTTTCTAAAAACATTGAGGAGATAAGTGTTCCCCTCTTTTACATCTTACAAACCTCTTACCATCAGATCTAAACAAGTTGAATTTGGATTCATCACTAAAGTGATTCATATTCCATTGTTTCTCTGTCCACAGTAAATGTTCTGTGGCAAAGTCAAGACAAACTTTTTCTTTTTCTTTTAGATCAAAGGTTTGCTACATGGAAATCGAACCACTAATTTTTCCTTATTTAATCTATGAGAAACATTTTTTCTAGAGATTGGCTTTCCTGTTTGCCCTCAAAATGCATGAGAAATAGACATTGCTGTATTGAAACAGTCTTTTAAAGACATTTTAACAATCATCTGATCTTCCTGTTTAGTAGTCATAGGAGGCCTGCCAGTTCTCGGTTTTGGTTCAAGTATCTTGTCAGCTTTAAATCTATTGATGATACGATAATGCTTTTTGAACTTTGTATGATGCCAGCAATTTCAGAATACGATTTGCCTTCTTCATGATTTGCTAAAATGAGCTTTTTTTTTTCTCAAGTTAAACAATTACATACTTTCACTGCCATCTTGCTTAAAAATAGTTCCTACAATCTATTACAGTTGACTATAAATCAAAATTAGCTATCAAGTTGTTTAAAAATTACCTAAATTACTATAATTCAATGGCGTTCTTTAACTTTTGACCAGAGCAAAATGTATATTTTTGCTTTTTAGTTAAAAAAATTTAAAAAATTTTACTGAAAAAAATTTAAAAAATTTTACATGTAATAAATACATATATGTTCCAAGTATATTTTGGGAAAATTTCGGAAACATACATGCAAATTTTTTCAATTAAAAATCATTTAAGTATTTGCTGCTGTTCCATTCCTTAACTTATGGCCACTACTGTATATATATATATATATATATATACCAATCCCTCTACATGAGCAAGATGGGACAAAAAATCAGAGTTTAACAGGTTTGAAGTCAGAGTTTTTCTTCTCCTTGACTGATTGCCATACCAAAGTTAAAAAGCCCAATCTGCCCCATTATTTATCCATAACTGGAGAGAATATAATTGGATACACTCCTTTCTTAAAGGTTTTAGTACTATATGAAATACAAACTACCTCATCCAGGATTTGAACTCAGGTCACCACATCCATTTCTTACAATAATAACCATTACATACTAACCATTACATATAGATTCCTATATGTGTGTATGTGTGTGTGAATTTTTATCTGAATCTTTCAATAGGTATTATGTTCAATTCATGTGATTTATATTTTCTACTGCATAAAGTGCATTAACAAGGGAAAATATCATGTCGAAAACAAGATATTTGTTGTACAAAGCAAACATTTGTGTTTTCTGGTTTGGTTTGGTTTAGTTTGGTTTTATGGCACATCAACCATAGGTTGATGTAGGTTACATAATGCCAAATCCATTTTTATACATATAAACAGCTCTATTTCAAACAATTCAGTTTAGCATAAGTAAAGTTTTTTGTTTACACAATTAAATGTAAAAACAGTTAATTTCAAGCAATTCATTTTAGCATAAGTCCACAGTTTAGTTCTATTTTACCCATAGATAGGATCCAATCAGGTTATACCACTCCGGATCAGAGTGGACCTGGGAGCAATGGCAATTAAGGGATACTCCACATTTACCAAAGCTTCAGGATTACAGAAGCCTCACCATGAGATTGCTTAGTGTCATATCCAGGACACACGTTGGAGGGAGGGTGGGTCTTGCAGTTTTGTGTCACACCCAGGGCACCACTTTTGCGGGGTCTTACTCACCAACAGGGCATACAGACAGTGTAATTTAAGCTCCACTGACAGGTTGGTAGATTTTGAGAAGAAAATCATTTTACTGATTAGGAAGATTAGGAAGCATGCATGGAGTAAAGATTTTTTTCATAAAAAATAGGCCTGATGAAATGAGTTTGAATATTGAACAAGGTTGTTTTCATTTCATAGAGTGCTAATGACATTGGGAAAAACCTCCAGTCCTCTAGACTTCCAGCCTCACCATCATATGCAGTACAGTGTCATACCAAGGACACATCATTTTCTAAGGTGTGTAGGCCTTTTAGGGAAACTTTCCTCACATTCTATATTACATCAGAATTTTTACATAGATTCTGTACCAAGCTATACAAAAATTTAAAAGCAAAAATGTTGACGGTGAGTATGTTTCCAAAGTTATCAACCTATTCAAGAAATAC
Source organism: Sepioteuthis lessoniana (assembly GCA_963585895.1). Taxonomy (NCBI): domain Eukaryota; kingdom Metazoa; phylum Mollusca; class Cephalopoda; order Myopsida; family Loliginidae; genus Sepioteuthis; species Sepioteuthis lessoniana. Next base: position 48,501,622 of record OY757922.1, read on the forward strand.
TTGTAAAGCTTTAAGAGACTTCTTCAGACTTAGAAAGAATTAAACTCAAGAACAATAAGTTCAATATTTAAGTCTTGAATACTTTTTCCCAAGCAATGCCAGGTACCCCAGCTAGTATATACATATAACTAAAGATTTGTTCATTTGTGTATATGTATTAATATGCTAACATAAAAAAATATCCAATTATTTGTAAGTACCTACATTAGAGTCCATGTTTTTTACTTACATTTTAAGTATTATATATATTTAGAACACACTGTGTAAAATTTATATTCATGGTTTTTATATAAAGTCATATTCATAAAAAATTACATAAAATTCACAAAAAATTATATGAATTTCTGATATAAACTGATAGACATAAAAATTGAAAACAATTTGAATAAAAACTGTACAGATTTTGTTTATCTATTATTTATTAAGTTATTTACTTTTTCTTTTTTTCAATCATAAAACCATTTTTGCTGGATCTGAGAGAATAGTAGAATGCCAAAATCTTCAGTGAAAAAAAAGAATATTATTACAACCAGTTTTCCCAGTTTATTATAGACAATAAACATTAAAAAAAAAGTTTCATCAGCTTTCTTATACAAGCCTTCATTTATTTTTATTTTTTTACAAAAGGGAGTTCAAGACAACAAAGCAAATGCTGAAGTAGATCACATATCTCTACATATGTTCATGTTCTTCATAGATGAAGATCTTCTTCAAAACAAATCTGAGTGTCCTTTTAAAGGAATGAATTTTTTGCATGAACAGAGGTTTTTCTTTGTGTTTTTTTATTAAAAAATAAAATGCCAATCAAATTTTAAAAAATTTTTTGGGGTGGGCTTTATTTCAAAAAATAAAAATAAATTATGACTCTTCTTTGAGAAAACTTCTGTTTGAATTCTATCAATGCAGTCTTAAAAATTCTGTTTCCAGTTCAAAAGAAAATTACACAGATAGACTTTTTTTTGAATAAATAATTTTTTAATGAAAAAAATTTCATTGAGAATAAAGTATTATTATTTCACAATCATGTTTTCTCAAATTCGTTGCCTGTTTCTCATGAATACATTGAAACAGAAGTGTAAATAAAAAAAGACCTCCTGCTATCAAAAAAAGACAAACTATACACGCACACATTTTTATTACTCTATTGTAACTACTGTTGACCCATACAGCATCCAAAATCAATTTAAATAATTCTTTTCTTTTGTCATCTTTTATATTGTTGGAATTTTTTAAAAAGACAAAAAGCGAATGATTAAAATTTTACTTTTCAATTATTCTTCATTTGTATTATATAAAATATGTTACAATTAAGAATAAAAAAAAAACCCTTTTTCTTTAAAAAAAAAAAAAGGAACAAACTAATTGTTCTATTGTATAACCTGACACTTCAAATATTCATTCTAAATCATATAAAATACTCAAATTTATATGTAAAATACCCTGATACAATAATAAAATGCCCTAATGCATATATAAAATATAGCTTTATATAATATATATATATATATATATATATATATATATATATATATATATATATATATGTTGATGCATATATAAAATATTGATACATGTGAAAATACTCTATGCATACATATATATAGACAGACAGACAGAGAAAGAGAGAAAGAAAGAGAAAGAGAGAGAGAGAGAGTATTTTATATATATATGTATAAAATGCTGATGCATATTGCATTTATAAATTATTGATACATATAAAAATACACTCATATAACATAATATAATCATATATATATATATATATATATATATATATATATATATATATATATATATATATATATTCAAATATTTTTCCTAAATCATATAAAAATTCAAATTCATATGCAAAATATTCTGATACAACTATAAAACAGTCTAATACACATATAGAATACTGGTATATATATATATATATATATATATATATATATATATATATATATATATATATATATAGAGAGAGAGAGAGAGAGAGAGAGAGAGAGAGAGAGAGAAGTAGATAGATAGATAGATAGATAGAGAGAGAGAGAGAGAGAAAGTATATTTTAATTTTATGTACATATGATAAGCTAATGCATATATATGTTAGTATATAAAAAATACTCAAATCTAATCTAATATATATATATATATATGTGTGTGTGTGTGTGTGTGTATTGGTTGGATGGTTGGTTAGTTGGTTATTGTTTGGGTTTTATAGCATATCAAGCTTTGTAGGTTATTTAACACCAAATCCATTTTTATACAAATAGTGCGTTTTATTTCAAACAATTCAGTTTAGAATTCTATTCAACCTATAGATAGGGCCCTATCAGGTGTTACCACTCCAGGCCAGAGGGGTCCTGGGAGCGATGGCAATGAAGGAGTACTCAGCATTCCCCAAAGCTCCAGCATTACTGGAACCTCACCATCAGATTGTGTTTAGTGTCATATTTTGGACACTCCTGTGGGTGGGGGATCTTACTCCTCCGCTGAGAAGCAGTGTATTTTACAGCCCCAGCTGACTGGGCCATGTGTGAGTGCATGTGAATATATATATATATATATATATATATATATATATATATATATATATATGATTTTTTTTATTTTTAATATTCTTCCTAAATCATGTAAAATATTTAAATACAATAATGAAATGCTCTAATGTACATATGATACTCTGTGTTCAACATTTGCAAGTAAAAATTTATCCACTAAAATGTCTTCATGGCTACAAATTTCATTAAAAACATTATTTTACTTTATATTTGTTGATTAAAAATCCTGCTTAAATGAAACTTGGTGTGAAGATAGCTTTATATTAGATCTGCATATTGTGCCAGCCATATTGTTTCACACTTTATAGAAAAAGATGAAAATATTAAAACTCTTTCAGGTCACAGTGTAAATGATTTAAAAGTAACATTAGATTCATTGCAGAATAAAATTTTGTATGATTGAAAAAGAGTTTTTATTTATTAGTTGAATTACATGAAGCTTTCTTAAAGAAATCTTTTTCTCAATAAGCCACAAAAAAAAAAGGGAAAGAAAATACTTACCCACAAAGAAAGTTGGGTGTGGCAGCATAACAAGAGTAACACAACCCCACCTGAACATAATAACAGGTTCCAAGTAAAAATCTCCTGAAGGTTACCAGATACAATATACGCCTCAGGAAAAATGAGGAACACACCAACCAAAACAGTCTAGTCAAAACAATAAAAAATGAAATTACTGGTTTAAATTATTCAAGGAATGATAACAATAGCTCATCTCAAAGTTGGAAGAAGTGGACATTGCTTTCAGGAATTTTCTTGTCTAATAATACACAGCAAAGAAAAGAATTTGCTTAATTGATATTTGCTAAAGTGAACCAGCTTTGGAAACCAGACAGATTCATTGAGTGCTGAGTGAGGAGCAAGCTCAACAAGAGTTGCTTACAAGACATACAGTTTATGAAATGCCTTTTTAATGTTTCAGAAAAGTACCCTTGTCAAATAAACCCATCTGTTGAACCTTTTTTCAATTTCATTAACTTAGCTCATAAGTTTTGTCTGCAAAGTAAAGAGACTGATTTATCTTTTATTTTTCAGGTTGGCAACCCCTATTTGAAATCAACTAATCAATATTGAGCTTGGGATAGACATAAAACTAGATTTATCCCATAACCTGGTTTGGCTGTAGGGGTGGTACTCATATGGGAGGTCTAGTGCAGGAAATGCTGAATGGAGCTCATCCCTCTCCAGGTCTACAACTGGTTGGAATTCATTCTTAAAGATCAGCTGCTATACCAAGGTTAAAGAACTCTGTATGCTCTACTAGTTAACCTTAGCTAGTGGGAGAATAGTAAGATTCATATGTTTCCAAAGGGTATTAGCACTATTCAGGATTTGAACTTGGGTAGCTAATTCTCCTTCTGATAATCATAACTATTACAACATGAGCACCTTCCAGATATACATGTATATATGTGTTGATATAGATATCCATATATATAAAGATATACATGTATATGTATCTAGTTTATGCTTGATACATACATACATACATACATATGTAATATATATCTACAATCATACGTTCATACATATATGGTGGTGATGGGAGTCTAATTCTTAACCTGACAATTATTTGCTGAATTTTGATCAGAAATTTACAATGTATTACAATGTTCAATTTATTTCATTAACTGATAAATAATGAGTTAATTGCATTGACAAAGAAATTATATAAAAAGTTGAATACGTTCTTTAGAATAAAGGATTTTTCATCATTAAGTTGTTGAATTATTGAAAATATTCAGGTATCTCTCTCAGAATTCACATTTATCTGATTAGTCTTGGATTATTAAAAGTGTGTTTAGTTGAGTGTATTTCGTTATGTGTGTTTGGTAAAGTGTATTTGGTTAAGTGTGTTCAGTTAAGTGTGTGTGGTTGTGTTTGATTAAGTGTATTTGGCTAAGTGTGTTTTTTAAGTATATTTAGTTAAGTGTATCTGGCTAAGTGTATCTGACTCAGTGTGTTTAGTTAAGTATATTTGGTTAAGTGTGTTCAGTTAAGTGTGTTTGGTTAAGTTTATTTGGTTGAGTGTGTTTGGTTAAGTATATCTGGCTAAGTATGTTTGGTTAATTGTGTTTGACTAAGTATGTTTGGTTAGGTGTATTTGATTAGGTGTGTTTGGATAAGTGTGATATGAAATTCTATATTAAACTTAAGGAGAATATGACAGAAATATTTAACAAGTTTACACAGGCTTATAGAGATCAAGTATGATTCCAAGCATAGGTTTTTAGGTGGCACAAAGCATTTTAGTATGGATGTGACTCTGAGAAAGATGAACCCCATTCTAGCCAACTGGTCATTTCATGAACAGAAGAAAATGTGACCGAAGGAAGAAATCTCATCAGATCTTACCGACATTTATCAGTCAGAATAATTAGCGATAAACTAACCTGGATTTTCAGTCAGGATTGCTCACCTGAAAAAAAAATCTGTATGACCACTGTCTAGTTACAAAAAAGTCAGTATGATTCATTTTCAGGATTGCTCTGTTAACAATTACTACAGGTCTCTTACTTTTCTGACCAGACACATTATAACTATTTCCTGTTCCCAAAATCAAAGCCCAGATCTGTAATTACCAGTTGGGAAATGTTGAATACAACAGGCCATGACAAATTAACTGAAGACTTCCAGCACTGATTCCAATAAGAGAAACAAAATCTCCATCAATGTCTGAATTAAAGAGATCAAGTTCTATCCTTATTGTATGTTGCCAATTATTTAATTTTGAATTCTAAAATTTGCAAAATTTAAAGTTTCAGGCTGGATACTTTTTGATCACAACTCATTTATAAGTAACTACAAAATCTACCTAAGTAAGATACGATGGATGATAACCATTTTGGGCACAGAGTGAGGATCAATTTCATTAAATTTATACTGGCCCACAAGTCTACATTTGACAGCCTCTACTCCTTAGTAAGTTGCTTAAATTTAAGTGCATCTAAAAAGCATTAAATGGTTATTTATATCTAAATTTGTCTGCTGATGACGTTCACATGAAAATGATTTCTTGGTTGATTGGCTTGTGGTTTCCTCAATTAATCTGCCAAAAATCAGTGATTTTGACTGCATCAATTTGTTTGTCAGGTGATTCTCAGTTTGGCTTGCATATTGACAGGAATTAAATGGTAAATAGAAATGAAATTTGTCTACAGTGAAAAAAAAATTGCTGAGTTACCTAAGGATAATCAACAATGTGGTCTATACTGTAAAGAGTAGGAATAATTATTTTTTTTAATGTACATGAACATAAATACATACATCAATCTGTGTTTACACGCACACACACACACACACACACACACACACACACACACACACACACACACACACACACACACACTCTCTCTCTCTCTCTCTATATATATATATATGTATATATATATATATATATGTGTGTATATATACATACACATATATAAACTAAAATATATATAAATATATTGTATATATATATATATATATATATATATATATATACGAACACATGCTTATCTTCAAACACAAGTTTCATCCCATCTTATTAAGACACTCATCAGGCAGAGAAAAAATATACCAAAAATTATACTGCATTTGGTCTGCTACAAAGCCACCAAGTGAGATAGTGACAACCATACAATGTTATATATATATATGTGTGTGTGTGTGTGTGTGTGTGTTTGTGTGTGTTGATCGATTCTGAAGCTAGACAATGTATACCAAATTTTTACTTGAAATTATTGTGTAATGTTTAATCGATATGTTTATATGAATATTCATATATGCATAAAAATGGCCCCTCAAAATTAATCTATTTATCTATCTATCTATCTCAAGGCGATATATAAGCTTTGCTTTTGTTGAGACTGCTGGTGGCTATCAGATTGTGTTATCAGGCCGACATAAAGTTGGCCAGGTTTCAATCCCAGTTTGAGGCATTGCATGTGTCTGGCCACATTGAAGAGTTATGATACAATGAAACAGTCTATCTATAGATGACAATGTCTCTCTCTATATATATGTATTTACCGACCCCTCTGCATGAGTATGATGTGACACAAGGTCAATTTTTAAGCAGAGTTTAACAGATTTTAATTAAAAGTTTTCCCTCTCTTTGACTGGTTGCTTAACCAAAGCAAAAGAATCTAGTTTGCTGTACTATTTACCCATAGCTGGGGAGAGAATAACTGGATTCATACCTTTCCCAAGGGTATTAGTGCAATGTTAAATGCAATCAACCTCATCCAGGATTTGAACTCTGGTCACCATGTCCATTTCCTACACCAATAACCATTACACCACAGCCACCTCCATGTATGTGGGAAAGATATTCTGCAGCCTGACTCAATTTTTTACTGAATTTTGATCTGAAATTTTTATTTATGATGTTTAATCTACTTCTTTAATTGAGAAGTTTGGATTTAAGTGCATTAATAAGGAAAAAAATTCTATTGGAAAAGAAATATTTGGTCTGGGAAATAAATGCTTTTTTCATTATTAGACTTATTGATATACTTATACCACACACACACACCCTCACTTTGATAAAAATATATATATTTACCAACCCCTCCGCTCAGGCAGGATATGACACAAGGTCAATTTTTAAGTGGAGTTTTACAGGTTTGATATAAATATAGATATGCATCCTGTTATTCTCCCTCCAACTATGAGTAAATAGTAGGGCAGATTGTGCTCTTTAACACTGGTAAGGCAACCAGTCTGAAAAAAGGAAAACACTGAATTCAAACCTGCTAAATTACACTTAAAAAATTGACCCTGAGTCACATTCTGCTCATGCTGAAAGGTTGATAAATACATACATACATACATATGCATAATTGATATTGGAAAATACTTAGAACAATTTTGTCTTGCTGGACAGATTTTTCTTTAATATATATATATATATATATATATATATATATATATATATATACTCTATTTGAATATATTAATACTATATATCCTTTATGGATTGCTCTTTTTAAGTCTACTAAAAGACTTGATTTATATTATATTATATTATATTATATTATATTATATTATATTATATTACAGTGTTTGCCAACAATGGGTCAGGAGCTCGGGGTTCAATTCTACTTCAAGTCATACCAAAGACTCAAAAAATGGCACTTGATGCTACCTTGCTTAACACAGCATTCATTATAAGGTAGGGATCAAGGGTAAAGAGGAGCAATCCAGGGAAAGTAGTAGTGTCCTCCCCTACACCTTGGTGTAGTAGCTAATGAAAAGGAAGCCTTCTGGTTGCCCTCAATTATGGTTGCCAACTTTTCTTATATACATATATATATATATATGTGTGTGTGTATATACATATGCTCATTGGTTGTTTAGTAGGTTGATAGGTCAGTGGATATATATATATATATATATATATATATATATATATATATATATTTATATATATATATATATATATTCATGGGAAGAAAGAGAGAGAGGAGAGATAATGAGATAATATACACAGAAATTGTATGTTGGTAGATTGGTCAGTAGGTATGAATATGTATAGATATTTTTGTAATTCCAGAAAAATGAATTTTGAAATTATTTGCTTCAGATTAATAGTAACTGTCATGATTCATACATTTGAGTGATTCTTTTTTTAATCAGGTATAAAGACTCAAGTAAAACATGAAAAAACAATGTTTTTAAAAAACAAAAAATTCTCTCTCTCTCTCTCTCTCTCTCTCTCTCACACACACACACACACGCACTCTTTTTACTGCTCTCTTTCCATCTTTCTATAAACATGTTTAATTATTCGTATATGTATGTGTGTGTGTGTGTGTGTATGTGTGTGCACTTAGATATTTAATTTCATGTAGATATATATTCTTCCACCCCACCCCATATATTTAAGTTCACTCATATATATAAATATATAAATATCAATATATATTTTCTATGTATATTGATATATACAAAGTTAATTCCATATATTTGGTGGTTTGGAAAATAATGATCAATCTTCTAATACTTTAAATGTAAAGTCAGCCATTATTTTTCAACCAACTTTATATATATATATATATATTATATATATATAATATATATGTGTGGTGTGTGTGTGTGTGTGTGTGTGTGTGTGTGTGTGTGTGTGTGTGTGTGTGTGTGTGTGTGTGTAATACAGTTTTCAGAGTGAAATTGTTAGTAGTAATCCATTTGTTTTATATATATATATATATTGCATATGCACCCATATTCATACAAAAATGTTTACATAACATCTTCATACCTATACATAATTTTTTTCCTGTGAAAGTAAATGACTTTACACCTTATATAATTACATTTGATTAGCCACTTTTCTTCCTTTTCCATCAAATGATTGTGCACACTACATGAAACTGAAAGTAATGAACTTCTTGTGTTCATAATTAGATATTTTTCTGAGTTGAATACCTGCTCTGCTCAAGTGGTATGGAGCATTTTTTCTTTGAAATTTTCTCATTTGCATTCACCTTTTTATATCATATATATATATATATTATATATATATATATATATATATATATAAAGAAAGCAGAAAAACATAATCCAAATAGGGGAATTTATTATGATGTGCACATTTGTATCTTTTTGTTGTATACATCTCATTTGCTCCTTTTATCTCAACAAGCATCCATCGCTATGTGAACTATTCTGATATCAAAGTCCTTATGATGGTTACTGAAAATGTAATGTTTAATGTCGACTTCACATCATAATAAATTCAACTATATATATATATATATATATATATATATATATATATATATATATATATATACAAAAATTAACACTCTCTCATACACACTTATTCATACATACGTATATATGTATATTCATATAGATATATGAGATATATTCAAAAAGCATCAAAGACTGAAACTATTTACCAACATTGAAATAAACAATGAAGGAAAGATTAATTTTTTTACATAGTCCACTTGGCATTTAAGACTGTTATTCCACTGAGTTTTTTTATTGGTTAAAGCACCTCGGAGCCTCCTCTTTTATCATTGTGTGAATCTCTGCCAGTGTATTTCTTTCAGTCCCTTCAACATCAACAAATTTTTTTTTGAGTTCAAATTTTTTGCTTATGAAACAAGAAAAAGTCACAAGGAGCTTAGGAGACCCAAGTTCAAATCCTGGATGAAGATGATTGGATTTCACTTGAGAGAGGCAGGAAGCTATCTGTTCTCCCTCTAACTATGGGAATATAGAAGAGCAGGAAGGGTTCTTTTGTCTTGGTTAAGCAACCAGTCTAGAAGTAAAACTCTGGATTCAAACCAGGTTTACTCTACTTAAAAATTGACCTTGTGTCACATTCTGCCTGTAGCAGAGGGGTTTCGTAAATACATACACTTCATCTAGAATGCTGTGTAGACATCTAGACATCAACCCTTTATTATATAAGTAGCACATCTTCATCTAAATTCCAAATTCTAGTAATAGAATTATTTCTAATTTCAGTGTTAATATTTTTTATCACACCTCACATATGCAAGTATAGACTTTTATACCTACTTATTGAAAAAGACGTATACAAAATCTTTTATATCTACACACATGTACACAGGTTTGTGGGGAAACAGCATAAGACAAGAAAATTATAGGGTGATTTTGGTTACTATTTTTGTGAAGGCCACATAGCAGTAACACATTATATGAACAAATATTATTGTCTCGTCATAATTACCATACACAAATTCTGTAGAAAAATAAAAAAGAGCAGCCAATGTATTCAGAAACCAGTGATTATCAAACAATGAATCTGATATAGCCTATAGTTTTGCAAAAGGTCACTAACATTCAAAGAATTATGTGGATAGTTGAATTCTTTCTTGTTTTTTTTTTTGTTCACATGATGTTTCGACCAGTTCACTCTATGGCCTTCTTCAGAATAATTCTGTCTATAGTTTTGAGAAGGGTCATTAACATTCAAAGAATTATATGTGTGGTTGAATTCCTTCTTGTTTTTATTATTCCTACATTTCAACCAGAACATTCTTCTTCAGGTGTAATATATTCTGCTCTCTTTCTCTGAGTAAAAAGAAAGAAAACATATTTATCAGATTTTTTTTCTTTTATATGACTTTGTAAGATCTTTTCATAAAACTACAAGTGATATAGCATGGAATTTTGTAAAAAGATCTGAGAACACAAAAAAAATGTAAAAGTCTGTTTGATACGATTTTTGCTTTGCGTTTCCAAGAATGAAACCAAACAAAAAATCTCTTTCTTTACAGAGATGCCTATTACAAATTGATGAAGGACAGGAAATGTACTGGTTGAAATGTTGTTTGAACAAAATGAGCAACTTTAATTGTCCAAAGAACTCTTTGTAACAATGACACTGTTTGTATGAAGAAAGGAATGTGACAGGTTTCAGTTACTTATAAATAAATTAAAAGTCTTAGATATGTATTTATCCAATTCTTCTAACATGAGCAAGATATGACAAGGTATTTTTTAAACTGACTTGGATTCAGTTTTCCTTCTTCTAGACTGGTTACCATACCAAGACTAAAGAACCTTGTCTGCTCCCTTATTTTACCCATAGCTGGATTTATCTTTGTTCAGGATTTGAACCCAGGTTGCTGATTTCATTTCTCGTAATGATAACAGTTATGCCATGTGTACCTTCAAAAATTTAAATATACACTTTGAAAGTTTTTGCTCCGTCAGTTTTTGCACCAACTGCTTCTCTACAGAGGGATAAGACCCCACCTCCCAATGAGTGTCCTAAATATGACATTAAACAATCTGGTTGTGAGGTTCCAGTAATATTGGAGCTTTGGGGAATGCAGAGTACACCTTCATTGTCATTGCTCCCAAGTCCACTCTGGCCTGAAGTGGCAGCACCTGATAGGGTCCTATCTTTGAGTCAAATAGAACTAAACTGTGTAATTATGCTAAACTGAATTGTTTGAAATTAACTGTTTTTGACATTGAAACTATTTACTTATGCTAAACTGAATTGTTTGAAATAGAACTGTTTTTGACATTGAAACTGTGTACTTATGCTAAACTTAATTGTTTGAAATAGAACTGTTTATGTGTTTAAAAATGGATTTGGCATTAATAACCTACAATGATTAATGTGTCATAAAACTAAACCAAACTAAATCTGAAAGTCTGTTAAATTATTAATTAATCTTAATATTTATAAAAGCAAATAACTTTCTAATTAAAATATCCTATTAAAAACATCATTATTCTTTCAAAAATACAAACCTTTAAAGAATTTTGCCTTCTTGTGAGTGCCTCGAGGTAAACTCTTGTCTGTCAACTGAAAAAGATGGTCTGTTGATCTAACAAAATTGCTGTTAAAATATACACACCTTTTAATTGTATCACTGATGCCATAAATGAATGGTGTTGTTTTTTTATTTAATGTTTACTTTGCCAAAAGATCAGACATTTTTTCCCCTTTGCAAGAATCAAGTGACTAATGAAAATACAAAATAAATTCTGTTCTACATTCAATGGCTGGAAATACTTGAGATGTTTTTAAATGTTTCACAAATTGATCTTTTGGTAATATCTTCTTTTTTTTTCTTCTTTTTTCTTTTTTCACAGTGCAAGCTTTTGCTTCATTTGCTTTTCATGGGAAAATTCTCTTCAAAATGATTATCATTGTTCTTGGTAAAACCATTTTTAATTAAAAGATTCTTAATAAGTTAAAAAATTTTTTATATATTTACATCACCTGAAAACTGTTTGCTTTGATAGATTAATTTTTAGACCAGTCTTGAAACATACTTGTTTTAGGGTGTATCAGAAATATTCTGTTTTCTTACTGATATTTATTCAAAAACTTATTTCATGTACATATCTAAAGACTATCTTTAATCATCATCATTATCATCATCATCATCAAAGTGTGCTTACAGCATGAATTCCTTTGACTCTCTCTCTTCATCTGTCCCTATCAGCCATCTCTCACGGTAAATCCTCTTGACGATGCCCAATGTCCACACAGAGCAAATGAATGTAAGTTTTTGCTATTCAGTCAACATAGAAGAATGTTGCTTATAAGTTCATTCTTAGAATTCATATTTACTTCTCTGACAGTTTCCGGTATGCCTTGCTTGTCTTTCTTGAATGGTTTCCAAGATGGAAAGTAAATAGTTGTACAACAGCTGTTTTAAGAGATCTGCTTCCAGAACTTTTTCTAATTCATATTTGGACCGAATGCTAAAAATTGTACTGAATAATGTGTAATTACTATTTAAGATTATGTACAAAAATATGTAAGCTAATAGCAAGTTTTTCAAAATTGTTTTTATAGAAAACAATCAAAGCAAATTTATAATTTGACTAAACAATAATCTTAATGTCAGACCATCATGCTTTGGTTTCTTTTTTTAATGATATATTTGTGGGTTTGAACCTCCTTATCCCACAAGCTATGGGTTAAACAGTATCACTGCTGTTCTTTTACAAAAATGGCTTTAGAATTAAATAACCCCCTAAGATTGATATTCTGTTAAATAAAGAAAGTGAAAGATAGTGATTATATGCTAAAATTATATGTACAAACCAAACTCCAGTCAAAAGTATTTGGCCACTCTCAAAAAATTTTAGTTCTTATCCTAAAAATGTTATTTTCAATGAAACAAGTTAAGCAAATACAAGTTTTCCTCAGAAAACTTTGACCTTAGTATAACAAGATATCTTTCAAAAAATTGATTTGAAGGCATTTTTCTTTAGTGCTGAGTATGAATAAAAGGTTTTCTAAAAGTTACATTATTCCACCACTTGAACTCACGTTAGACTATATTATGTTGAATTACTCCTTACTAAATACTGCCTGCTTTACTTATGCAGAGGATAATTTCTTCAGTCACCAGTTTGCATAACACAAGGCTGACTACTCCAAAAATCACTGCACAACTGAACCAATGTCAAGAAAAATGTATCAACATCCATTCTGAAGAGAAAACTCTGTGAAGCTGACCTATATGGCAGAATTGCTATCAATAACCCACAGTTGAGGAAGTAAAACAATGTCAAAAGGCTCCAATGGGCCAAGGCACACAAAGACTGGACAATAAAGCAGTAGAATAAAGTCCTTTGGATTGACAAATCAAAGTTCAAAATTTTTCAGTCAAATAGGAGGGTCTATGTGCAGTGAAGAGTTCGTGAAAGAGAAGCAATTCTCTGTATCACACCAACTGTAAAGCATGGACGAGGCTATGTTATTGTGTGGAGGGCTTTTGCCAATTGCAAAGTTGAGGATTTGCACCAGGGCAAATTGAATCAGACTGGCTATCACAGCATACTGCGGTATCATGCAATCCCATCTGGGACACTGCTTGTAGCCCAAGGATTTGTACTCATGCAAGATAATGACCCAAAGCATACAAGTAAATTCTGCCAGAGGTGCATTAAAAGCAAAGAGGAATACCTTGTCCTTTAACTGACGTCTTAGCTGGTACAATCAACAGACTTAAATCTCATTAAACTGCGGTAGGATGAACTTGAACAAAAAGTCAAAATTAAACACACTACAAGTGCAGCTCACCTCAAGCAAAATTTGCAGGTAAGCTGGGCAGAAATATCTTTGGTCTACCTCCAGCCTTTGTTAGAAAGAACACTGAGAATCTGTGTAGCAGTGATAGCGACCAAAGGGGGTCATTTTGATGAATCAAAAGTTTAATTTTTTTTTGCATATTTTTGGTTTAATTTGTATTTAATGTAGCTCAGCAAGACTTGATCTATAATAGATAAAAGTTAACTTGTTTCATTAAAAATAACATTTTTAGGATGATAAAAATTAAAAATCTTTGAGATGGCCAAATACATTTGACTGGTAGTGTTTTTAATAACTTCATATATACAATAATATTAAATGATAACATTATGTGCATACAATGAAAACAAAAATTATTATCCCAAAATAAAATGAATAACATTCTTATTAGAAGTAATTCATTCAAAAAGCAAAGCTAAACAAGTTGAAATATAATTATTTTTTCTTATTATTCTTATGCAAATGTCTTTGGTGATCTCAAAACAAATTTATGATTGAACTTAATAATGAACATAAAATGAAAGCAATTAATACCTACATAAAAAAAAAAATACTGTACAAATAAAACATTTGCCTCTTATAAAATTTGATACCACTTCATTGTCATTACTTTCAGGTCCACTTTGAATTGGAATGGTACTACCTGTTAGTCAAATAAATCTGTTTAAAAACTATTCATCTCTTATAGGGCCAGGTGAAAAAACAAAACCTCTTAAAAAACAACACAAAAATGTAAATATGAACAATGAACATGATTCTCTAACCTCAAGTCATGATATAAGTCTAGATGCATTTTTAATCATTCAGAGTTTTTGAACAATTGTCTTCAACTTTATTGTTATATTCACAACATTTCTTCTAATATGTCCTCTGGCATTCTTCAGGTGTTTGTCAAACTCGGGACCCTACACAGAACTTTGAACCACATCCTTTTTTTAATCCATGGGGCTCACTTGTTCTGATTCCATTAACCATAACCGGGTACAAGTGTTAAGAAACAATCATCTGGAAGTGGCAGGTTCAATCCTGACTGCAGGTAAGTATCAATACAGGAATTCTTAACACTTGTACCTGGTAATGATTTACGGAATCAGAACAAGTGAGTGACCCCAGTGGATCAAATAAAGGATGTGGTTCAAAGTTCCATGTAGACTCCCAAGTTTGACAAACACCTGAAGAAGGCCAGAAGACATAGCAGCTGAAACATTGTGAATATAATCATAAAAACGAAGACAATAGTCCAAAAACCCTGAATGATAAAAAACATCCAGCTTCATCTCACAAATTTAGATAACTAACTCTAGTTGGGTTGACAAGCAAACAAAATCTTGCTGAACAGGCTGAAATGAAACTCTGCAAGAATGCTATGTGCAGTTTTGAATGAAATCCTGGAAGCAGCACCTTACAAAACAGCAGCTGCATGGCCACTTACTCCCATCTCACAAACCATCAATGAAAAAACATACTGGGAACTGTTGGAGAAGTAAGGATGAACTTATAAGTAATATTCTTATGGACTCACACATGGACACACCAGCGTTGGCTGTCCAGCAAAACCTAACATGTATCCACTCTGTGCAAACACTAAATGACCTACCAGGAGTGATGGATGATACGGACAAATGGCAAGAGAGATTCAGGGAAATCTGTGCTGTTAGTATGACTTGATGATGATGATGATGATGATGATGATGATATAGATGTAAATGCGGATCGTTCAAAAAGTTCTAAGCCTTACACAGAAAGAAGAGAAATAGTTGAACATTTTTGCTGTTGCAGCAGAAACACACTACCACTTCTTATAAAAACAGAAAAACTAAAGCAGATTTTTTTATTAAAAAAAAAGGGTAATATGATGTCACATCAAAAATGCTCTGCTTTCTGATGAGGCTTAGAACTTTTTGAACAGCCTTTATATCATTGCTTTTTATCACAACACACTGGGTCAGTAGATTTTTCATGCTTTTGGGTTCTTCTATTATTCTGGTTATATTTTGTCTTTCTTCATTTCTTCAGATTTTTAGCTGTTCAAGTCTAAAAGGTTTTTAAACATTTCTTTTGTTTTCAAGACTCTCTCTCTCTCTCTCTCTCTCTCTCTCTCTCTCTCTCTCTCTTTCCTATTTTCTTTTTTTCAGTGTGTGTATGTGTGTGTATGTGTGTGTGTGTGTGTGTGTGTGTGTGTGGAGAGGAAGGCTTTTTTTTTCATTCTTTTTTTCGTAATAATGACTAATAGATCTTCTCCAGGTCTGTCCCACCTGCTGCATCTCAATTTCTCTAACTCTAAGAGACTTAGTGGATGAATTACCTCCCTTATTTTGCGACTAGTTTCTGTTTTTGCCACTTTGAGTTGCCATTAGAGTTGTTGTCTCTGTCTTTTGTATCTAAGATGATGATCAGTTTTCTTTTTTTGATCATTATCTCTGCTGGTCTGGTTTTTCTGTTAAATTTCTGGGTTTTTTTTTTCTATTTTTGATTATATATGTCTTCATGCTTTCTCTCATCCGCCCTCACTGGATTGAGACCACCCACAAATGAATTAAACTCTTCAGACATATTCATACCCACCTCAGTCTAAACCTGACACTACATAGTCAAATTTAATTGTACAAGAAGTGTCTACTCTTTTGTTTAGGAGTGAAAATTGAGGTGGGGGGTAGTTATCTTGATGTCAGCTTGGAAATCAGCACTTCGAGCAAATTAAAAAGCAAAAATCAATCCACTTAAATATAAGACACAATGCAATTTCAAATACACACACACAAACAACACACACACACACACACACATATATATATATATATATATATATATGTGTGTGTGTGTGTGTGTGTGTGTGTGTGTGTGTGTGTGTGTGTGTGTGTGTGTGATGAGGATGTTTAGCAATTATTTACCTTAGTTTGCATGGAAAATAATATTTTAAAGTGCTCAATTCTTGTAGAAAATTGAACAGATTTAAAAACTGAAATTAAAAAAACCCAAATTTCATGGAAATAATGTTTTCCTACTCAGAGTTCCCCATGTTTGTGAGCACAATCTTCAGACATATTCAAAGTCTTCTGATGGTCTCCTTTTATATTTATTTTTAAAATAGAATTTTAAAAAACTATATCATTTACTCATGAAAAATTTTAAATTTCAGAATGATACATATTAATCTAGGAGCAGATGATGTAATAATGATATTAGATATGCAATATATATATATATATATATATATATCAATTATTATTACATCAATTATGATTATGCAAAATATATATATATATATGTGTGTGTGTGTGTGTGTGTGTGTGTGTGTGTGTGTGTGTGTGTGTGTGTGTGTGTGTGTGTGTGTATTTATGCTTGTATTGCATATCAATTATTACTATATCATCTGCCCCCAGACTAATTTGTATAAGGCTAAAATAATATATATATACCATCAGATTAATTTCCATTTTTGAGAAAGAGAGGGAGAGAGAGAGAGAGATAGAGTAAGATTGAGATGTCACTAATGGTTCATCTGAAGGTCACCAGTGTCATAAGTTTTCTATCTATTTTATTTTATTTCATTTCTGAGTTTAAGTATTGATGTCTTGCTCAACATTTTAGTGTGTAGAACACAGTATTTTATGAATTCAAAATGCTTTTAGCAGTTAAAATTTAATGATATCTATCTATCTATCTATCTATCTATCTATCTACAATATGATCCAAAAGTAGGTGGACTATAGTTTGAATGATTAGTATTATTTATAAACCACCTATTTTTGCTTACCCTGTATATATATATGCATTGGTTTTACAATTTGGTCTCACTACAGTCTAATGACAAATTACCTTCTTACTAGAGGCATAATAATGTCTATAATTACCTAATCATGAATAGAATATTCTTTCTCAATTCTTTTATTTTGTGGGGTATAATTTTTTTTTTAGTTTGAGAAGCTGATGGAAGTGTCTGCATATATAAACTCTTAAATTGCATGGTTGGTTGGTTGGTTGATTGGGTTTTATGGCATATCTACCTTTGTAGGTTATTTAATGCAAGATCTATTTTTATACAGTTAACCAGTTCTATTTTAAACAATTCAATTTAGCATGAGTACACAGTTTAATAGTCAAAAACATTTCTTTTTCAAGCAGTTCAGTTTAGCATAAGATCTAATTCAAACAATTCAGATCAAATTCAAACAATCTAGATTAGTAT
Source organism: Sepioteuthis lessoniana (assembly GCA_963585895.1). NCBI lineage: Eukaryota > Metazoa > Mollusca > Cephalopoda > Myopsida > Loliginidae > Sepioteuthis > Sepioteuthis lessoniana. The sequence continues at coordinate 48,519,887 of OY757922.1, forward strand.
AAGTATAGTTTTTTCTCTGCACACAGTTAAATGTCAAAACAATTTTATTTCAAGCAGTTCAGTTTAGCATAAGTACTCAGTTTAAATATCAAAACTGTTCTATTTCAAGTAATTCATTTTAGCATAAGTATACAGTTTATTTCAATTTGACCCATAGATTGGACACTATCAGGTGCTACCACTTCAAGCCAGAGTGAACCAGGAAGCAATAGCAATAATGGGGTACTCTACATTCCCTAAAGCTCCAGTATTACCGGAACCTCACCATCAGATTTTTTAGTGTCATATCCAGGACACTCGTTGGGTGGGGGTCTTACCCTTCTGCAGAGGTACAGTTGGTGTATTCTACAGCCCCAGCTGACTGGGCAATCTTAAATTGTAATTGGCTCTGTAGCTAAATATATTTCTAAAGTAAGATATGTTTTACCTTCCATCTTGCAGAAGGTCTGGTTTTCTATATCAGCTGCTTTACTATTTCAGCTGCAGAAGCAAATGGTATACAAAAATCTCAATTATATCTATAAACCAATTCAATACCCTTATCTCTGCCTTGTCAATGAAGTCTTTGTTTTTAGACAGCTGTGTAAACAGCATATTTTGGCCTAATGAGTAGAGTGTTCACCAGTCTGGAAGATTGGGGTTCAATCCCAGGTCGAGTCATATCAAAGACTCAAAAAATGGTACTTGATGCTGCTTTGCTTAGCATTTAGCATTACAAGGTTAGGATCAAGGATAAATAGCTATTGAAAAGAGAGCCTTTGGGTCACCCTTGACTAAGGTCTCCATCTTTACTTTACTTTATTTTTGTGGTTAAAGCATTTTTATCATTAATTTTGAGGTGTATTTTCTTTAATTATCTTAATTTTGTTTGCCTTTTATTGCAATTTTCTTAGATAGTTATTTGTATGAGAGTAAGGAGCAGCTGGTATGGATTAAGTTGGTTTCCTCAACGCAAAAGAGAATGGGAGTTTGAAAGACTTCTTATTTCAATATTATAATTATAATTCACTGAATCACTCTCTGTCTCTCTGTCCATGCCCCAAAAGCTCCACCATTTTTGACCCTGTTTCAACTAAACTTTTAGGAACATCTTAGAAAAGGAATTAAACTGTATTTAGTGAAGATTATTGGATTCAAAAACAAACAATTTCTAATGCCAAAAAACATTAAGTAACCATAAAGAAACCAGATTTTCAAGTTAAGATACTTGATATTCATGCAAAACAGATATTATTTTCAAAGCCCCAAGAAAATAATGAGTAATATTTAATTGAATATGAATAATATTTCACTTAGACATCTTCTCCATTAGTTTCTTTTTACTGTGATTTGTATGTCGTTTGTCAATTAAAAATTTTCACCAAACCTTTTGTTATAAATGCTCATCATTATTATAAAAGATGAATCCATTTAAGGCAGATTTACCAGTTATATCTTTTATATTATGAATTTCTTGTGAATTGAATATGCTTCCATTTATTTCTGGAGTATTTTGTTGAGAAAAATTTTTTATGTGAGTGCAACTTTGTTTATTTTAATCCAGATTATCCATTGTATGCCTATGTATCCATGCAACCTCTCCACCATGAGCAGGATGTGACACAAGGTCATTTGATTGATTGATTTTAATGGCATGTCAATTTGTCTAGGCTTATTTTATACATACAGGTTACAAAGTCTTGTTCATTGTTCATTCATATTTTCATTTTTTGTGTTATTGTTTGTAAGTTTTTTTTGCACGCGGTTCTATAGAATACAGATAATATTTAAACAGCTCTGTTTTACCCATAGATGGGACCCTCGACAGGTAATACCACTCCAATTCAAAGGAGATGTGGGAGTAATGAAAATGAATGGGTACACCACATTCCCTAGCTCTCCACAACAAGAGCCTCATCATAAGATTCAGTTTAGTATCCAATCTCAGACACCCCTTTTTGGAAAGAGGAATCATATTCTTCTACAGGGGATACAATGAGTGTATTCTAAACTCTGTCAACTGAGCAATTTTTAAGCAGAGTAAAGCTGGTTTAAATTTAGAGTTTTCCTTCTCCTAGATTAGTTGCCTAAGCATTATCCAGTTTATAAACTTCAGTGACCATCTTAAAATTTATATGTAATTTGAATGAGTACTGCTAAATACCCTAAACTTTTTAAAAACAATTGTGTTCTGCATTTTCTTGTTTTTTATATTCAAAACTTCTTAAAAATGAAATTAAAGTTAATGAAGTAAAGTAAAGTAAGTAAAGTTGGCGACCAGAAGGCTCCCTTTTGCATAGCTACTACACTGAGATCTAGAGGAGGGTGCTACTCCTTTCCCTGGATTGCTCCACTTTACCCTTGATACGTACCTTATATTGCTGAGTGTTAAACAAGGAGTTATCAAGTACCATTTTTAAAGTCTTTTGGTATGACGCGACATGGGATTGAACCACTCTACCCACTAGGCCAATGGAGCAATCCATCTTTTGCTATAAATGAAAGTGATTATAAATGAAACAAAATTATATATATATATATATATATATTCACACACACACATACACACACAAAGAAAGACACAGAGAAGCACACACACACACACATATATATATAAAGATAAATGCAAACAAGAAAAATTGGCCAGAAAAAAGTCCTCAGTGCTACTACAGAAGAGCAGGTATACATCCGAGAAAAATATCAAATAGTGAACAGAAGAAGACCATTACTTTAAGTTTCATATTCTGTGCACAATCATCAGATGGGAAATTGGCCAATTAAGCATTATTGTATAATAGTGTAAAGTTAGATGTAGAGATGAAAGTACATGTAACATTCACACTCAGAAAAATAATTCACTCACACACACACACATACATATATATATACATATAGGGCTACCTAAATAGTGGAGAATGAATATGGATTAAGTCCAGTAGTAAATGACACATAAGAAATTTATTTATATGTCTAAACTTTGATATCAATTCACTTCTTTTTTTCAGTAATTTGTTTTCAGCCTGTTCTAGCATGCATATTTTTTTCAACCAGACTCAATCTGCAGCTATTGTTTCCACCTTTTTAAGCTTGTGCTTTTTTCATGATATCCCATTTTATTGTAGAGGATTTGTCCATTTCATTTTTTACTTGTCATACATGCTTTAACAATAATGTTAGTATATTTTCTGTTGATAAAGTTAAGTTTATTCTTATACCATCTAACTATATATATATATATATATATATACATATATTTAAAAGTTTCTTTTATATGATATTTCTTGTGCATAAATGTTCACACATCCATCAGCTTCTCTATGTGAAAATAAAGTTCTGCTTGCCCAAATAAACAAACCAAAAATGACAAATAACATTCTATTGATCATTAAATAATTATTGAATTAATTTATCAAATTTGATATTTCACCAGGAGAGTCTATAACATAATGTCTCTTGTTTCCATAACAATGGAATTTCTCATGTTGGAGTGAGTCCAAAATCTGTGCATTTTATGTATAAGTAGACTGAACTTATTCTTCTTTGTTATTGCAGAAATAACGACCCGTGTGACTTACAATAAAATACAACTAAAATGAAGAAGATGAAGAAAGATAATAGTCAAAATAACAATAATGATGATCCTCTTTACTTTATATCATTAACTGTCTACTAAATTGCAAACATTTTCAGAGACTTTTAAACAGGCCATATTTATTTTATTTTATTTTTCCTACTAATTTTTTTTTTTTTTGTGGACATAATTCAGTCAACTTCAAATAATTCCAGTACATTTTTTAAGGTGTAGAACCCAAAGACAGACAATCCTGCAAACATCTTGAAACATTTTTTCTTTTTTTTTTTCTTCATATAAAGAGACTAACCTATCAACTATCCAGAAAGCCAAAAGAAAATGTACAATAATTACAAATTTCAAAGGTAGCTTCATTTATCTCACAAATATTATCTTATCCCCTAAAAGATACTTCTTTTTTGCTTCTTTTTTTTACCTCCTATTTTTCCAAAGGAAATCTTATCCATATTTAAAGGCTTGTTATTGTCAAAATTACTAACATACCGAATGTGACCAGCCAGTCTTTCAAAATGATAAAACATAAAAAATAAAAATTCTTGAAAATTCCTCAGTAGGAGATCCTCTGATTCAACCTGCCAGTCAGGTATCTTACCTCATTATTTATGGAGTCACTCATAACCAGATGAGGATCTTGTAGAAACCACTTCTCTCTTCTTGAGAATTCCTCAACCACAACTCCAAAACTGCATTTTAGTTTATTCAATCATTTTCTTTCTTTTTTTCCTATCTTTATTTTTCTTTTAAATCTTTTTCTTTTATTAAAGGACCAACAGATGTGGACTTGAGTTGACTTGTTTTAGTTCATTATCTCAGGTAACATTAAATTTGAAGACTGGGAAAGAAAAAAAAATTGCTTCTTCTTAAAATTGATTCTAATACGCAGCCATTTTTTTTTTTTTTCTCCTTTGGCAAAATTGGTCTTCTCAATGAAACTGATGCTTAAACTACTAGAAACAATTTCAAGTCTGTAAGGAAGGTGAATATTTTTTTAATACACAAGACTGCTCGCAGAACTCATTGCCAAATCTGCAGAACATTCTTCAAACAATTGAATACACAAAACACACACATACACACGCACACACATGCACACATACATGCTCACAAACACACACACACACACACACACACATATATATATATATATACATATATATATATCTAAATGAGTTGTGTTCAAAAAGTATTGAGATTGAAGCTGTATAAAGATAAAAAGATAAAAATAAACAATTAATGAAATATTTTCTTCAAAATAATTCCCCTGGCCATCAACACACTTAGTCCACCAAGTTTTGCATTGGACAATATACCTCAGAAACTACTCTTTGGAAATTAGGTTTGGTGTTATAGCATATCAACCATTGTTGGTTATTTAATGCCAAACCCTGTTTTTACATATATATTAAATGTGATTTGTAAATTTATTTTGTTGATACATATTTAAACGAGCCTGAGCTCATTCTTTTATACACAGTTAAATAGTTTCTCACATATTTCTCACATGATTATTTCTATTTGCTATTAATCATTTGTTTGCAGACAATTAAATGGTTTCAAGTATTGCCATGTAACACTAACAATGTAACATCAGTTATTTGTTTACACACATTTAAATGGATATACATTTATGATTTGTGAGTGAATAATTTGTAGGTAACTTCATTTTTAAATCAGTTAAAACTAATTTGTTTGCAATCTAATATTGCTATTGTTTCTATACTGTTAAATGGTCACCGATATTGTTATCTAACACTAACATTCAATATTAAATATTAATCATTTGTTTCCACATGGCGAAGTGGTTACAAGTATTACTATTTAACACTGATTATTCTATTCGACACTATTCATTCATTTGCACACAGTTAAATAGTTCCAAGTATTGATATGTATCACTAACAATTTGATTAAACATCAATCATTTGTTTACACACAGTTACATGATCAAACAGTTCTATTTCTAACAATTCAATTTAGCAGAAGTCATTTGTTTGGATGCTTTATGTAAGAGTAGACCTGGGAGTGATAGCAAAAAAGGGGTACTCCACAATCCCCAAATCTTCAAGGCTGGAGTCTTACCATCAGATGGTTTAATGTCATATCCAGAACACTTGTTGTAAGGGTCTTACCCATCTGCAGAAATGCAGTCAGTATATTTTACAGCCCCAGCCGACTGGGCTATCTTTTGAAATTTGTAACATTTCAGGTTACAAATATATATATATGTGTGTGTGTGTGTGTGTGTGTGTGTGTGTGATGTTATATAATAATAATAATAATAAAAGATAAGATCCAAATGAAAAAAATGTATAAAAGGTTCTTGATGTTACATAGGCTGAGCAGTTATAAAATCTAAAATAACTAAATTACATACTTTTGAAGTCCATTCCTCAAAGTTTCAAGTCACTCACTGAATCATTAGACAAATTTGAGAAAAATCAGCTAATCTTTCAAAATGGCTAATATTCAAGGTTTGAATCAGGTATGATGAATATTGCACTTGCATAATCTTATGTTTCACCAAAAGTAATTTGTTCAAACAATAATGAAACTTGCTTCATAATCTTTTTTTCAAATTGACACAAACTTGTCAAGATAAAAGCTAATCATTTAGACAACATCACTTTATTATGTCACTTATGTGTGCTCTTGACTTCATTTAGATTTTAAATCTTAATTTTAGAATTAAAAAATTTTAAGCTTCAAATTAAACACTTTTTCAACAAACCTCACATATATATGGTTTCTAGATTTGGTTTCTTTGTTTAATAGCATATCAAGCTTCATGGGTTATTTAATACCAAATCCAACCTTGTAAAAGAAAAGTAGTGATACTATTTAACCCATAGCTAGTGGGGGTTAAGGGGGTCAATACCTTTCATTAGGGTTGTAGTCTGAAACACATAATAATGTAACTGGAGTTCAAATTTGCTTTCTAGGATGTCCCTATCAAGCACTTTAGCCATTACACCCCAGAGTCTGCTGCTCATGTGTGTGTGTGTGTGTGTGTGTGTGTGTGTGTGTGTGTGTGTGTGTGTGTGTGTGTGCATATCTATATGCATGTAGATAGATAGATATATTCATAGATTGATAGATATGTATGTACTTAAATATATAAATATGTGTGAGTGTGTTTTATGCATACATCTGTATGCATGTATATATATATATATATATATATATATATATATATGTGTGTGTCCCCACAGCATTATGGCTAAAATGCTGGATTGCAGCCTTGATGTAAGCAAGTTCAAACTCACCCTCGGGAAAGTTCTAAATAATCTTATCCTCCCTTCTAGGGTTAGATAGTTTCACTACTGCTCTTCTGCAAAAATGGCTTTAGCATTAAGTATTTCTTAAACGTTGATATTCCATGAAACCAAACCAAACCAAACCAAACCAAACCAAACTCTCTCTCTCTCTCTCTCTCTCTCTCTCTATATATATATATATATATATATATATATATATATATACATATATACATAGATGTATGTATGCATCTATTTGAGTTCATTATATGTATAATAAAAATTCTAGTAACTCCATACCATATGAAAATTAGAAAATTTACAATTATTTCCTATTTCCAATTTTATAAATACAATTCATTTTCAAAATTTCTTTTTATAAGTGAGATAATTTTAAAAAAAGTCAACTTTTAACTAAAATGAATTTAAAACATCAATGTAACTATGCTATTCTATTTGTCAATTTAACACAGAATTCTTATTTCTGTGTCATTGGAACATAGCCACATGCACCATTAAATAACTATAAATTTAATTTATCAAGTTTAATCTTATATAAATTTCTATTTCTGCTACATCATTCAGACAGTCCATGACATAGAAATGAGTAATTAGGCAATTCAAAAAAAAATGCCATAGAAAAGTTCTAAATATATATATATATATATAAAAATATATATATATATATATATTACTTTTCAATGGCTTTTCCTGAATTTATATAATGTGTGTTTATATATCTGCATGTATATATGCATGTACATATTTACACATATATATGCATGTATACATACATATATATAAACACATACTAAATAAATTTTGAAAAAAGCCATAGAAAAGTGATAAATCAGTATGTGTGTGCATGTGTGTGTGTGCATGTGTATGTGTGTGCATAGGTGAGGGAATAGGTATGTGCATACATATATATATATGCGTGCATATTACATCTATACATATGAGATTAAGTGAGACTATATATTCGCCAATGGCCTGGGAGACCTGGGTTCAATCCCAGTTCGAGTCACACCAAAGACTCAAAAAATGGTACTTGATGCTACCTTGCTTAACACTCAGAATTATAAGGTAAGAATCAAGCGTAAAGTGGGTCAATCCAGAGAAAGGAGTAGAGCCTCCCCTACATCTTGGTGTAGTAGCTATTGAAAAGGGAGCTTTCGGGTCACTCTCGACTACAGTCGCCAACTTTACTTATATATATATTTATCTTTATAGTATTAGAACTGTGTTGGTTGTCACTAAATCACTTTGTGGGTTTGTGGGGAACCATGTGCAATATAATATGGAGAGTGCTCAATATCTAGGATATAGCTATTATATAATAATAATAAATAAATATATATTAGATATATATATTCAATGCTATGGAGTGGCAGTACCGCCTTGAGCTACCGAAACTGTGTTATCACCCTGGTTGGCGGCTGATGAGGACAGGGTATCATACATGCTTTCACACGTTGTTTGATGAAAAAAAAAAAAATTCAATGGCATGGAATTTGGTCTGCCACCCCTGGGTTTCATGGAGTTTTTACAAAACAACAATCATCAGGCAAATTGCCTGTGAGACTGGCATTCAGTCCCAGATCAAGTCATACCAAAGACTAAAAAAATAGTACTTGATACCTCCTAGCTTGACACAGTATTATAAGGTATGTATCAAGGGCAAGTTGAGCAGTCCAGGAAATGGAGTAGCAGCATTCCATATACTTCAGCATCATCGCTATTGAAAAGGGAGCCACCTTCTGATCACCCTTGACTAGAGTTGGCCAACTTATATATATATATATACATATATATATATATATATATATATATATATATATATATATACACACTATACACATATTGAATGAATTCAGATGCAATGCTACAGAAAATTCATCAATATGTGAGTATACATATGTGTAAATATGTATCCATTTTTATACATATATCTTGACAAATCTATATATATATATGTGTGTGTGTGTGTGTGTGTGTGTGTGTGTGTGTGTGTGTGTGTGTGTGTGTGTTTATAGTCTCATTTAATATGACTAATCTAGCAGAAATGAGTTCTTCCTTGAGGTTCTCTATACTTGTGCCCTGGGGGCCAAATAAAATGCAGGATTAGTAAATAATTATAAATGTATGTATATATTGAGAAAAAGCCAGATGGGAACTATACAAGAATGCTTCATGCTATTTTGAACAAATCCTGGTAGTCATACTCCACAAAACATCTGTACAGCCACTAACCTACCCTCTTAAAAGCCATCTAAGTAGAACAAACAAGACATGCAGGACGCTGCTGAAGAAGTAAGAATGAACTCATAAGCAATATTCTTTAATAGACTCCTACACTTGGACACACCAGCATTGGTCAACCAGCAACAGCTTACATTAGCTCAGTGCAGACAGTGGACGACCTGTCTGGAGCAATAGATGATAGGGATGCATGGAAAGAGTCAAGGAAATTTGTGCTATCAGTGCAACTTGATGGTGATGATGATGATGAGGATGATGATGATGATATATGTATGTTGCAGTTTATATATGTATATATAATTTAGAATTTATAATCACCTTACGTATGAATATATATTGCAAACTAGTACAATACAGTGGACCTATGATTTTAAATTAAATTACATTTCAATTAAATTAAATATTTTTCAATTCAATTAACTGATTTTATTTCAATTCAATTACTTTGAATTGCAACAAAATTGTTTATTAATGGTTCCCCATTGATAAATCATTCACTGTTACATGATGGAAATCTTAATTAACAATCATATTGTTCCCACAGCCCTCAAGCCAACTACCATTTTGGGTTTTTAATTTTTTTATCTGCACCATTTAAAGTTATTTCATGACACCATTATATGCTACATTTTTTTCTATCTTATGATCAATGTATTTCCTATAATCAATTCATTTTTTATGATCAATTTTATTTCTAATAATGATTTATATCCTATTGTCAGTTTATATCCAATAATCAACTTAAATCTTATAAACATTTTATATCCTATTATCAATTTTCATCTCATAGTCAAGTTATATCCAATAATTATCTCATATCTATAAACAACTTATTTCCTGTTCTCATTTCAGAGCAAATGTTATTTGAATAGAAAAAAAATGTACAATTATAGTACGACAATAACCATGTTTTTTCATGACCAACTTGTTTATAATGACACTTTGATGAAAAGCCCATCTTAAATCAGAGAGAGTTTATGTAGTGTAGGGGCTAATGCACTGGACTGATCCCTCATAGTGAGTTTAAACTCCAGTTGCACAATAACATCTACTTTCAAATTAATACCCTTGGGAAAGGCATGAACCCTCTTATTCCCCCAGTTATGGGTTAAATAGAACCACTACTATTCTTCCTCAAGGATAGCTTTGACAGGTTTATATGCCACAAAGAAAGTAAATCAAACCAATTATTAAATCATTTGTTGTTTATTTCTAAAAACTGGTAGAAAATATCAGAATATTTATGATAAAAAATCAGAAATATTACAAAATAAAAAAGAAAAACTAAAGTGAAGTTAAATAAGAAAATTTCTGCCCAAGAAAAGACAACTATAAACGCATCTGTTTGTTTGAAAAAAATAATTCATAAATTTTTTCATACTTCTACAAAATGAATTACTTGATATCAATTTTTGTTTTGATTCTGATTGAAATCTGCACCTAATTTTTGATGTATATCATTTTAAAAAAAGACTTTTTAAATTTTCATTGAGGAAAAACGTGGATTTTAGAGGGAATTAGGCATTTATTTTTGCATCAGTGTTGTTTAAAGTAGCTTTTCATCTTGCATACATTTATTAATTTTCAATTTATCTTCTTTCAAATGATTATAAATCATATAATTAATTCTTGACAATAATTCATTTAAAAATACAAATAAATAAAAGATGCTATTAATATTACAAGTGCCAAAAATCTTTTGAAAAATCACTTCAGATATTTAAATTAAATGTGGAAAACAGAAAATTCTGGCCATATATCTATGTAAATATAACTTCTTATAAATATAACTTCATATAAATATAACTTCATATAAATATAACTTCAGTCTCAAAACTTATTGGCCAAACCTTGTGTAGAACACTGTTCTGCTACATACAATTTTCTATTGCATAATTTCTTATTTCTTTGTGACACTAAAATACAGCACTTATTTTATAAGCCAATCTATATCTTTATGGATATACCCGAAAGTTCAAGTTTTTAAATGTAGACCACAAACAAGTGACAAACTGAAAGATTTATTTGTCATGCAATTGCAGTAATATCAGAACTAAAGACTTGACGAATTCAGCAGATTTTTCGGGGGTGAGGGGCTAGTATCTAAAAGAAAAGTGATTACAATAACACAGCAAAATTGCAAATATTCTTCTCTCTTATAGCAAAATTAAATTTTAAAAAAGATCTGTGCTGCTTTTCTATTTGTGATTCAAAACCGAAAGATCATTCTGCTGGGCCCTGTATTTATTTACACAATAAGTAGAATGTGACTGAAGGTTATTTTTTCAAGTGGAGTAAAGCTGGTTTGAATTCAGAGTTTTCCTTCTCCTTGACTGGTTGACTAACCCAGGCAACCCCGTTTGCTTGACTACTTTATACTGACCCATAGCTGGTGAGTGGGGGGGAACTCATGAATTGATACCTCTCCTAAGGGCATTATTACTTCGGGAAATGCAACAGCCTTGACCACAATTTAAATTCAAGTCACCGATTTTTATAATGATGACCATTTTGCTAAGTGTGCCAGATCCGAGATAAAGTCAAGAATAATTATTTTTTTAATCCTGAAAAAAATCAAATTTTTCAAATATTTTCAGAAATTTCAATATTAGAATTAAATATGCTCCAAGAGTTTGAGATGGAGATTGTTTTCAAATATCTCATATGCTTTATGTTTCATTGGCTTTGGAGTTCCTATTTATGTCTTCCATAGCAACTTGAAAAATATCCTGTGAATAGGACAGTTTTTTCGTGAGTATATTTCATAAACTAAATGTAACAACTACTATAAGATGGAGATTGTCCACTACAATAAGTTACCATCTTTTTTAATCATCAAGGTTCACAGTTTCATTTCGTTAATCCTCACCCACTAGAGTTATCAAAAGATTTGATTTAGCCTGTTAAAATTTTTGACATCTACAAGATAAGCAGCCCTCAATCTGAGAGCATTTCTAATGTTTCATCAAGCCTTCTGTGAGACATTAGTCAGCTGCTCTGAGGATAATGCTTTGGAATAACTTGATGAGTCATTTCTAAGAGTTGTCTACCATCTTTAAAAGTAGAAATTCCTTCCCCAATTCCCATGTAAAAAAAATTGTTGGAGAGAATCACTATTTAAGTTAATGATTCTCATCTGTCTTAAACCTGGTGTCAGTTCTAAGAGTGTGCATTAGATTGCATTTCATTTTCTACATTATAATTGCAAATGTTAGTCAGAAGTTTTCATATTATTGGTGGGGAGTTCCAATGTTGTAATGACAAAAGTGATGGACTTTGACCTCAAATTAAGTGAGTTCAAGCTCCGTCATCCTATTTGCATTCAGTTTCAGACTAATGCCCTTGGAAAAGGTATGAACCTCCTTGCCTCCTTTAATAGTATCACTTATTCTTTTACAAGGATGACTTTGACATTAAAATAACCCTCAAAAGTTAGTATGCCATATAAGAAAGAAACCTAACCAAACCAATTCCTATTATAGGGTCTCCTCTGAAATTTATAAAAGAATTATATCATTATCATCATGAAGACATGCCAACACTTTGAATCTCTCTCCCAATCCATCCTTGAGAGCCATCATACTTGGTAGGTCCTCTAAATGGCATCTAGTATCTACACAGAGCTGGTGAATTTAAGTTTTGTAGGTCTGTCAACACTGGTGTGTCAATAGGAGAATGTTACATGAGTTTGTCCTTACTTCTCAAGCAAAACCAAGCATGTCTTGTTCCTTTTACTTGGATGGTTTTTAAGATGAGAGATAGAGCCATACAGCTGCTGTTTTGTAGGGTGCTGACTCCAGGATTAGTTCAAAACAGCACATAGCATTCTTGTGTCGTTCCCATTGAGCTTTTTCTATGAGTGATTCATTAGAATTTAAGTGATGTAGCCATACAGTAGTACTGACACAGCTACAGTTTGAAGATAAAATAAAAAGGGAATTATATAAATGTATCCTCTTCATTTACTTTTTTGCTTGTAATCTTATTATTGATCAAAAAGGTCAAAATGTACAGAAAGCAAATAAAATTGGCATTTGCATGAGTGCCCTTCCTCCATAGAAAAGAGTGATCCCCACATCCCTGCAGAACTTTTTGCAGTTAAATTTATCAAAGAAAGTAAATAAAATGGGAGCACCCCTTCATTGCCATTACTCCGAGGTTTACTCTGACCTGAAGTGGAAGTATCTGCTAGGGTCTCATCTATGGGTCAAATAGAACTATTTAATCATTACTATACTGGAAACCATTTAACTGTGTGCAACTAAATAAGAGATATTAAATTGAATTATTAGTATTTGATAGCTGTTCTTGAGACCCTTGAACTGTGGGAAAATAGAACGATGAGTGTTTGATAGAAATACATGAAACCATTTTACAGAGTGCAAACAAATAAGCTCTGGCTCATTCAAAAATATTAATTACAAACTATTTATTTACAAATCCTGTATATGTATCACAGGATTTGGCATTAAATAACCTACTTGGGTTGATATGCCATATAACACTACCAACCAACTAACCAACCAACCTTGAAACAAAGTAATTGTGTGCAAATTATTTGAGTGAGAAACTTAAAAATATTAAACTCTGTTCAAACAAATGATTATTATTATTATTAAATCGGAAAAGTTACATTAAACCAAATAATTGCTTGAAAAAAGATTAACTTTGTATTATGCCGCCAAGTGCCCATTGGGCTTGCAGGGTGCTATTCGTTCCCACCAAGTCCACCAGTTAATGCCGGGCACCGATGTTGGCTGTGGTTTGCCAAATGCTATCTAATCTCACAGATATCACCAACTCCCAAGTGGAATCACATTTTAAAGCTACTAGGCGAGTTCTAGGTGAATTATTAAAAGTCAACACAGCTAACTGGCTAGCTTTACACCTCAAATACAAGGTCTTCAACATACACAATTCTTCCACAAGAAAATAAGGACTCTTAACTGCTGTGTTTGAGTTAACAGGATTAATAACAATATTCTTTTATTGCATAAAAGAAAGAAACAAAGAAAACAAAACAATTCAGGTAAAAGTCAGGAGCAGGAAAGTCTTTCTGTATCCCAGAGGAGCCTCCACTAAAATATCCATATCCTGGACTTTTAGCCCCTCATAAAATATCTGTTAATGGCAGAAGGTGAGAAGGTTGTTCGACAACGGTAGACACAGTCTGCTTTGCGGCAGACTATGGGATTTAAAGGCAGAGCTCGCTCCAAATCTCAAGTTTATCATTTCAGTATGAATGTAGCAGGACAAAGTTGAATACATTTGAATTGTATGTTACTTATTTGTGATTCTGTGGAGTTTATTCTTCTCTCCTTTTTCTTTCGTTATTGGGTTTCCATAACACATTAGTTGAAGGATGCACATCTTATTTCTGATAAGACCAGGATTAATTATTGTTATACTTATTGTTGTCCTTTTGGACAAGTCTTTCCTTTGGGTATTCATTTAACGAGACTTACCATGTCTTGGAGTGCTGGTTCATTCAAAAGATAAGTTCTCACCTTATAATGATAGAGAGGTGTGAAGGAGAGATAGTCTCTCCCCACTTTCATTATTCTGCTTACTACTATCGTCAGTTGATTCTTGCCTGCTACCATCAAATGTATTAGGGTGTTATATTTCCTTGTCTCATTTGGCATTAAATTACTCAACATTAATAGCATTAGATAGAAATACTTGAAACCATATACATAAGAGCAAACAAACGATTATTATTATTATTATTAAAAAGGAGAAGTTATATTAAACCAAGTAATTGCTTAAAAAAAGACTTTGGCATTAAATAACTGAACATTTGTGCATCATAAATTCAACCGACCAATCAACTCTGTATCTGAATTTAAATCCTTGTAGATTAAAAGTTTATTGATATCAGATATTATACCAATCTATCTCATCCTAAGCAACAGTGCTGGAGAACCAGAATGAAAGTGAAACTGGGTTGAAGCATCTAGAGTGGAACTTAGGGAGAGAGAGAAAGAGAAGGAATAGAAATGAGTAATGTCTGACGTTTTGGTGGAAAGAAAAATAGAAAGCAAGTTCGGCTTTGGAAGAGCTCTTTTGACTACAGTCAGAGAGACATAACTAGCTCCAAGAGAAGTAAGGAGTCTTTTGGCATTGTTTACTACAATTTTAGTGAGAAAGATTAAAATTTAGAGGGTCTTTGATTTATACCAGAGCTGTAGATAATTTTGGTTATAATAGGAATGATTCTATATCCTCAAAATCTAGTGTCAACAAATCAACTCAAGGGTAGATAATCCAAATAACTCCCATAAAAGTAATAATACATTTACCACAAATGTCATTAATAAGTTATATGAAAAAAAAAAGGGTCTCAGCTTTACAAGGATAGGAATGGATGGCAGTGGCAATTGTGCTGTTATATAAAAAAAGATCTGAAAACTAAAATGAAAAGCAGAAAGATGAAATCCTAATTTGGGGGAAAAAAAAGAGCAGTGATTCCCAAAACTTTTCAGACTGATTTCTGCTGCCTATTGTCAGATGACATCAACTGAAATTAGGTGCCACAAAATCCTTTGCATCTGATGCATAGAACATAAGAATTGCATGCAAAAAAGGTATTCGAGAAAAAGAATTTCAAAAATTTATTATGAAAGTTAATCACTAGACATCATGCACACACACCCACACCCACACCCACAATTATATATATATATATATATATATATATATATGTGTGTGTGTGTGTGTGTGTGTATGAAATATATATATATGTAGATATATATATATGTATTTATATATATGTTTAAAATGTTTATAATCAAAATCAATCAGAAGACTAAACACAAACTCACTCACACACACACGTGCACATATATATATATAGGTATATGATATATATATATATATATTTATATGTAGTCCATATATATATATATATGTGTAATATTTATCATGAAAGTTAATCACATTACATCATATGTATATATACACAGACACATATATAAGGGTATGAAATGTGTGTGTGTGTGTGTGTGTGTGTGTGTGTGTGTGTGTGTGTGTGTGTGTAACTCATTTTGGAAAATATTTAGATAAATACATGAAGCACATAACTAAATATGTATGCATACACATATACATATTGCTATTTCAGAATTCATGTATGTGAGTAGATATTCATTTATATTTGCATTCACATGAATCATTGAGAAAATAGGAAGAAAATGTTTATATCAATGTATGTATCTATATATATTAAAATACATGTATACATACACACACACACACACACACACACATATATATATATATATATATATATATTTTTTTTTTGCCATCCACAGACTGACTGTTTTGTTGTATCACAACTCTTCAGTGTGACTAGACATGTAGGATGCTTCAAGCTGGGGTTGAAACACACCCAACTTTACATTTGGCTTTGTATCATATCGCTCAGCCATCAGTCAACATACATCAGCTCGGGAATTATAAGGCATTTGGTAGAAGCTTTCATTTGTTCACATTTTGGCTTATATATATATATATATATATATATATATATATATATATATTTACCTTTTTTATTGATTAATACATAGATATATTCATAAAAATATTTTCATATATATCAATTAATGTACTTGTATATATGTTCGTATGTTTATACATACGTTTGGATTATATATGCATACATACAAATCTCTCTCTCTATATATATATATATTTGTATATGTGTGTGTGTGTGTGTATATATATATATATATATATATGATAAAAATAAGTAGAAAAGTGGATAAACTAACACTGACAATGGATTCAATAATATTTTATTCTTAATTGGAAACAGAATTTTATCAGAATCATTTCAAATAAAGAACGAAATGTTATTGAATCCATTGTCTGTGTTGAGTTATCCACTTTTCCACTTATTTTTATCATCTCGTCAGATTTCCTAAAATCTACCATTTCTTCATATACGAGGCAAATTAAATAAGTTTCCTGACTTTTTTCGTATGGGCACTTTTATTGATCGTACACACATGAAACTCTAGTCCCCTTTGAAGTAATCTCCTCCGGCTGCAATGTACTTGTACTGTTCCAACAACTTCTGGAAGGCCCATGGAAGTCCTCTCGTGTGAGCGTGTCAATGACCTTCTTCACAGCCTTTTTCATCTCTTCAATTCTCTCATAACGACAGCTTACGGAATAGTCAAAAGTCACTGGGAGTAAGGTCTGGACTATAGGGAGGCTGAGGAACTGTCTTGATGCCCATCTTGGTCTAATAGTCTGTGATAAGGATGGAGTTGTGGACTGGTGCATTGTCTAGGTGGAAATGCCATTGACCCGATTGAAGAGTGCTGGCCTCTTCCGACAGAATCTCTCCCTGAACTCCCTTAAAACCTCAACATAGTAACCCTAAGCCTAACCCTCTGGCTAATCAACTCTGGTCTGTTGACTTCCTTACTCCTCCCACACCTCTCATCATCCCTCACAGACTCCCTGCCTTCCTTGAATCTCTTATGCCACTCAAAAACTGATGCTCAGTTCATGCAAGATGC
Organism: Sepioteuthis lessoniana; assembly: GCA_963585895.1. Taxonomy (NCBI): domain Eukaryota; kingdom Metazoa; phylum Mollusca; class Cephalopoda; order Myopsida; family Loliginidae; genus Sepioteuthis; species Sepioteuthis lessoniana. The sequence continues at coordinate 48,537,502 of OY757922.1, forward strand.
TCCAAAAACAGTCTGAAGCATTCCATACATTTCTGCAGCATTTTTTCCAAGTTTAAAATAGAATTTTATTGCATATTGTTCTTGCTAAAGTGTCATGATGTCCAGATTGCAGTTTTGAACTTCACCAGCTGTGACAATCAGGCTTTAGTAGGGTGTATTCCAATTGCCAGCTGTAGGTGTTCATTTGAACCTGAAATCATAAAAATTGGTCAGTCATCTCATAAGATGTATAGCAATAACATAGTGAATTTTCAAGAGTCTACAGCAATTTTAAATGACCTGTACAAAAAAGTTTGGAAACTTATTGAAGGCACCACGTATATATATATATATATATATATATATATATATATATATATATATAATTATATATATATATATATATATTATTTATGAACAGGTTCTTGTGTCTCTAATTTACAGATATTTAGGAATTGTTCAAAGTTTACAGTTTTTTTATTAGTTGTTTTTTTATGAGAACAAGTCATTCTCAAGATCTGTAATATTTTAACACATGGATGGCAATCACTAAGGTTCGGGTAGGGTCTGTTTCAAATTAGCCATAACATTTTTGTTTCTTTATATGTTTATGAAACAACCCATGTGTTGATTCTATTTCAAAGTGGATGGTTTAGTTTGATGTTAAAGCCATTTGGATTCAGTGCTTAAAGATGTTTTATCCATTTATCTTATTATCATCATGATATTGCTTGAGGAATTCTTTTCAATCCTTTCTTTGAAGGTGAATTTTGCATCTCTGTTAAAACCATGGTCTTTTCTTTTAAGAGAAATAGTTTATGATTATCCATAGATTTGATTTTGTGTCTGTAATTGTTGAATTTACAATAAAATAGCCTTTCCAATGTATTGTTTGGGTTGTAGACTTTAGTAAATAAATTATATATATATATATATATATATATATATATATATATACAAGAGTCATTCAAAAAGTTCCAGGCCTACCCTACAGTGAGGAGCATAGGTGAATATACAATTTGTTTCAAATCCCTCAGCTTTGAGTGATAAAAACAGGAACATTATACAAAGAAAATCAAATTTTATTCCATTTGAAATAAGTTGTTGGTGACTGTAGTCGGGGGTTACTAGGAGGCTCCCTTTTCAATAGCTACTACATGGAGGTGTAGGGAAGGGTGCTACTCCTTTCCCAAGATTGCACCACTTTACCCTTGATACATACCTTACATTGCTGTGTGTTAAGCAAGGAGGTATCTTGTACCATTTTTAAAGTCTTTGGTATGACGCGATCTGGGATTGAACCCAGGTCTCTCTGACCATTTGCAAACACTCTAACCACTAGGCCAATGAGTCGGTAAATTTAAATATAAGTACACTTTGATTGTCAAAAACATTTTTATTTCAAGCAATTCTGTTTATTTAAACAATTCAGATTAGCATAAGTAGGCCGTTAGTTCTATTTAACCCATAGATAGGGCCCTATCAGGTGCTACCACGCCGGG
>OY757922.1:48543982-48581482 GCA_963585895.1 Sepioteuthis lessoniana
TGGAGGGATTTCTAATACCTGAGAGTTAATTAAAAACTTCAAGAAATGAACAAGAATTAAGACTGTTTATAACTTGTTAATCAAATTAATACAGTTATGTGACATTGCTTACCTCATTTCACTCAAAATTGACAGGAACTAATACTAAAACTTTTTAGAATATTTTTTCCTAACTCTTTTAAAATTTTTCATTTTCTCTGTTTTTCTTCCTGTCTATCTATCTATCTATCTATCTATCTATCTATCTATCCAGCCATTCTTTAACTAATAGATGGAATGTCTCACTGTGATTGTTTTTGTAATCATGGCCTGCCACTAACTTGCCCCTAGGTTTAAAAAAAAAGTTTCTCTGCGGCAGATGAGGTCCCCCTCCTCAATCTCATCTTTACTATCACTGTTCTTCACACATAAAACACCTCCACCCTCCTTCACATACCACAGCTAGAAAGAAGTGCATTTCTCGTTCATATGTAGCCATATAAAGTCACCCTGAGGTCTAAAATGTTTCTCTTTGCCTTTGGGTAGAATACCTGCATTACATTTGTGTTGCAGTTGACTAAATGAGCGAATATCGCCCCAAGATTTAAATTTGCAAAATTTCAACTCTGTATTTTGTTCAAATGTGAACAGTAAGTTTTCCTTGTGAATTAATAAAAAAAAGACCCCACCAATAACAAAAGGGACGCACAGAGGCCGGGAATAAAGTCAAATGTCATTAGAATGGCTTGCATGATTCTCAGCTTTGGAAAATAGGAATAAAATCAATTTTCCTACAGCTAGATAATGTAAAAAAAAGTGCGAAAGAGAAAAACAAGGTCAGTTTTTAGTTAATCTCATATTAAAAACACATTGTTTATTAAGCTGATATAAAAGTTTCCACTGCCATCTTTTGTGCAATGTAAGAGAAATCCCAGTGCTCAAACTCTTTATAGTTAGTATAGTTCAAGTGAAGAATTACTCATTGGTGCTGATGCAATATAACCAAATAAAATGGAGGCACTCATGGTGTATTGATTATAAACACAGGAAATGGATATAGCAACCGAGGTTCAAATCCTCAATGAACCTGTTTGCATGTCAGAGTGTTAATAATCTTGAGAAAGCTATGAATCCAATTATCCTCTTCCAGCTATGGCTAAATAGTAGGGCAAACTGGGCTCTTAAACCTTGGTATGACAATCAATCTAGATTGAAAACTCTGAATTTAAACCTGTTAAACTTTGCTTAAAGATTGACCTTGTGTTACATCCTGCCCATGTATAAGGATTGGGTAAATATATATATAACCAAATAAAATATCTCTCATGCTTATATTTACTCACAAGCAAGATGAGTCATAAGGTCAATTTCTTAGTGGAGTAAAGCTAGTTTGAATTCAAAGTTTTCCTTATCCCTGACAATGCTTTACCAAGGCTAAAAAACTCAGTCTGCCCTACTTTCCCAAGGGCATTAGTGCAAAGTGAAATGCAAACAACCTCATCCAGGTTTTGAATTTGAATCGTCAGTTCCATTTACTATGATGAAAGCCGCAATATCAAGTGCACCTCCAAACATCTTACCTGTTACCTGAAGAGATGTGGGTGTCATTAAGTAACTTTCATTACCCCAAAAAATACCATGAAGAGGATTTACTTGGTGGGACAGGACAACAGTCGTTGGTCTGAGAATAGGGTTAACCCTTTGAGCCCTGCACTCCTGAGCTTAGATTTACCCTCTGCCATTTGAGCATGATCTCTACACTAGTAAACCAGAGCTACAGTGTGATAGAAAAATAAAAGTATCATCAGCACCCTGGTATAATGAACTCAAAAGGGTTAAATTACTTTTGATCTTTACAATTTTATTTTCTTCAGTTTCATTAAAAAACAAAATGTTCTCAAAATCTATTATTTTTCTTGTGCCCGCAAGTAAAATGCTTTCCAAAGCTCCAGGATAATGGCATCTCCCCATAGAGAAATGCGGGATTCATTGTTAGAAGTTGCCATTTTGTTCACCATATCAAAGATTTTATTCTGTAAAGGAGATGAGATGCATCAATTTTCAAGAATCCCCAATGCCCATATATGGTAACTCACTTGCATGAACCAGGATTAACACTTCAACCCTCATTTATTTTGAATTATTATGTTACTTTGATATTTTTGGTTTTCAGATATGCATGTTAATTGAATCATGAATAAAGATAGTTTTAACAGTTTCAGCCGAGTCTGAATGCCCCAAAAGCTAAACCAAAATAAGCCCCCACCAATGCGTTTTATCAGCTGAAATAACTTAGAATATAGCAAATTTGCCCGAAATTGTCAAGTCTTTAAACAGTTTATAGAATTATAAGACAATGTTAATGTGTTTGAACTGGAAACAATTTGAAAATTTTATTACAATTATCTTGAATTCTGGATTATTTAACATTTTTAGTCTGCATATTTGAGATGTGAAGTTCATTTAAACTTGAATAAACACACTGGACATAATGGAGATTATTAGGGACAAATTTCTGATAAATTATACAAAAAACACTCATACTTCAAAAGTCACACACACACACACACACACACACAAATGGTAATCTTTATATATGGGGACACAGAATTAGTGTCTGACTTTGAATTAGTTTTATGTTATTTCAATTTAAATTTTCTATTTAATCAGTAGAAATTAAGTTAAGTAATTATTTATTGCTAATTAATCACAAATAGAATTATACTGGAAATTCTGTCAGTATGCTCTTTTTGAGTGACTCCAAATTTGATGAATTTATTATGAAAATCAACATTAAATGTTTCAGTTTTAATAACCTTCTTCAGGACTTTAAAATCATGAAAAATGCTGTTTAAACAGTGATAGACGTTAGTTTAAACAACATTTTTCATGATTTTCAAGTATTGAAAAAGATTATTAAAACCAAAATGTTTAATGTTAACTTTCATAATAAATTCAAAAAATTTGGATTATTTTGCTTTTTCTTCTATCTTCATACCGTTGGATTCAATTTCCATATTTATTTCAATATATATATATATATATAGAGAGAGAGAGAGAGAGTGAGAGAGAGAAGGGAGACATAGTCTAATGGTTACTGTCATAGGGAATGGAATCAGTGATTCATGTTCAAATCCTTGATGATACTGTTTGTATTTCACTTCAGATATGGATGAAGAGATGAGCAGAATGGGTTCTTTAGCCTTGGATAGGCAACCAATCTAGAAGAAGAAAAACTCTGAATTAAAAGCAGCAGTACACCACTGAAAAATTGACCTTGTGCCAAATTTTGTCCATAGCAGAAGAGTTGTGTAAATACACACATACACACACAAATATATATATATTTATAATAAATAGTAAATAAGGACTGTGACTATCCAAAGAATATGTGCTCAATGCATGGCTATTCAATACAAAATATATCTGCTGAGCAAAATATACATTTTTGCTTAAAAAAACAAGAAATTTAGAAATAGTATTCCATAAAGAAATTCATTTCATTTATTAAAGCTCATTAGATGGATTTCAAATGAAGTAAAGTTGGCGACCGTAGTCAAGGGTGACCCGAAAGCTCCCTTTTCATTAGGTACTACACTGAGGTGTAGGAGGGGCACAACACCTGTCCCTGGATTACTCCATGTTACCCTTGATACATACCTTATAATCCTGAGTGTTAAGCAAGGCGGCATCAAGTACTATTGAGTCTCTGGTATGACTCAACCAGAGATTGAACCCCGGACCATTGGTGAACACTCTACCCACTAGAACATGAAATTTTGATACTGTTGTATCTTTTATACATATATATATATATATATATATATATATATATATATATATTACCAGTAAGAGTTTTCAGACGATTGTCTTTATCTTTATTGTTTTTTCACAACGTTTCATCTGTTTAGCTGGGCATAGAAATGATTCAACCTGGGAAATCATTTTTAAAGTTTGACTGTTGAATCATTTCTATGCCCAGATAAATGGGGGACACCTGAGGAAGGCTGGAGGATACTGTGGCTGAAGCATTGTAAAAAGAAAATGGAAAAAACAATGAAGACGAAGACAATAGTCCGAAAACTCTTAATGATAAAAATCATCAAGCTTCATCTCAGAAATTTTGACAACTAATGTATATATAGATATACATATATATATATGTACACGTACATATATATATATATATAATGCAACAGTATGAAAATTTCACATCACAATTATTATGATGAAAATTTTCACCACAGTATTATTGTGGTATTTGTAAATATGTAGATAATATCCAAGAAATACAAAATAATTCAAAGAAAATGTGTTTGGTTGAGTATAAGACAAAAGAAAATGTTAATCACACACACAACAGTAAAAAAGCTTTCTCTGCCATAAGTAATCTGTTACTCAATCAAAATTCAAGAAGAATTCCAGTATTTGAGGGCCATTTCTAAGGGTAGATTGGGTGGCACAGTGTCAGCATAGAATCTTTTCATATACATATACAAGAACTTACATCCTGAAATAAAGTTTTGTTCTGTCCTTGGATAATATCAGTATTTTTACCTAAATTCCCCAAAACAGACAGGATGTGACAAAAGGTCCGTCTTTAAGCGGAGTACTGATGACTTTGAATTTAGAGTTTTCCTTCTCCTACACTGGTTGTCATACCAAGGCTATAGAGAATAGTCTGCCCTACTATTTTTAAGAGATGGATTCATACTTTTTTCAAGTGCATTAACACAAAGTGGAATACAAACAGTTTTGACCAAGATTTGAACTTGATTCAACAAGTTTATTCACTTCATGGACCAGATGCACCACCGCATATACTGATGATGTAAAGTGATAAAATAATTGATAAGGTAATGAATCTTGTCTAAACATTATTCCAATATTTAAAATACAACTCTTCTGCCCATTCCTCTCTTGGCCCTTCATTCGTAAAAGAGTTGGGGGTAAAGTCATTCAAGTGAGAAAAAATGGCAGGATAAGAAATCAGTTTTAATCATGAGATTTCCCACCATTAAATTAAGTTTTTAAATGTTTTACAGTCAACAAGTTTACCACAGCTTATTATAAAACCAGTAATCAGTGCATCTCTAATTTAAATATATATATATATATATATATATATATATATATTGTCATCCACAGACAGATCTGTTTCCTTATATATATATATATATATATATATATATATATATATATATATATATATGTCATCCACGGACAGATCTGTTTCATTCTATATATATATATATATGTGTGTGTGTGTGTGTGTGTGTGTGTGTGTGTGTGTGTGTGTGTGTGTGTACAAAAACGCATGGTCAATTTTAAGTGGAGTTTAACAGGTTTGAATCCAAAGATTTCTTTCTCCTTAACAGTTGCCATAGCAAGGTTAAAGAGCCCAATATGCCCTACTATTTACCTATAGCTGGCGGGAAACTAGTTGGATTCACACCTTTCCCGAGGGTATTAAGTGCTATGTGAGATGCAATCAAACTCAAACAGAATTTGAACTCAGGTCATCCTGTCCATTTCCTATGACTGTAACCATGAAAGCGCTTCCATATATATATATATATATATACACACACACACACACACACACACACACACACACATAAACATACACACACATATATATATGCATATGCAAACACACATGCACACACACACACACACACACACACACACATGTATATGAACAAATATAATGAGAACTTTAATAATGCATTGATAGATAGATTTAATCCAGTATTTAGGATAATATTAATGAAGTGTTTACTTTTCATTATCAGACAGAAAACTATTTTCCAGCCAATTTTTTGCAAAGAAAAAAGTTTGACTATTATGTTATCAAATATAGTAAATAGCTTTTGTGATCAGAGAAAACAAATATTAAAAAAAATGAATTGTTTTCTTTACTATTTCCATTTGAATTACATCAACCAATGACAAATGGACAGTGGAAATATTTTCCTCATTGACTGTTCAGAAACTTGTTTAATGGTTTGTTCTATGTTTTCCAGATATTGGAAACATTTGTGAGGATTGAATATTAATGTTTTATTTTTTCTAAAATATTAAAAAAAAACATTATGAAGTGATGGCAATCAATCAATATATATATATATATATATATATATATATATATATATATATATATATATATATATATTGTTTGTTTAAAAACCAAATAGCTTTTGTTTTTTCACTCTCTCTCTCTCTCTCTCTCTCTCTCTCTCTCTCTCTCACTTTTCACTCTCTCTCTCTCTCTCACTTTTTCCCTCTATACAACTTAACCTAAGATGCTGGGTCAACGGAAAATGAATTATTAACATTTATAATTAAATTAAAAGTTTGGGATAAAAAAATGTTATTTTGTTACCAGTAAATTGAGTCATATTCTTATATGGCTTTCTTTCATATTACAAGTCATAAAACACACACACAAATAAAGATTATTTTATATATGTATATATATATATATATATATATATATATATATATATTTATTTATTAACACATAGAAATACCCCATTGTTGAGAGTATTCTTGATTTCTGTGATTTACTACTTTTTGAAAGCAATTGTCTAAAATGTTTGGCTGGGAAGGAGTTTTCACCTAACAATGACCTAAGTTCGAATCTTGAACATGTGACAATGGTGCAGTATCATTAGCAAATGGGTTTCTTTACTTGTTGGACTTGCTGGCCTTAAACCTCCTAGTTTCTTTTCTTCTTGACTGGTTGCCCTACCAAGGCTAAAGAGCTCAGCCTGCCCTACCAAAATTTCCAGTAGCTCAGGTGAGGGAGGAAAGAAGGATCTATGCCTTTTTCCCAAGGACATTAAATGTAAACAGTGTAGCGTACTAGTTGAGCTCAGTTCATTAAATTCATTTCTTATAGAAATTACCGTTACCCCATGAATGCTGATAATAAGATGAGTAAAATGATTCTACTCTAGAAATTTTCCATACTGATGGTAAGGCTTAGAATATGCAAGACAAAAAAGTGTTAAGAGAAGCTGTAATTTTTGTATTGGTATTTTTGCATCTATTAATCTATTTATGTGTGTGTGTGCTAGTTTTAAAATTTCTTTAAGATACTTCACAGACAATCTTATTTGACTTGCTGTGAAAAAGTTGAATGACCAAAACCCAAAAATAATTTAAGAAATCTTTTCCTTTCTATTTTTTAAAAATACATTTTTAACCAATAAGAATCATAGATGAATTATCATCTTTTTAATGTAATTTCAAATTTATTTTAACCTGATAAGATAAATATTTCTTCAGTAAGTACACAATTATTCTGTACTAACTCAACACCTTTTGATTTATTTCTTTTGTTTATTTCTTTGGTTTATTCTTTCAAGAACGTATCTAATTTTTGATATTGCTTAAACATGTTAATTAACCGGCCCATTGGCATAATGGTTAGAGTGTTTACCAGGGGCCCAAGAGACCTGGGTCGAGTCATACCAAAGACTCAAAAAATGATACTTGATGTCTCCTTACTTAACACTCAGCATTATAAGGTGCGGATCAAGGTTAAAGTGGGGCAATACAAGGAAAGGTGTAGTGCTTGCACCTACATCTTTGTGTAGCTATCAAAAAAGGAGACTTTGGGTCACCCTCAACCATGGTCGCCAACTTTACTTACTTTACTTAAACATACAAAACAAAATTATAACACCAACCAAATCTCCTACACTCAAAAAATTCAATCATTTACACCTATGTTTACGATAGCATCTCATGTAAAAAGTGTCCTGGTAATGAAACTGCATCTGTTGGTGAGGCTCCAGTTATGGAGATCTGGAAAGTGAGGAATACCTGTTCATTGCCATTATTCCCAGGTTCACTCTGACCCAGTGTAGTAATTATTAGGGTCCCATCTATTGTTTGAATATATCTGCCGTGGAGGGGGGAATCCTAATGGTAAAAGAGCTGGAGTTTGAACTCCAATAGCGCTATTATGTTCATGACTAATACCTTTGGGGAAGGCATGAACCCACTAATCCCCCCAGCTATCAGTTGAATAGTATCACTATTATCCTTCGGAAAGGATGACTTTTGTATTAAATAACCCACAAAAGTTGATACGCGATAAAACACAACCTAACCAAATCAAAACAAAATATATCTGCTAAAAAATTTATCGTATTCAATAGGACTAAGTACAAAAAAAAGAACACTTAAGAAACAACAACACCAAAAATGTTAATATAATGAACACAATTCCCTAACCTCTAAGCATAAATGGATACGAGATGATTGATATGCTATTAAAATTAATCGGATAAAAAAAATGCAAATTTTGTTGCTGTTAATCAAACAGTTTTGCTGTTTATGGAGGATAGACAAACAATTTTTTTTTTCATTTATAACTCTAGATACAAACCACTTCTTTAAGTACTTGGTTTTCCACTGTAGGGCAAAACACTTTACCCTGCCGATGAAAGCCTGTGATCTTTCATTACTGATTTCTTGGCGGTTATCTCATTAGTCTCATTACTAGAAGATGACACTGGGGCTGAATAAACTTGCTGTATAATTAAATGAGATTTTTGCCTACTGGTCATGCTTAATTAATTCAGACGTCTTTTCACCTGAAGCAAATTGGGGATAAAGTCTTTGGATATTCTGTATTAACCATGAAAAGATGAACGTCATTTTTGTGCATCTGAAGAGAAAACCTTTGAAAATGAAGACATATGTTAGGGTGTGTAAAAAGTGTCTCTATCATTTTTTTCTTTTTTTACAGACTTTTACCTCAAATATTATTTCATGTAGACACCTAAATAATATTTATATCATTATATATGTATTTTTGTCGGAAGGTACCGATCGTTTGAATGTCACATGGACACAAGAAAAAATGCTTTTTATATATTTCTAGAAAAGAAGAGAAAAATAAATGGAAAAAAGACCAACAACACGTCTGCATTCCAACCTTCTTTGCCGATGTCCCACTCTCTGTATTTTCCTATTCCACCGCCTACCAATAAAAATGTTTGGACAATTTCCTTAATTTGGATAATATAAGAACAAATCCATTTTTCTTTAGTCATCAAGCTATATAAAAGTAAAATATATTTTATTAACCGGTTTCATTTATTTGTTTTATAATTTATTCTGTTTGGTGGTATCGTATGTATGTAAATACGTATCATATTTATTTTAGATCTACGCCATACTGCCATAAATAAACAAGCATAAATATTTTTTAAAGTTTTCTTCGATTTCAAAGATTGTTTTTAGGCGTTTCCGTGACGTAATGGCTAAATTGCTGGACTGTGGTCTCGAAATAAGCGAGTTAAAACTCCAGTCATGTTATTACGGTCCCTTGTGCACTTATGTCCCGGGGGAAAGTATGAACCCCTTATCCTCCCAGCTATAGGTGAAATAGAATCACTGCTGTACTTATACTAGGATTGGTTGGGCCCTGAAAATAATCTGTGAACGTTGATACTCAATTTAACAAAGAAAACAAACCAAATATTATATTTACATAATCACTTCGTCACAAGCAGGTTTGGTTTGTTTTCTTTATTGGCATATCAACCATCGTGGATTGTTTAATGCCAAAGCAATTCTTGTAAAACAGTAGCGGTTCTATTTAAGTCATAGCTGGGGGGGATAATGAGGTTCATGCCTTTCCCAAAAGCATTAGTGCAAAAGTGAACCTAACAGCACGACTGAACTTTGAACTGACTTATAACAATATTGTGGTCCAGTAAGTTGCCAACTACTCCGCGGAGATTCCTCTACCACAAGCAAAATGTGACACAAAGTAAATTTTAAAGCAGACTAAAGCTGATTTGAATTCAGAATCTTCCTTCTCTCAGATCAGTTGCCATACTAAGGCTAAAGAACTCAATCTGTTCTACGATTTACCCATTGCTGGAGGGACAATAGTTGGATTCATACCTCTTCTAAGGGTATTAGCGTTATATGAAATGTAATCAGCCTTGTCCAGGATTTGAAATTTGATCCCCATACTCATTTCCAACAACGATAACTGTTATACCACCTTTCCTAACAATACTAGGAAATTCTTGTCTTTAGTGGAACATTTTACAAACAAAATAGGTATTATTTATCACTAAACTCTACGGGTTTGAACCTTTAAGCAAAAATATGAATATGCAGCAGTCCAAAAATAAGTACACCCCTTATCGTATGTATTTATACATTGTCGTGCAATTCAGTAAAATAAGTCAAAGCACTAAAAGCAGAATTATTTTAATGAAGAATATTATTTATTAATATTAACACAAGTAAAATATTCTTTTCAGTCTGCATATATGTACATAAGTATTGTATACATTATTTAGATATTTAACTCAAAAATAAGATATTAAAAATGTCATATTGGTCTTTAATCTTCATTTTAGGGTGATTATTTGGTTGTTTTGAAGTAAAGAATTAAATTTCCATTAGTTCAGCTGCTTAATATCATTATGCTATTTTCAATTTTCTCAACAGCAAGTTAATATCATTTGTGGGGATTTAGGAATTAACAAAAAGCTCCCAACCGGATATTGGCTCGTCGGCTGCCTGATACAAAATGAATAAACGCGTCGCCACGCATAAGGCTCCACGCATCCATCCGGTTAAAAATCAGAAAAAAAAGAAAAATAATAAAATGTAAAGTAGCCAATGGGAAGCAGTCGCGCCAAAATTAGAAGGATTTTCGAGTAGCGAATTTGGAGCCGGTGGAGAGAGATAAATACCCAGGTTTTCTGTGAACCAAGTCAGTGAGGACAAAAGGAGACACGGCATCTCAAACACAGGACACACCCGAAGAACCTACTGTCACACGCTCAGGCAGACGTGTTCGCTTTGCGAAGCACAATGACCATATTTACTACACATAAAAGAGGTAATAACAAAATAACTCACCTTCCTACATAGGTCATAACAATATTAAGAAACCTAAACACACTCCACGAATTACCAACACACTCAAAAGAGATTCTTGCAATAGCTCCGCTATTTCGGGTGGCGATGTATTGTGGGGATTTAGGAATTAACAAAAAGCTCCCAACCGGATATTGGCTCGTCGGCTGCCTGATACAAAATGAATAAACGCGTCGCCACGCATAAGGCTCCACGCATCCATCCGGTTAAAAATCAGAAAAAAAAGAAAAATAATAAAATGTAAAGTAGCCAATGGGAAGCAGTCGCGCCAAAATTAGAAGGATTTTCGAGTAGCGAATTTGGAGCCGGTGGAGAGAGATAAATACCCAGGTTTTCTGTGAACCAAGTCAGTGAGGACAAAAGGAGACACAAGAAAGAACGAAGACGCGATAACCAGGAGAGAAGTGACGTCCGCCCTCGAGTTAAGAGCCGAAACTACCTCTCTGCTAGTTCCACTACCTGACCATAAAAGAAAGAAAGAAAGAAAGAAAAGAAAAGAAAAGAAAAAAGGAATAAGTACTCTTTAAAAACATTCTCTTCCTTTACCCTGTTTCTTGATATCTGACTTTCCACCACTTCGAAAATTTACTACTCACAAAGGAGAACTTTTGAACATTCAAATCCAAGTTGACATTTCTGTTTTATAAAAATTGTTTAATTATTAGATGTTCCTTGTTGGTCTTGTGTTAAATGAAGCTTTTTCTCTTTGTATGTTGTAACACTCCAAACCCCAACCAACAAGGCCATACATTATACCATTATCAGTTCAATTCAACTGTATCTTTTACTTCATACATTATATTGACAGATACCTGTATTTAAATTCTGACAATTTTGAGACATTACTTTAAACTGGGCCACAAAATGACTAGATGCTCGCAGAATGCAAGTAGACAGAAATAATACAGTATATGACCCTACGACCTAAAACAGGGCGGGGGTGTCCTCGTGGTGTAATGGACTCCAGAATCATGGTAAGCGAATTAGAATTCCAGTTGCGCTGTTACGTTCACTTTTAGACAAACATATTGGGGAAAGGCATGAACATCCTTATCCTCCCAACTATGGGTTAAATAGTACCACTACGGTTCTCCTAAAACAGGATGGATTTGGCATTAAATAAACGTACGGAGGTTGACACGCCATTAAACAAAGAAACCAAACCAAACCTAAAATAGGTTTAGTAATTTACTAAGCTTTTTGCTTAGATCTGGCTCAATTCCGAAAGAATGGGGCACCCAGTAAGACTCAAACTCACTTGTGAAGGTTTGCTCATCTAGCTTGCTAATCATTACACTACCCTAGGCACCCCTACTTAAAAAAGTTTTAAGCATTTTAAGTGCGGTGATTTATCCCTTGAAATAAAACACAGCATTAGAGAATTATCAGTTACAATACTTTAAATTGCAAGAATTCATATTTCTATCTTGTTAATTGAATCTTTATTACTTTTTCAGTTTATCATTTCTCTGATATGTTCTATTTTGTAAATCCAACTTTGTGCAACTTTTGGCATGACTCCTGGCAATTTAGATACGTCAAAAGATACATAATTCCTCTTCAAACTTCAATCAATTCAAACCTGGTTCATCTCTCTCTCTCTCTCTCTCTCTCTCTCTCTCTCTCTCTCTCTCTCTCTCTCTCAGAGAAGCTTTTGCTTAAAAAAAAACAAGAGATAATGGAAGGATCAACTCCATAATGTGTGGAGGAAGACATTTCATGTACAGAAATGTCATCAGAAGCAACCATGCTGTTGGCTTTTCTAAACTTGAACCAAACTCTTCAATGTAGATTAAATGAAGTTAAAAAAATGGGTAGGATCATCAGATATTAAAAAAAGAAAAAATGATGGGGCTAAGATTTATAAAAGAAACTAAAAGAGGAAGGAGAGTTGTAAATATCAACAAGAATGAGAAGAAGCGAATAAACAATAACAGGGAAAATTGTGACATGAAAAGAAGGTTGTTTGAGAATTGATGTATTTTACTTATTAAATAGAAAGACTTGCATTATGTTTTGGGGTATTTTTTTCCTTTTAAACTATTCATTCTTCATAAGATTCTTTTCTTGTTGTCTCCTTATGAGACTATGACTTTTTTATTTGTCCTTTTTTTTCTCACCTTTTCTTAGACCACGAATACTTGTTAAATTTTTTCTGTTAATTTGATTTTTACATCATCATCTCTTTTCTGATTCTCTTTATTCCTTTAATTATTAATATTATCAGTTTTTCTTATTCTCTTCCTTCTTTTGAAAAATCATTATTTTATTCTTTTCAAATTTTTTATGCCACTTTCAACAGGTAGTTTTTCTCTGAAGCCCAAGTGACAGCAAGTCTCCTTAGATCTCCAGAATTCTTCTAAGTATTCTCACTGATCTTGGTGCTGTGGTGGCCCAGTTGGCTGGGGCAGTAGAATACACTGACTGCATCTCTGCAACTGGGTAAGACCCCCTAACGAGTGTCCTGGATATATGATACTAAAAAATTTGATGGTGAGGTTCCAGTAAAACTGGAGCTTTGGGGAATATGAAGTACCTCTTTGCTACTATCGCTCCCAGGTCCACTCTGGCCCAGAGTGGTGGCACTTGATAAGGTCCTATCTACATGTCAAATAGAACTAAACAGTGTACTTACGCAGAACTGAATTGTTTGAAATAGAACTGTTTTTACATTTAACTGTGAATAAACAAAGACTGTACTTATACTAAACCCAATTGTTTGAAATAGAACTGTTTATATGTATAAAAATGGATTTGGCATTAAATAACCTACAATAGTTTATATGCCATAAAACCCCTCCAACCAACTAACCAATACTATGGTCTGGATGGTCTTGATTTTTACACTGATCTCCATTTCTTCCTGACTCTTTTTCAAGCTCTTGGAGACTGTTCAAAATGCACCAACAATAATTGGTATCACTATCACCTTCATGTTCCACAGTTTTTTCTACTCTCTGGCAAGATCCAAGTATTTGTCCCTCTTTTGATATTCTTTTTTAATCTGTAGTCCACTGGAACAGCAAAATCCTTTAGATGACAAGTTATTATTATTATTATTATTATTACCATCATCATATGTCATTCTCTTTCTCGCTTATCTTCTCCTCCTTTTCTCATTCATTTTTCATGTGTATTTTCATTCACTTATTATTCTTTATTCTCCTTCTAATCTCATCACTTCTTTTACTTCTCAATTTAAAAAAAATTTTTTCTGTTTTTCACAATCAAATTTTCATTCACTTCTTATTCTTTCTCTTATAACATTTTTTTTAAATCTCTTTTTTGATATATCTGATTTTTTTGCTTTTTATTGGGTCCATTCTTTTTACCTTTGCAAATTGTTTTTCCTTTCTTTTTCTTCTTCATATCTTTCTTTTTAATTTCTTTTTTCTTCTTTCCTCTCCTTTTATTTATCTTTTCACTTTCTTTTTCTTTCCTTTTTCTCTCTCTTTCTTTTTTTCTATTTAGTTTCCCTCTTTTTTCTTTCCTTTTTCCTTCCTTTCTTCTATTGTATCTTTTCCCTTTTCCCTTTTTCTTTACTCTTTCTGTTTGCTTCTTTTTCTCTTTTCTTCTTTTATAGCCTTTTGCTTTCTTTTCTTCTTTTTCCTTCCTTGTCTTTACCTCTTCTCTCATCTTTTTCCTTTTTTCCCCCTTTTACACTCTCTTTTTTCTCTTTCTTTCCTTTCTTTTTCACTGATCTTTTTCCTTTCTGTCCTTCATCCTCATTTTCTTTCTTTCTTTCTTTCTTTTGTTGCATACATATTATCCATTCATTTCAGACCTGCTTCTTTTTATTATTTCATAACTATTTCTTATTTTTTCTTATATATATTTTTCGTTGTTGTTAATTCATTTTCTTCTATTTTACTTTCCATTTTCCTGCTTCTTTTCTTTTCTTTTCTTTTCTTTTCTTTTCTCATTCATCATTCCCAGCATGCATCATTTTTGTTCAGCCCAACATACTTCACCTCAACAACTTCCTGCAACAGGTCAACAAGATCATCTCTGCAAGATTAAAAGGTCTTAAGTTTTTCTTAACTTCCTATTCAATACTTTCTTTTGTCACTCAATGGCCCTCCTAGTGAATATTTGTGTCATTATCTTTGTTATGGTGAACGAGCACTGCTCTATCTGGGTATCAAGTCAATTTAAAAGCTATCATTTCTTTTTTGGCATCAGTTATTTGCTAAAAATGAGCTTATTAAAGCATCAAGCAACTTCAAGGCAATGGAAACATTTGATTTCATGAACACAAAATCAGATATCAATTTGAATTACAAGATTTTTTACCAAAAAATTGAATGATTAATATGATCTTATATGATTGCTCATGGCTATTTCAGTTGATAATATCAATCACACACACACACACACACACACACACACACACACATATATATATATATATTTATATATATTGTCTCAATATACACAGGACCCATGTGACTACTAATAACTCTACTAATGATTATGCTGTGTTCTTTTTAGTTTCAGATTTGTAAATAGTATTCAATAACAATGATTAATATTCAGTCTAAATACCTTGGACAAGAGAGGAAAAATATTTTGTTTCACTACTTATTTGGAGAAAAAATCATTCAAAACTGTACAAGCAAAATTTTACAGGAAGTTTAACTTAACAATTATCCCCAGAAAAGCCAAATTTATCATTGGGTACACAAATTTCAAGCCACAGGTTAAGTAAACAACCTTAACAAGAAGGCAAAAATCCAGATCTGGCAGGAAGTTGACTGCAAGATGTCCTGACAATATGGATGATTCTATTGGAAGGAGTCTGAAAAAGTCTTTCTGAAGACATTTCCAAGAACTTGGTCTTTCACATTCACTATAGGATAAAGTCAATCAATTTCTGTCCTAATCATCTGGTTTGACCTTTCTGAAGTAAAGACTCAGATTAAAGATGACTTGATGCAATATGAATTATCATATTAATAGGCTGCATCTATCTTTTGACATCCTATATATATATATATATATATATATATATATATATATATATATATATATATGTAAAGAAAGAGAGAGAGAGATGAACAAATGTGATGGGACAAATAGGAATATTTTTTGTAATTATTTATTTTTTGATAGTTCTCAATTTGTTTCTATCCTAGGTTTGGGAGAAAAGTTTTTTTAGAAAATTTTTAAAAACTGATCTACTACAAAAACTATTTTTGTCAGATATTTAACTTGTCTGAATTTCTGAGACAAAGCTTGATGATTTTTATCATTCAGGGTTTTCAGACTATTGTCTTTATCTTTATTGTAATATTCACAATGTTTCAGCCAAAATATCCCCCAGCCTTCTTCAGATGTTTCTTTATCAAACTCGGGAGCCTACACGGAACTTCAAACCATATACTTTATTTAATCATCTGGAGGTTGTAGGTTCAATCCTGACTGCAGGCGAGTAACAATACAAAAATACTTAATACTTGTACCAAGTTATGATTAACAGAATCAGAGCAAGTGACCCCCGTTTGGTTTGAAGTTCTATGTAGGCTCCCAAGTTTGACAAGAAATATCTGAAGAAGGCCGGAGGATATATAGGCTGAAAAGTTGTGAATATAACACTAAAGATGAAAACAATTGTCAGAAAACCCTGAATGGCAAAAGACAGTTATTCGTGTGTGTGTACATGTGTGTGAGATAAATTTTTTTATGAAATATGACAGTATTAGAAAGAAGATTATATGGAAAATCAGATTGACATGTTTCTCGCATGGAAAAGTGTCAAAAGAATATAAAGTCTTTCACACTTTGCTTTTTGAAAAAGCTTGACAACTATCTGATTTTTCAGACTTCTTTCTCATTTCTTAGAATAAATCATTTCTAAATATTGTATATACACATTTTGATTTATTATGAATACCATATTTATTATGATATATGTAAGTTTTATAATCCAAATTTAAGAAGACAAGTATAGAATATTTTGAGAAACTGCAGATGTTTAAACTGACGACCATTCTATTTAAGGCATTGCTGATAATGCAAACATTACAAATTGTTTCAATTGATAATTGGGTGAATTCTACTTTAATTGCTACACTCAACTCCTTGAATTTTCCAGATTTTATGCTATAAAGTTAAATGACTTATTTAAATGCCACAGTTCCAACTTGGGCACTTCAGAACCTGCATGTTATGGCTGAACACCATATAAACTTACCGAGGGTTACAGTGTAGTGTGGATTATCAGTGTTGGGGGTAATTGGACCATTCTTTTTTCAAAACATTGTCACTGACCAAATTAGGTATGCATTTTGGGACACAGTTCTGGAGGTCAATACACTTATCCTCGATAATGACCAAAAATGGTCAAATGTACCTGTACTTAGTGTACTCTAACAGAAATTTAGACTACACAGAAACTTTGGACTGTTTTTCTACTAGCTTCAACCCTAGTTTGACATCTTATGCCTCAATAAGGAAAGATCAATACAAAGCGAAACATCAAACCCTTATCTCTTATTTTCAACCAAATATGAGAATCAGCTGCCTAAATACACATTATATATATATATATATATATATATATATATTTGCACAATTTGAACACTTTCCTATATATTGGGTGTCTCAATATACATGGGACCCATGTGACTACTAATAACTCTCCTAATAATTATGTTGTGTTTCAGATTTAAAAATAGTGTACAATAACAACTTTTATCCATGAGCACCATGCCTTGGACAAGAGAGGAAAAATTATTTTGCATCACAATTTATTTGGAGATAAAATCATTCAAAACTGTCTCAAAATAGATGCAACTCATTCATATGATAATTATTTATTACTGAGACAAGAAGCTCAAAAAAAGATTGCATGTCCTGGAAGCTGACATAACAATCAAAAAAACAATTATTTGATGTCTCTAGCTTAAAGGAAGCATTTTTTGCTGGCCATGTTCCAAATGACCACCATAGTGCTTGTCTCAGTAATAAATCATTATCATATTAATAGGCTGCATCTATTTTAAGACATACTGTATATTAAACACATACACACACACATAGATATATATACAGAACCCCCACACACACACACATCATACATACATACATACATATATAAAAATATATGTATGTATATATATATGTATATATATATATATACTTCCTTGTATATATATGTTTACATCTATATATATATATGTGTGTGTGTGTGTGTGTGTGTGTGTGTGTGTGTGTATACACACATTATATATATATATATATATATATATATATATATATATATATATATAATGTACTTGTATCTAAGAAAGGTAGAAAGAGAGAAAAGATGTATATTTATAGTGAGGTAGAATTTCAAACTTTGATCCATTTTTGACTTTCCTAAAACTTACACAGAAATGTTTATTCTTCTCAGAAATTTTAATCCTTAAAGAGAATAGTCATTAGAACCCCCGACCCAAATAACAGACCTCATTTCCCTTGATGATTGTTGCAATACAAAATCTAATTGGTTCTTCTTCTCCCTTCACTGACCTGGGCATTAACTTCTTTTACTTTATTTACCAAATGGCAATCATGATGCAGTACAGTTTTTGTCAAATTATATCAGATGTTAGAGGCAAGGTAGATAAATTTATGCAATAATTTTCAATATGGCTCTAAGATGAATAGAATACAAATTTCAGATGTATTATTAAAGTTTTGGAATAACGTTAGGAAAATTAGAGAAATAAAAAGCAGCTCATAATTCAAAAGAGATTATCATTGAGATACAGAAAAAAAACACCAGAATATTTTATGTAGATAATGCCAAAACAAAAAAGAAAATGTCGCACATACCAAGAAAATCTTTTTGACTCTTATAATGGTCAAAGCATTTATATCTAAAGTCAAATAAGTTTGGTTTTAAATTCTGTATTTTTTTTTTTTTCATTTCTTAATTTCTATCATATGATCTCATTAAGCTTCTCAGAATTTAGTTGAATGATAAACAAATTATCTTTTAAATTTTTCCTATATATATATATATATATATATATATATATATATATTATATGTGTGTATATGTGTCTATTGCTGGCTGGCTGGCTCTGTGTGTGTGTGTGTGTGTGTGTGTGTAAGTGTAAGATGAGGAATAAAATCCAGTGGTGTGAGGAAAGTAAACAATATGGAAAATTAAATTTAAAGGTAAGGTAAGAAAATATCTTATCTGATGATTTGTTTTGTAAATATTTCAATGTTTATTCCTATTTTTTCATAGAAATACATTAAACTAATCATCATGAGACTGTCAAGAAAAGACAAGGAGACATTTATTCACTTATTTTTGCTTTCATCTTGCTCAGCTGCTCAGTATTTTAGCCACTTTTCTTATTAATAAAAAATGGTTTGTAATACAATTTGTTTATTTCAGGATATATATATATATGTATATATATACCGGACATTGGCATGATGGTTAGAGTGTTCAAGAGACCTGGGTTCAATCCCAGGTCGAGTCATACCAAAGACTCAAAAATGTTACTTGATGCCTCCTTGCTTAACACTCAGCAATATAAGATAGGGATCAAGAGTAAAGTGGAGCAATCCAGGGAAAGGAGTCGCAAACACACACACATACACATTCACACAATTTTATGTAAAGCCCAATATAGTAAAATAGTAAATATATCAGATGTTTGAGGCAATACACATAATACACATACACACTCACATGTAAAATAGTAGAGTAGATTGGGCTCTCTGTCTGGGTAACCAGTCTAGGAGAAGGAAAAACTCTGAATTCAAAACCTGAAGAATGTTGTTCTTTAGAGCCTATGACACATTGGTACACCATTCTTCTGTTATCAGCTTATCCAAAAAATATGGCTGGTTCTACAAAAACCTGGACCACTATAAACAAATCAACTGTGTAAGTAGTTCAACAGTTCATATGTTTAACCAATCTGTTGGGCCCTCATCTGTTAAGATTGATGCAAGAGTTTATCCCATGGGTTGAGAACTAATGTGGGGAATTTGTCAGCTGCCACATACGCTGAAATGCAGTAGCTCTTCTTAGGATTTGAGCACTTCGATAGCCGATAACTTACATGTAAAAAGTTATAAGTAAAAAATTCCTTCACTTACACTGAGAATGACAATAGCTTTGGAGTAAGATATCCGATTGATGTACAGTCAACTGGATTTCGATTTTGTCTTGAAGCATCTTGCAGTTCTAGCCACCCTGAAGAGTTGTGATACAACAAATCAGTCTGTCTGTGGATGACAATATATATATATATATTTCCAGTTATTCCAAATCTAATTCACTTGTAATCCTCTCTGACATAATTTGAATGAAATAAACTAAAAAAAATGTATATAGAATACATAGAAATCATTAAAATGATTATATACAATTACATGAGAAAAAATGGACAATTCATAAAATGAGGCTGATATGTTTCACAAGAGGTCAAGTGTCATCAAAATGAAAATGATTTTATAACAAAAACAATTAATCCAGGGAAGCATTATAATTTATGTACAATATCAGAATGGTTGATTTTATAATCACAATAGAATTGTTGTTTAAAGTTCAATCTTTTTATTATTATTATTATTATTATTATTATTGTTGTTGTTGTTGTTGTTATTGTTTATGTCTTTTAGTATCCCATATTCTATGATTATCAATTTGGCGAGGAATGGGCATATATGTTTGCCTATTTTGACTATTTTGACTTTAATTTAAAATGCATGTATGTGTGGGTGCATATGTTTGTATGTGCGTATGTGTGTGCATCGGTGTGTGTGTGTGTGTGTGTGTGTGCATCAGTGTGAGGGTACGTCTGTTTATGTATGTGTGTATGTGTGTACATGAGTGTTTGTGTGTACGTGTGAGTGTGTTTTCTTGTATGTATGTATATGTTTGTGTGCATGCATGTATATTGTGCCTATGTTTATGTGTGTGTGTGTGTGTGTGTGTGTGTGTGTGTGCATGAATGTTTATGCATATGTATGGATATGTTTGTGCGTATATATGTGCGTGTTAGCCTGTTTGTGTGTTTGTGTGTGGGGGCGTATGTGTTGGTATGTTTGAGTGTGTGTATGTGTTTGTATGTTCGTGTGTATGCATGAGCACAGATATAAGAATATATATATATATATATATATATATATATATATATATATATATAAACTGAAAAACAAAGAAATCCAAAATTGATGAATTTATTAGAAGGCAAGTCGACATCAAAACGTTTTGGTTTTAATGAACCTTCGTAAGGACTTCAAAATGGTGAAACACTTGTTTTAACGTCTATTTTCCTTCAAATAAATTCATCAATTTTGAATTAATTTGTCTTTAAGCTTTTATCCATACTGTCGGATTCCTTTCCATTATTAACTTACACACACACACACAC
Source organism: Sepioteuthis lessoniana (assembly GCA_963585895.1). Classification (NCBI taxonomy): domain Eukaryota; kingdom Metazoa; phylum Mollusca; class Cephalopoda; order Myopsida; family Loliginidae; genus Sepioteuthis; species Sepioteuthis lessoniana. The sequence goes on from OY757922.1 coordinate 48,565,273, forward strand.
GCACACACACACACGCAAACACACACACACACACACACACACACACACACATATATATATATATATATACATATATAGTAATAATATTTTTATTTTTTACTCAGCTTAATTTAGCACAAGGTATGAGACACCAGTGAGAACTGAACTCGCTAAAATGGCTTCCTTGCCTCACTCACTAACCAGTTAATATACATATATATATATATATATATATATGTGTGTGTGTGTGTGTGTGTGTGTGTGTGTGTGTGTGTGTGTGCGTGCGTAAATAAGAAGAAATTGAAAAGAAAATGCTCAACACCACTTGAACAGAACAGGTATACAACCCATAAAAATATCAAATTATGAACAATAGAAGTCTGCAACTTTAAGTTTCCCGTGGCGTAAACAATCATCAGATAGAAAAAAAAGCTTTTTCTGTCTGATGATTAAAAGTAATGGATTTTTAGTGTTCATATTTTGACATTTTTCTGGGTTTTGTATATATATATATATATATATATATATATATATATATATATATATATATATATGAATTAATTGGTACACTAGAGATCGTTTTACTCCATTAAAATAATTTGAAATAAAGCCTACAAATCGTTTTACTGTAGTAAAACAATTTAAAACGAAAATCATTTGTTATAAATTACTATAGTAAAATGATTTGCATGTTTCAATAATTTTCAATTCATTTCTATAATAAATTCTTTTTATGCATTTCTGTTGTAAATATTTGCTATGCCCTTCGCATATTAATTCGTAAAGTGTTTCTTTTATCATCCATAATGCTATTCTTTAATAAAAAGAATTTCTTATGCATTTCTTTAGTCACTTCCGTTTGCATTCAGTTCTAAAATAAAATCCTTTTCCAGTTCAAATACCATTTTCGAAGTGAATTAAAAGAAATGAATTTTTCAAGTAAATTCTTTTCTATGCACTTCTTCAATAAAAGCCGACTAAAGTGTTATTAAAATCATTTTTAAAAAATCCGTTTTTGCAGTATTGAAACATTTAACCCTTTTAATCTAGAAAACCCTTTTAATAATTTGATATCAATTTAGTTAAGAGAACATTTTTATGGAACTCTATAGAAATCTTTAAAGATTACCAACCTGTCTTGCATGTCAATTTCGATATCACTTAAAACACAGAATTCTTGCATGATAAGTTTGGTTGAGGATTTTTTTGGTTGCAATCAAAATCCCCCAAATTTTGTTTCCATTTAAGAGCAAACACCTGCTGTTACCTGTCTATTATAATTCACTCTCTTCATTCTTCATTCAGGTGAAAAATTATTGTGCAAACTGTTAACAGGTGTTTATTTCAATTTAATAAAAAAAAAAAAGAAGAAGAAGAAGAAGAAGAAGAAGAAGAAGAAGAAGAAGAAGAAGAAGAAGAAGAAGAAGAAGTGAACTATCAGGTTATTGTTCAATTTGATTCTCAAGGAAGTAGTTTTAAGAAGAAATTTAGAATAAATTGTCCTGTGTTTGAATTTGAAAAGTTAGCCTAAATGTCACGTCAAGTTGGGTTCTTTCACAAATGCTTCGATCAAATCGCTGTTTTGTGAATTATATTCAGATTCTTTCAGTTTTAATTGATCAGAGAAAAAGAGAGAAAGATTTGGAACCTTCAATTTCATTTATCTCTGGAGGGAGTCTTCTGTTTATATAAATATACTAGTGGAAAGTAACATATATGAATGCAATCATTAAATAAGGTAATCATCTCGTTGATGAACAATAAAGAAAAATGGCTTTCGCGTATGTATATGTATATACCCAACCCCTCAGACCGGTCAGGATGCGACACAAGGTCAATTTTTTAGCGCAGTTTAACAGATTTAAATTCAGAGTTTTCATTCCAGACCATTACTAAGATTAAAGAGACATGTCTGCTGTATCTTTACCCCTAGCTGGAGTTAGATTAATGCCTTTTCTAAGAGTATTAATTCTATGTGAAAAGCTGACAGTTTCATCTAGGATTTGAAATTTGATCTCGGTGTCTATTTTACGACGATAACCATAACACCATCAGCGCCTCGTATATATATATATACATATATTGTGACAGCTCGTCTATAGGCACTATGTAATTGCAACAGCCCTGTTTTCTCCCAATATAACAGTATATATATGTATTTTTATTTGTAAAAGATAATCAATACTCTTTCCTCTAATTCTTAAACTTAAAGTCAATGGTCAACCTCTCATTCTCATTCCTAGAAAACAAAACCCCCAAAAAATGTTGTATATAGAACTTTTTATTCCACAGTTCCAGTGACAGGGTGTTTGCTTTGTTGTGCGCATGCCCAAGAGGTAAGTGGCTCAAGCAAAGTTTGGAACTGCAGCTTATATGGTGTCAATCTGCTTAGCTGTGTGGAAGGTAGTATTTATGTAGCACTTCTTGTGTGATACTTAGAATTTGTTTGTTATATTAATTTATGAGTATTTGAATCACTGAATGTGATAAATGGTAGATGATGTGATGTAGTTAATATTTTCTTAAAATTTTTTCCAGAAATTTAATTGAGTAGAAAAATTTCAATAAATGAAAATTTTGAATTAATGAAAAATTTGAATTAAGGAAAATTAGAATTAATCAATGTATTGGCAATGATTTCTATGGAGAAAAATGTCTTTATCAGTCATCCAAACATCCGGATAAAAATTATTAATTTTTTCGCTCAAATTAAAACAAGATGAATATGATTTTATCTTTGAATAAATCTAGGTCGTTCTGGAGTAGAATATTTTATCTGTAAGCGGTGGAATAATGCTAAGTTTTTTTATCATGCTTTTTGTATTCTTTCTCATATATATATATATATATATATATCTTGTTCGTCTTACTTGAATGTTGCCCAATCAGCTTGGGCTCTAGAATACACCGACTGCACCTCTGCAGAGGGGTAAAACCTCCGACGAGTGTCCTATATATGGCACTAAACCATCTGATGGTGAGGTTCCAGTGATGCTGGAACTTTGGGGAACACGGAGTACTCCTTAATTGTTATCGCTCCCAGGTCCACTCTGAGTGGTAGCACCAGATAGAGTTCTATCTATGGGTTAAATAGAACTAAACTGCGTACTTACGCTGAACTGAATTGTTTGAAATAGAATTGTTTGACTAAACTGAATAGCTTGAAATTGAAATATTTTTGACGATTAAACTGTGTACTTATGCTAAAGTGAACTGCTTGAAATAGAACTGTTTTGAAATCGAAAATGCGCACTTATGTTGAACTGAATTACTAACTGTGTGTAGACAAAATCTATACTCATACTAAATTGAATTGCTTGCATTAGAACTGTTTGACTAAACTGAATAGCTTGAAATAGAAATGTTTGAAAATTAAACTCATGCTAAACTGAATTGTTTGAAATAGAACTGACAATTTGTATAAAATGGATTTAGCGTTATATAACCTACAAAGGTTGATAAGCCATAAAACTCAACCAACCAACCAACTTACTTGAATGGTTTTTGAGATTGGTGGCAAGTGGCTGTACAATGGCTGTTTGGTTGGATGTTACTTCGAGGATTTGTTCAAGAAGAGTGCAGCCATATTGTGTACAACTCATCTAGCTTTTTCTCGATGTGTTTTGTTAGTGCCCTTGTGGTGTATCCATAAAGTAGTATGGACACAGCTACAGCTTGAAAGAAATACCCTTTTATTTTATCGAATAGATCAGAATTCCATATGATTAGTAACCTATCAATAACTTTCTACCCCTTAAGGCATCACTTTCAGTAGATGAGCTGTTGCTGCCGAGATACGTGGGTCAGTGCTGGAGAAGCAAAGACAAACTCATAAGCGACGTGTTCTTATGGTCTCCTGCACATAGACTTGCCAGTGTTGGCCGTTAGCAAGCTCGGCTAGCAAACCTACACGAGTGAGTTCGAGTCTCATTGGGTGCCCCTTTCATATGGCCTTGTGCCACATCTAAGCAAAAAGCTTAGTAAATTTCCACTTGCCAGTGTTGGCCGACAAGCAAATACTTACTCACATCAGTTCTCTACTGACATGAGATACAGCATAAAAGCGATGGATAATATGAATGAATGGCGAGAGAGAATCAGGAAACTCTGTGCTCTCAGTACGACTTGATGATATATATATATATATATATATATATACCGTATTTCTTAGTGTATGTGTGTTACGCAATATCAATATAACTTTTATATATAATATGAAGCTGCACACGCAACAATTAATGTCAAAAGCTGCCTCTGTGCGTATATATATTTATATATATATATAAAGATCGAAGAACAGTAAGTAAGAAAAGTTGCATGAAAAGAGTGCTCGATAATATAATCGAGCATATAATACAGAGCATGTGTAAAAATGACTCATTTTAAAATTATTTTTGAAAAGAATTTATTCAGTGTGGTAGATTTTATCAAGTTTTTACTTATATTTTTATTACTCGGAAATATTTTCCCGTTATTTGACAGTTTTACTGTAGCGGAAGGATAAACTATATAATATGCCACTTTTACTACACGACTGTCTAAAGATTGTGGGAAACATAGGAAACTTAAGTAATGGACTAATAGAGTTTATAATTCTAACACACACACACACACACACACACACACACACACACACACACACACACACATATATATATATATATATATATTATCTTACTACTTATTTGTTTTTATAGAAACAAATTTCCCTCATCTTCTGACAGTATATTGATCATAAAAATATGAATCAAGAGTCGCAATATATGGTTTTGGATTCTGTGTTACATTGTGTTGTAGAGTGGCTAAACAGCCCTTCAGCACTCTACCAGATCGACTGGCTCATAGTCATAAATAGCCGACGATTAAAGTCTTCGAGGGTCGATTTAATAATCTGATTAATATTCGTATTGATCTTCGTTTGAGTATACCGGATTTTGACCCTCCTCTATTTCTTGTAAATTCTATTGTTAATTGTTTGTAACTTATTGTACCGTGTCTTTTTTTATGTATCCGTTAGCACCGGATACTAGCACTGAATAAATATATTAAGTACTCATTCTTCTCTGTGTATAATTCGCCTCGACGATACAACACTAGGTTTATATATGTGTTATGTGACAGATACTGTATCTTATGAACACAATACGTTTATATATACACACATCTATATATATATGTGTGTGTGTGTGTGTGTGTGTGTGTTGTGGGCACATTTTATTAAAGGTGACTAAATTTTGGTGTTGTGTTCAAAGTGCCTTTTCCTCTTGGCGAGCAAGATGTCGCCACTGTGATTTGAAAGCAGTTTAAAAATTATCTGAAATCTCTAATATCATGTTTGTTGTCTGAATTTCTGAGACAAAGATGATTTCAATTATTCAGGGTTTTCTGACTATTGTCTTCATTTTTACTGTTATATTCACAACGTTTCAGCCGAAATATCCACCAGCCTTTTTCAGCTGTTTCTTTGTCGAGCTCGAGAGTCTACACAGAATTTCGAACCACGTCCTTTATTTGATCCATGGGGTCGCTTGTTCTGATTCTGTTAACCATGACCGGGTACAAGTGTTAAGTATTCCTGTATTGTTATTCGCCTGCGGTCAGGATTGAACCTCTAACCTCCAGATGATTGTCTCTTAGAAGCTGAGGGAACCAATGCCAATAACCGTAACGCTACCTGTCCTGCTGGAAGTTCATTTTGAAAAAAAATCATCTATGATGATTGTAATCATAGTGATGCATGAACGTTAAGTGTATAAGTCCCCAAAATTCACTTGAATTGAGGTCCGTCTTATAAACTCAAAAAAGGCAAGTAAAACGATTAAAAAGTCACACGTTTAAAACTTACTGAACGGGAGAGATAGATAGATAGATAGATAGATAGAGAGAGAGAGAGAGAGAGAGAGAGAGAGACTAACTCACTAAAACGTATTTCATTAAGTATGCATATTATGTGCCGGTACAAGATAGGTTTACGTCTGTTAATAGTGATAACCTCTAAAATCCGTCGATTATTCATTGAATTCAAAGTAAAGAATTTCGAGATTATATTGCCAATAAAATGAAAACCAACAACACTCTCGTCCACTATCGTTCGGGGCAAAAAAGATTACCGGCCAAATGCACCCTGTTGTGCAATTAGTGGTTGGGCAAATATTTGAACGTATTTGTAAGAAAATGTAAGAAACAAGAATGATTTCAGAGAAAATCAAAGTGAATGAACAAACCAAATTGTGCAGTCATGCTTGTTTTGATTTCATTGATGCGTTTAACGGCATATCAGCTCCTCATGGGTTATTTAATACCAAAATGTGATTCATTTCTAAATATTTGTAATCCTGACTATATTTCTAATGTTCTATTACAGTTTTATTTCTCATTATTATCCATAATTATTTGTTTGCACACAGTTACATAGTTTCAAGTATTTCTATCTAAAGCTAATAATTTATGCACAATTATAAGGTCTAAACTATTACAATTCAATAATAAGTTTTGTTTACACTGTTAGACGCTTTCAAGTATTCTTATCTTACACCAACAATTTGCAAACAATTACATGGTTTCAAGTAATTAATCATAATATTTCTTAGTAAACAATTATATCTTTTCAATTAAGTATTCTTAATACAAATAATTTGCATAGAAGTAAGATATCAAGAATTCCAATTTAATTCGGGTAATTTTGAGGTCTATTTAACCCATAAATGGAACCCTAACACATACTACCACTTCGAGTTAGAGTTGACCTGGTAGTAATGGCAGTGAAGGGATACATCACACTCCCCAGATCTCTAGAACTGGAGCTTCTCAACCATGTGCGATTTATCATCATTTCCAGGACATCCCCTTTTGGGGGTGCCTTACCCCTCTGCAGAGGATACAGTCATAGTATTTTAAGTTCTACCAACAGAGTTGATGGTCAGATCTTGTTGAAAGCACCAGTCCGTTTAGATCACCGAAGTTAAGTACTGATGAGCTAGTTCAGCACCCAGATGAGTAACCACTTAGTAAAAGCAGTTAGTAAAAGTAACCTGAGGCCTGTCAACCAGATGAAGCAAAGCTTCACAAATGACAAAAAAAGCAAACTACTGAGTCTTGTTGCTTTCTTCCTGACCCTGGTGACAAAATATTAGCCATCTGTCATCTCTGTATATTGTCAGACTGCGCCTAAAACTGTCAGTTTCGTTTCAGTCTTTTTATTTTTTAGTCTAAATTTCACACAATGGTTGAAGTCAAAATCTGTATTGCTGGTTTTTGTCAAACAGGAAAGTCTTATCTGGATATTCAGAAGGTTTTAACGACTGACGCTATCCAGATTCCGTTGTGTACAGTTCAGAGAACTGGCCACCCATTTCAAGTGACAAATTCTGAGCTACAGAAAGAAAGTCTGCCAGACATAAAGTGACCGCATACAGAGATGATAGAAAGCTGAAAATAAAATTTCTGAATTATCAGAAAACAATTCTAGAAAAATTGGTACAAGAATTCAAAATTTTTAAAAAAATCCTTTTATTTAAAAAAAGAATTACTCAAACCAATGTTCAATAAACCCTTTGTTGTTCACAAAGAAGATAACAGACCAACTCACATCTTTGTGGCTTCATAGTCGCTATGATACTTTGTGTTTTGAGCACATTCTCTGGAGTGATAAGACAACTTTTGAGCTGTTTGACAATATTCCAGAATGCTTTCTTTTAATGTTAAACCTATTATGCTTGTGAAGCATGAAGGAGAAGAAATTACGGTATGAAGGTCGATGTTTTCTACACTCGGTGTTGACAAACTGGTACAATTCGAGAAGTCCATAAATGCCGAGCGGTACCAAAATGTATGACAAAAAATTGCTTCCAAGTCTAGAAAGCTTGCTGACTGTTTTCTTCCTTTTATGGCATGTTAGGTTATTTAAAGCTAAATTTATTATGTTTTTTTTTCTGTTTGTTTTTTTTTTTGTTGTTGTTGATGTTGTTTTATAATTACTAGGTAACTAGTAATAATCCTTTATGGACACAATTATTGATTCAAGTATGTATTTTTCATATAAAATACTTGCAGTTGGTTAAATGGTTTCAAGTATTCCTATCCAATACTAACAAGTAGTAAGCAATAGTATGGTTTGGTGAATTCCTACCAAATAAAAAAAATTTGCATTCAATCATATGGTTTTATATATTCTTATCTAATACTTAGAATTTTTAAACAGATCAATTTGACCATAAATTAGACGATAACACGTATTACCTTCTAGAATGGATCTATAAGAAATGACAATGAAGGGGTCACACCGGGTCCAAAGCTGAAGAACTAAAGCCTCACCACCGACATACCTAGAACGCCCTTTTCAAGGTGGAGGTCTTACCTCTGTGAAGGTGATATAGCTAGTATATTTCAGGCCCTGCTGACTGAGTGAGATAAGTTGTGTGGTAGCCAGTGGCTAATTTTAAATAAAGTACAGCACATATAGCAAAAAGCAAAATGATTGTTTGCGTGGCAGTCATGGCCAATTATATTCTGACCTGCTCAATTACCAGATCTTAAGTCTATAAAGAACGTGTTGTCGAATATTTAGGACGAAATGATGGGATGAAATTTTTAGAACACTCACCAATTGTAACATACAACGGCGCTGCTTCACACTATATAAAAAGAAATGTATTAGAGATGCTTTGACCAATGGAAAACTCGCTGGAATTAGGAAGTCGAATGTCAAGGGAACTAATTAAAAAAAAGTTTATTCTGTCTTCACCGGGCCATTGGCCTAATGAGACTGAGGTTCAATCCCAGGTCGAGACATACCAAAGACTCAAAAAATGGTACTTGATGCCACCTTGCTTAACACTCCGCCGTAAGGATCTAGGGTAAAGTGGTGCAATCCAAGGAATGGAGTAGCGCCCTACACCTCGATGTTGTAAGTATTGAAAAGGGATCCTTCGGGTCGCCAACTTTTTACTTTTAACAATTATTCTGTCTTATTTTATTTATTGACAAGGATTAATTTATGTCTTGAGGTTATGGAGTCGCGTTAATTATACGTCAATATTTACATTTTTGTACGATTGTTCCTTAAGATTTTTTAGCGTGGGTGCCGTGTACACGGTTATATGATATCAAGTATACTAAGACTAATATGTTTAAATAGTTCTATTTGGCCCATACAAGGGGGAGTACCCGTGATACAGTGGTTAACGTTCTGGACTGTGACATCATAGTAAGCGAGTTCGAACTACAGTCGCGCTATTACATTCACTTTCGGACTAATACCCTAGGGAAAAGTAGTACCTCCTTATTTCCCCGGCTACTGGTCAGATTTTACCACTAATATCCTTCTACAATAACGGCTTTATCATGAAATAACCCAAGAAGGCTGATATGTCATTAAATAAAGAAACCAAACCAAACTTGATCCATAGATGGTACGCTAACAGGTATCCGAGTCAGTGTGGACATGGGAATAATGGCAAAGAAAGGTTACTCCACTCTGCCCAGAGCTTCTGGACTGGAGTCTCTGCATCAACTGCTGTTTCGTGTCATACACAGGACACTCGTTGAGGGGAGTCTTACCCCTCTGCAGTGAATACAGTCTGTCGACAGGGGCGGGGGATCTGTCTTTGGAAATGCAACGTCAATCACAATATTTTTGACCCACCTTATATCTTGGCTAGTCATGAGTTCGAGCCAAGTTGATAGAATCTTTCCAAGTTTCACTATTTAATGTTGTTTTTCTTATTTCACAAACTGAATGTAATGAAGTGTCCTCTCTGAAGCAGTAAAGAATTTCCTGTCTTTTTTTCTGACTTTTCATTGGGGTAGGGTGGGGATTGCCAAAGCATTAATCTGGAAGCCGCATCCCATACTTTACATTATTCTTTTAAATTGGATATAACCAAGATTATATTTCTATTGAATGCCACATTCAGTCGCAATTTTATATCAAAGAAAATGCATAAATACCTATATTTACTGGTATTAGTTCTCCCGGCAGAAAAAAAGGATATGGAATAATTAGTTTTTAGTTAATGTGAGACAATGTCTAGTTAAGATAATTTTACAAGAATCAGAAACTAGTTGAGGGATTAAATATTTTTGACCAAATGAGAGAGATAGATATGAACCAAATGAGATAAATAAATATGAACCGAATGAGATAGATAGATAGATAGATAGATAGATAGATAATGAACGCACCACATTAGGGAAAGGAAAGATCATTAGAAAAAAACCTCACAAGGTTGATCAGATTCAGATCAGTATTCATTGTGTGATGATTTCAGAGAAGGAGAAAAATATTTCAGTTGAAACCACCTGGGAGGGTAAACAAAAACTGGAATGTCATTCCAGCTATTCCATAATTAATTTGCCCAAATTATTTTTATCAACCCAACTCCCACCCAATTTCTGCTATGATTCCCTCCTGTCACTCAAAGCTTACCCAATCCCTCTCCCCCTATTAAACCAAGTTCTAGTCATTTCTCTCCCCAGCTGATACCCCACCCAGGGATGTTGAAGTATTATACGAGTGACTGTCAGAGCATTCACATGTTTATTGGAGGAAAATTCTTCTTTTTGGATATACAAAATTGTGTTTCCATTGAATTTTTGATAAGATTTACCTCATTTTATTTATTTATCAGATTCTGATTTTTATTTTCCTTTCTTTCCTTTCTTTGCAGCCGTTACTTGTTGCATCTTTATTAGCTGAATTTCAAAGGAAGATATACATTCATCAAATAGCATTATCTCTATAGAGTAATAGATGGATCCTCACCTAATTACTTGTATATACACACATTTTATCATATATATATGTGTGTGTGTGTGTGTGTGCATGTGCGTGTACGTGTGTGTGTGTGTGTGTATGTATACTCACATATGCACATGTGTATGTTTACATATATATATATATATATATTTGTTTGTGTGTGTATACACGCATGCACACGGGTATATATATATATATATACACATGTATGTGATACATATACATGTGTGCATATCGAGGGAAAACCGAAGGCTCCTTTTTCAATAGCTGCTACACCGAGGTGTAGGGGAGGGCACTACTCCTTTCTTTGGATTGCTCTACTTACTCTTGATACGTACCTTATAATCCTGAGTGTTAAGCAAGGAAGTATCAAGTACCCTTTTTTGAGTCTTTGGTTTGACTCAACCTGGAATTGAACCATATATATATGTATATATATGTTGTATTTTGACCTTCGACCCGGCCAAACTTGCCATTCCAAGGTGATGCACCGGAAGGAAATGACACATTCCAATGGCAGTTATGAGAGGAAATCGCGTAGGCCTGCTTGGCTAACAAAATGGGACAAGGTAAAAAATCCCTTGGTACACTCATAGACTGATGCACCGGAAGAGAGTAACCTCTGAACTGCATGACAGTTATTTCCGCTTGATGACGATCAAACATGCCATTCCAAAGATTGAGAGGGCGATTGAGTGGGCGTTGAACTATTATATAACTCTGTCAAGACAGAAAGTCAGACAGTTGGAGTAAGAGACGAGATGTGGTAGGGAAAGCCACACCAGGTCGAAGGGGCCCACGGGGCCCCCCAGTGAGTTGGGGTCCAGAGAAGTTGCTGATAAGATGCAGTAAAGAAAGCCATCATCCAGCAGAGAGCTGGGCTCCTGGGCCTCCGATTGAGCATCTGGAGAACGAGAAAGACACAACGCTGACGGCCATAAGAGTGGGGTCAAAATATTGCAGTTCTGTTCGGTCTCCAACTCCCTCTCACAGTAAAACCCTGAGTAACCCTTTTCGAATCCTTACAATAAAGTGAGAGTTACATATTTTCTAAAGAAGCCTTCGCTCGTCCTTTATCATCGTATCGTTTGTGATCCATTCAGCATATATATGTATATGTGTGTGTAAGCATATTTATTATATGACTATATAACATATATATATATATATATGTGTGTGTGTGTGTGTGTGCATACTGTATCCGCATAAAAGTAGGCATTGATATTTATAAGTAAATCATCCCAGTCGGTTTGGAAAATACGCAGACTGCATTTTTGTACAGGGGTGAAAAAAAAAAACAAAAAAAAAACGAACGTCCTGGGTATGACACTAAATCACGAGATGTTGTCGTTCCAATCATGGAATGTGAAGTATCCATTGATTGTTATTATTCCCAGTCCCACTCCGACTCGAAGTGGTAATACCTGTTAGGTTCCCTTCTGTGTGTCAAATAGAAATATTTAATGATTTTGTATATTTAAAACCAATTAACTGCGGCTGATAAAATGAATTACACTGGTTTACAAAAATAAATTTTTGGTCTGAGGCAAGAATGGGGATAGGTGTTTTTTGTTAATTTGGGTGTGATGAATTCAAATTTATAAATAGTTTTGCTCTATCACCTCTAGTTTTCTGGCTTTTAAATAGTCTCATTTTAGTATAAACAGAGAATATATGTGCATATTTCAAGAGTTGCAGCAGCTTATAACAGATAAAATAGGATAGATAAAGAACACTGATTGAATCAATATACTTGGATGACACGATTACACAATTCATAGTACCACAGACAGTCAAAAGTGTGTTTTCTTAGAAGATCTGGTGTATTTTGCCTCCGGGATGTCACGCAAGAGCATCCAGCAGAAGTCTCCCATCATGCCAGGGTTCCATTTGCCTTGATAGTTGCTCTCCATCTTCGTAATGTCTTGGTGGAATCTTTCTCCATGCTCACCACTCACTGCTCCAAGGTTTGGCGGGAAGAAGTTGAGGTGGGAATGGAGAAAATGAATCTTGAGTGACATTCGGCACCCCATATCCTCGTAAGACTTTAGCAACTTCTCAATACAGGCTTGGTAATCTGGTACGCATGTGTTACCAAGGAAGCCACTACAGACTGACTTAAAATGCTTTCCATGATCTCAGCTCCTTTAAGTTAAGAAGCTCCTCAAAATCAGTATCCTTCAGCACTTCTCGGATCTGAAGTCCGACAAAGATGCCCTCTTTGAGCTTAGCAGCACTAAGACCTAGGAACACAGTAGACAAATGTTGGAAGACAGCACCATTTTTGTGCAACGCCTTCACGAAATTCTTCATCAAACCAAGATTGATGTGAAGAGGAGGAAGAAGCACCTTATTCATGTCCACCAGAGGATTCTCCTTGAGGCTGTGTTCACCAGGAACAAAAGTGCTTCTAGACCCCCAGTCTTTCTGTTTGTAATGCTGGGATACAGCTCGACTATCCCAGAGACAGAGAAAATAACAGGACTTTGTGAAGCCCGCCTGCATACCCATAAGAAGACCAATGACCTTATTTGTTCCGATTCCTGAAACTGGTGATCCTTACATCTTCCTGGACTAGGTTCCACTATTTAAGCCGAGAAACCAAGAGCTCTGGCTGCTGTTTTGACAGATACAAATCACGAGCAAGATCATTCAGGTCTTCTTGCGTGATCCAGTGTGGCTCATTGCCACTTGTTCCTGAATATGTAGACTCAATATCTTTGGAAGATATTGACTCAGCAGAATCCTCCCTTGAAGGCATTTCTTCATCTGATGATGAAAGAAGATCCTTATTTACTGGAGGTGTGGATACAGGAAGATCATCTGAATGGGGAACGGGTCTCAAAGCAGATCGAAGGTTGGGATATTTGATCTTTTTCCTAGAAGATTCATTGAAACCAATTATATTAGTTAAACAAAAATAACAACCATCTGCGTGGTTTCGCGGCTCTCTCCAAACCATCGGGATTGCAAAGTTGAAAGCCGCTTTCTTGCCATTAAACCATGCAGTTAGACTATTGTAGCCGGATTTACAACAGATGTGTGGAGCCCAAGACTTGTCCTGATCACCTCAAATTAGGTAAAAACGGGTATTTTTGAGCTTGCCTCAATTTCTTTGTAAACCAGTGTTATTAGTCATTCCAAGCAATACTTGAAACCATTTAACTGTGTGTAAACAAATGAGTTATGGCTCGTTTAAAAATTGTTACCTACAAACTATTTGTTTACAAATCCTGTATATTTAATAAATTGGTGTAAACAGGATTTGATATGAGATAACCTACAAAGGTTGATATGCCGTAAAATGCAACCAATCACTCTTCTAAAAATAAGCATATCAAATACATCAATATGTATGTGTCTGTGTACACACACGCACACACACATGCGTGCACACACACACATACACACACACAGAGATATACATTTCGGATGCATATAAAATTGTCTTTGAAATTTATAGATTCTAGCAAATATATGTACACCCTACGAGCGCATGTATCTAACTTTTTAATGTAATAAGATATTAGAATAAATTAGAAAGACTAATGAAACTAGATAAGAACGCTTATGAAAAGTTTCCACTTATTTTTATTTTGATTTTGATTCATTTCTATATAAAATTGTGTGAGTAAATATCAAAACAGATGATAATAATATTGGACAAAGGAAAAAAAAAGATTAATAAAATGAATTATAGCATTTCATAATATCTAAAATTAAATTATTACGTTAAACTTATTTGAAACTGAGGGAGTATAATCGAAGAATGGAACAGCTTAAGAAATAAAGAATAAAATTTCAGTTATTTCTTTTTGTTAATGAATCTCTTTTAAGATTTATCAGCAGGTTTTTTGCTTATAGTATCTATGAAAATAAAACAAAACAATATAAATAATACCAAACATATATTCATTGAAATCGAATTTTTAAGATCAATATGCAAATTAGTCTTTCCTTTCACACTGTAAACCGTTATTGGGTTGTATATATATATATATATATATAAATACAATTTCATGTGATTACTACAGAGATAAAGTCATCAGTATTACTTATATAAAACAACTTTTTTTAAACCTGAGGTTCTATACAAATAAAACAAACATAAAAATGTGGCGTAATTAACAATGGAAATTCTGACGTCGTTGGAGACGTACTTTCGGTTTCAAACAGATTGACACATATTCATCTTAATAATATGTGCACATTCAAAACACTAATATATGTGCATATAGATGGTATTATATACATTATATACCCTTTGAATCTCTTTATCCCTACTTTAGTTATGAGTTAAATAGTATCACAGCGGTCCTTCTACAATGATGGCATTGGCATTAAATACTCCACCAAGGTTGATGAGCTATTAACCGAAGAAACCAAACCAAACCAAACCAAACCAAACCATATTATAAAGATAATATAAAAATTATATACATCGGTATGTGTATAATACACATTCCGAATCAGATTTACATTATAAAACATATATTAAGTATTATATAGCAACATTCTTTTAATGTATTGAATTAATCTTGTAAGTAAACATTATGTTCATTTTATTATATGTATATATGCGTACACGCGCGTGATTTATATATATTCATACTGCGTGTAAAGAGTTTGCATATTTCCCATAATTTATGCAAAACATTCTATGGACGTTATTTATGTACAAATAATTACTTCCAAGCTTAAGGAGGTATATGGTGAAACGGTTATCTTGAGGAGACTAGACGAGTTCAAAACCTGGGCAAGGCTGTTTCTATTTCACATTGGGCTAATGCCTTTGAGAAATTCATGAACTGAATCTCCCATCTACAAGTAAATAGTTAGGTAGACTGGGCTCTTTAGTCTTCATACGGCAACCAATCCAGGAGAAAGAAAACTGAATTCAAACCAGCAGTATTTTGTTGAAAAACTGACTTTGTGTTGCATCGTGTCCACAGCACCAACATATGAGCACTCTCGTCACACACACACACACACACACACAAGTAAAGTTAGCAACCTTAGTTGAGGGTGACTCGAAGGATCCCTTTTCATTAGCTACAACACAGATGTGTAGGGGAGAGCGTACCTTATACCTTGATCCGTACCTTATAATGCTGAGTGTTAAGCAAGGCGGCATCAAGTACCATTTTTTTGAGTTTTGGTATAATTTGACCTAAGATTGAACCTCTGTCCCTCTAGCCATTAATGAACACTCTACACTTTAGACCAATGGCCTGGTTATATCATACTTTTTGGGATCCCAGCTAGAAGCATCCTGCGTGCCTAGCCACACTGAAGAGTTGTGATTCAACGAAACAGTTTGTCTCTTAATGACAATATATATATATATATATATATATATAATGGAAGCCCTTATGTTGTAATGGTTACCATCGTAGGGAATGGACACAGCGACCTAAATTCAAATCCTGCACGAGTCTGAATTTCACAAGACTCTAACATTTTGTGGAAAGGTAT
>OY757922.1:48583982-48641482 GCA_963585895.1 Sepioteuthis lessoniana
TAAATTAACTTATTTTATTGGTAGAATCAGGTAAAAATGCACATTTTCATTTACTTAAGGTCTGAATAAAACAGTTTAAGACTCAAAATTTACATGTATTTATATTAATGTTATACAAAAAATGAGCAAAAATATTTATTAAGTTTTAGAAAATTCTCTATCAGCTACTCAGCATTGAATCTACCTGGAATGTTCTGGAAAATGAGAAAATTTAAAAATGTTGTTACTCAGATCACAAAAGCAAAGTTTTAAGAGAAAAATAAATCTTTTCCATTTACTTTAGGTATAAGCAATTGGGAAATAATACTTTCCTGAACAGAAACCAGAAAGAAGTAAAAACTTTTGATACATAGTGCAACAGATAATCATGATCTCAAACAACAAAATAAAAAAGAAAAGCAGAACATCTTGGAGAGAGAAAATGAAGAATGCCAAATCCAAGAGGGAAAAAAGATACATCCTTAAATTAGAAAAGATAAAATTTCTTCTTGCCCTTCCCCAAGAAAACCAAAGAAATATAAAGACATCTTGGAAAAAAAGAAATGGCTGAAATAAATACTCTGAAAGACATTTCCTTAAAATTCTTGTCTCAAACTATGACTGATGATGATTAAGACAAATCAGAATTGTTTGGGTCCAACCGTGAAATTCCTTGTTACTACAGCCTTACTTATTTATTTACTTACAGCAGTGGCCCAAGAAAGACCCAACCCCTCGGTTGCTTTTACCAGACGGACCACCTTTATCATCACGAAGCGACTTTGTCTTTATCTTCATCATTGTCAACAGGGAACATGTTCAACATGGTTGTGCAGTCAGCAGGGTTTCATGAGCTGACTGTTAGACAGAAGACGCAAATAAATAAATCCTTGATAGAATTTGTATTTATATCTTCTTCTTTCGTCTGCTACGAGCCCAATCTGGTTCCCAGCTCTCAAGACAACGATATTGTTTTAAAGTCTAATGAAAACGTAGTTTGTATTCATTTCTAGCAAACACGAGCAGTCACCAGTAAATACGAACAGTTACCAAAGGCAAAATGTTAGAGGATGTGTTCCACGTATCTGAGACGGTTGGTTGGTCGGTTTTCTGACATGTTAACTCTTGTTGAGTTACCGCATATACTCGTGTAAGAAACAAATTTTTTAAACCAATTTTTCGTTTAAAAAACAACGAATCATTCATTATACAAAATACATAGTAGAAACGTCGAAGTTTATTTTCTTTCCATGCCTAACCTTATCGAAACACATATCCAAAGTATTCCTGCATAGCCTGTACCTAAACAAAGGCTATTTTTAAATAGTAAATAATGCCTCTCAAGCGTATTGTGTATCAATAGTGGTGTTTTAGTCTGTTTGGAATATCAAAGTAAGCTACATCATGGTCTTGATAACGTTGTTTATTGATGGCATTGATTTGATTTTGATTATTTTACATTAGTTTTAAAAGTATATATAAGTATTTGACTGATTTCTCTGAATTTCATTGGTGTGGAAATATTTTTTTGTGGACTAGCAGAGATAAAAATTAGAAGTCGTTCATTACACACACTTGATGATAAAAGCAATTTTTTGTGACGACAAATCAGGTGACGTTTCTTACACAAAGTCGTTCATAACTCAAGCATTCATGCCGAAGTCAGTTTAAAAGCTATAATCTCCACTCATATTTGGTATAAGAATGTATCTTCATTTTAAACGGCTAAACACTTCATAATCTTAAATGCCTAAACACTTCATAATTTTAAATGGCTAAACACTTAATAATCTCAAACAGATGTATTTAACCCATAGATGGAAACTTAACATCTTATTCCTTCCTAAACGTTTGTTATCCTAATTATATTTTCTTTGTTTCATATTTTTATTGCACATTTTTGTTAATTATCACTTTTTGCACACAATTATATGATATCAAGTATTTCTATCAAATACAAATAATTTATGCACATTTATATGGTCTAGATTAACTCTTCCTATTCAATAATAACCATTAATCTTTACGTAATTATACAGTTTCAAGTATTCCAATCTAACACCATTAATTTGAAAGCAATTATATTGTTTCAATTAACAAAAAAATAATACTCTGAATTGTCCAGCAGGACACATGGCGTAACGGTTATAGGCGTTGGTTCTTTGAGCTTCTTAGAAGACAATCATCTGAAGGTTGCAGGTTCAATCCTCACTACAGGCGAGTGATATACAGGAATACTTAACACTTGTACCCGGTTATGGCAAACAGGCGACCCCCGTGGTTTCAATAAAGGACGTAGTTCGAAGTTCCGTGAAGGTTCCCGAGTTCGACAAACACCTGAAGAAGGCCGGAGGACATATCAACCGAAACGTTGTGGAAATAACAATAAAGATGAAGACAAGAGTCCGAAAAACTTTAATGATAAAAATCAACAAGCTTCGTCTCAGAAATTTTGACAAAAAAATCATAATCCTCAGTAAACAATAATAGTTTCAATCAAATATTCTTAATATAAGTTATTTGTACCTAATTATTTGCTATCAAATGTTTCAATCTAATGCGAATCATCTTAAACAAATCTTTTTAGCCAAATATATGGGACCCTTATACGTAACTATATGGGACCCTTACAGGTAACTACAACTCCGGGTCTGAGTAGACATGGCAGTAATAACATCGAAGGAGTGACCCTATACACCCAGACCTCCAGAACTGGACCCTCACCATCAGAGATAGTTTAGTGACGGACCCAGGACACCGAGACAGTAGAAATTTCAAAATACAAATAGAAAGATAAAAAATTTAATTAATCAAAGAATAAAATCTGTTAAAATGTGCAAAATCTCTGAAATAAAGCGATGGTGGGGTGAATTTACAACTCTCTCTCTCTCTCTCTCTCTCTCTCTCTCTCTCTCTCTCTCTTTGCATTCCTTATGTTGTGATTGCAGCATTGGAAAAAAGGGTTTATCAGGGGTCAGGATTCGATGTATGACAGTCAGTAAAAATAATATATGTAGAACAGATAAACATTTTCTGTAGAAATGGATTCTAAATTATTTTACTACAGAAATACATTGCAAGTCATAATTTATTAAGCGGTTTGCTCAGATGTGGCACAGAGCTGTATGAATGGGGCACCCAATGAGAATCGAACTCACTCGTGAAGGTTTGCTAGTCTAGCTTGTTAACCATTACACCACCAGAGGCGTCCAAAAGTAGTAATTTACTAAGCTTTTTGCTTAGATGTGGCACAAGGCCGAATGAATAGGGCACCCAATGAGGCTCGCACTCACTCTGGCAGGTTTGCTTGTCAAGCTTGCTAACCATTACACTACCAGAGGCGCCTATTAGTAATTTACGAAGCTTTTTGCTTCGATGTGGCACAAGGCCAAATGAATGGGGCACCCATTGAGACTCAAATTCACTCTTAAAGGTTTGCTGGTCTAGCTTGTTAATTATTACACCCAAAAATGCATTGCTAGTATGATAAAAAGAAGGATTCTGAATTGTTTGGAGTTAAAGCAAGCGTTGCTAATAGAATAGAGATATTATATTTATAATAGACATGTATTTACGATATAAATGAAATATAAATCATTTTATCTCAGATATAGACCGCAAATCATGACGAAAAGTATTGTCTAGGGCCAAGAATTAATTCAATCAATACTGGCAGAATGGCACTTGATATTTATCATAAAAAAGAATTTTGAGTGATTTTACAATAGAAGTGTACTGCACATGAGGAAGACCAGGAATTAATTGAAGGATTGCTCAAAGAATAATGCTATACCAAGTATTATCAAGATTGGATATGTTAATATCATTCTGATGAACCAATCACATATTTTCTTGTTATAATTATTATATCAAAGACCAATCAAATTTGCGAAAATCTTAACCATATAAACCAGTGAACTGCTATTCACTTTCCCCCATAGCAATCTGCTACCCATAGCAACGAGTTGAACTGGTTTGGGCGATAATTTTTAAGGTTTCTTTGTTCTTTGTTACATGAAACTGTAATCTTGATCCCAGAAACTGAAGAAATACAACACTTATGAATCGCTAGGGGTTTTAGGGTAATCTGCTCTTAGGTAAAAACAGAAGGAACTGACTTCTTATTATGTTCGGATAGGAATATTATGTTATTATGACTCAGGTAATTAGACTTACGCTCAAGTCGTGTGAGAAGCTGAATCACCGAAATTTAACAGCGATGAACCTGATCATTAATAGATGAGTCAGAACTTAGTAATAGCGGGTACCTGTAAGCAATCTGGGGTTTGTGTGACAGACAAATGAAGATTAGTAAATTTTATGAGTCAACTGTCTTCGGGTTGTCAGAATATAAATATATGGTCATAAGAATATTTTCTGCTTTTTTGATAGCTTGCAGTTAAATTGTTTTAACTTTTTTATTTCTTTAAAAACTGAAGTTATATACAATGCAAAGAGAGATTCCAAGAGACTTTCTTGGTGAGCGATTTAATCCCTCCATATCATAGAAAAATTCGTCAGTTAAGATGTCTGGTTTGAGCTCATTCAATTGTGTACACTTCCAAAGAAATTTATGTACACATATTGCACACACACACACACACACACACACACACACACACACACACACACACACACATATATATATATATATATATATATATATACTACAGCCTCGAAGTCAGCGAATTCGTACTCCCGTTGCGCTATTACGTTCCCTGTCGAATTAATACCCTTGAGAAAGATATGATTCCCATACACCCCCTTCAGCTATGAGTTAAATGATATCACAACTATCCTTCTATAAGGATGACATTTGCATAAAATAGCCCACGAAGTTGATATGCTATTAAACAAAGAAACTAGAAACCAGAACAAAACACTTGGTCACAAGCAGGATGTGGCACGGGGTCAATTTTTAAGAGATGGTTAGCTATGCTAAACTGGCCGATCATTACTCGTGAGTTCGAGTTTCACAGGATTCCCCATACATCCAGCACTGTGCCACAACTAAGCAAAGCTTTATAAATATATATATATATATATATATATATATAGTTTTTTTGGCGGGGGTCGGGGCGCCTCATTTCACAACGTGATGATATTTCTTTGCTGGCTGGCCCACCAAATCTATCCTCTTGTGATTACTTCAGGAAATGCTTAAAGGCTCGAGTCTTTAAACGTAGGCTAGAGACAACAGATGAACTGAAAGATTTTATTTATCAAGAAATCGCAGCAATACAAGAAACAATGAACCTGCAGAATGTGAGGTGGAGGCTTCCGGTGTTTATAGCTAATGAGGGCAACCATTTTGACGATACAATTAATCTTTAAGACCAAGTGATGGTAATAACAAGATAAAAAATATTGTTCTTTGTGATGGTAAAATTCACTTTAGAATCGGATCTATGTTGTCTTTTTTAATTATGTTCCAAACCCGATTCATTCTGTCGATCCTTGTAAATGACAAAAAGCAGTTAATTTTCTTTTAATTTGAAAATATTCTTAATGAATAACCAAGCTTTTCATCATCGAATTAAATGTTGTCAAAAATGTCCGATTTTTATAAAGCCCTCTTAAGCCTCACTCTTGAAATGTAAACAATCTTACAATAAACACTGTCTGATGATGACCTCAGGTCAAAACCAGTCAGGATTAGTAAGAAATTAATATAACTTATTTACCATCGTTTCTCTTTCAGTTCATTCGTTAAAACACACACACACACACATGCACTCACACACACACATATATATATATATATATATATATATATATAAGAGAGAGATAAGGAGAAAGGTGAAAGAGAGAGAAAAAAGTGAGAGGGAGAGAGAGGAGAAAGATCCAATGGTATCACTTAATTTAGAGTAATGAATAAACTAAAATAATCATTATTTTTATATAATTATTTGAATGTAATACTATATGTAAATTAAAACACATTTATGGTCTTTAAATTGATGTATTTAGACGAGAATAATTTAAATGTAGTTATACATTTCTAACTGAATGATATTTTTCATAATTTCGTTTAATTACACTGTTCGAAATTAATTTTTATACATAGCAGGTCTCGAAAAGATCGGAAGGTCTCATGAAGAAAGAGAGAGAAGTTGTCCCTTGTTCTCTTTGGCAAGAAAGACCTTTATTTATTCTTCTTCGTGGGAACGAAAGACGTTCATTTCGTTTGATACATTTTCCCTGCACCCCAAGAAGAAAAGATGTGTCGTGGGAGGAAAATAGACATCTTATTGATAAATATCCGATTTTAACAGTATCACACAATACTCAGGCTTGCATTAGTAGTAACTAAACTTTTGACCTGTCCCTGACAATCACGTCCCCGATATCCAGATACTGAGTTTGCTGGTGGGGACCATTACATAACAGCTGACTATCATCAGAATGTCGAGTGTAGATTATGGGAATACATAACCATTAGTGGTCGGACAAGGCTATAGTTTCTGGAGTTGGATGTTCATATGTCATCTTTACAATATCAAAATAAACTACAACACAATCGATAACTGTTTAGTTAGACTGACATGTGTAAAAACGAAAAGAAACAACCACATTGATGTAATCACTGATTTTCTATGAAAATGATTGACACCGATAATAAGCAATGATGTATGAATTTACCCAACCCCTTCTGCCATTAGTAGGGTGTGACACGAGATCAATTTTTTTGCAGAGTAAAAGCTGGTTTGAATTTAGAGTTTTCTTTCCCCTAGACTCGTTGTTTAACTAAGGCTAAAGAATTCAGACTGCTCAACTATTTATCCATAGTTGGATTCATGCCTTTCCTAAGGACATTAGAGCGAAATGAAACGCAAAACACTTCGTCCAGGATTTGAACTAGGATCGTCGATTCTATTTCTTACGATGATAGAAAGAAAGAAAGAAATATTCTTAAAACAACGGAGAAAGAAAGAAAAAAAGAGTGAAAGAAAGAAAGAAAGATTCTCAAAACAGCGGAGAAGGAAAGAAGAAAGATTTTCAAAACAGTGGAGCAGAAACAAAGATTCTCAAAATATTCTCAAAGAAAGAAAGAAAGAAAGAAAGAAAAATCTCAAAACAACGGAGAAAGAAAGAAAGCTGCAAACAAACAAATAAAGATGCTAAAATTTTAAAAACGAAGACCCAAGAAAGGAAGATTGAACACTGCGACTATTAAAAGTACAAAAGAAGACGAATAAAAAGTCTGCAGGGGTCGGGAAAGAGTAGGGAATTTTAAAACCGAATCTGGCAGCCAGATGTCAGGCTGGTGTTCACCAGATGTTGGAGAGAAATGGAGAAACGCTACGATACGATGACTTATTCAAAACGAACAGAGGCGTAAAGGAGGGGGGAGATTTACATAGATAAAACTAGATTTATAATGATTTCAGAAAAGGGCCAACAGATAGGTTTCTAAACACACACACACACACACACACACTGGCATGCATATCTGAAAGTGTTTCTATGTATGCATGCACACGTGTGTGGTGAGGACACAACGGCATTGTAAGAACTGAACTTTAAAACTGATAAAATAACCCACAATACAAATATAGAAATATGTGCGTATATAACAGATAATAAAATGAAAATATGAAATAAAATGAAAAAAAGCGGTAACCGCCCTAACATCACGGAAATTCATGTACTAACCAAGACGTTCACGAAAACATCCTTACCCTCATTATTATTTTACACTTTACACTTTGCAAGTTTTTTCCCACCACGAGTAAATGGTGGTTTTCACTGAAGTCTGAGTGACAACAAATCAGCTAGGGTTTCCGCTAGTGCATTGGAAAGTCGAGGATTTTCCTCTGATCTCTGGCCCAGTCAGATGGAGCTGTTGAATACACCAACTGCATCTCTACAGAGGGCTAAAACTCCCCCAACGAGTGTCCTGTTATGACACTAAACAATCCGATGGTGAGGCTCCAGTAATGCTTGAACTTTGGGGAATGCAGAGTACCCCTTTATTGTCATCACTCCCAGGTCTACTCTGGCCCGGAGTAGTAACACCTGTTAGGGTCCTGTCTATGGGTCAAATAGAACTGTTTGACATTTAAACTGTGTGCCTATGCTGAACTGAATTGTTTGAAATAGAATTGTTTGATCATTCAACGGTATGTAAACAAATGACTAATGTTTAAATGAATTGTCAGTGATACATAACAATACTTGAAAACATTAAACTGTGTGGAAACAAATGATTAATGGTAAATAGAATTATTCGTATAAGATAGAAATAGCTGTGAAAAAATGAGCCCAGGCTCGTTTAAAAATATTACCTACAAAATGAAATCATAAATTCAATATAAATGAATAAAAAGTATCTGGCATTAAATGACCTATAATGGTTGATATGTCATAAAACTAAACCAAAAAACCTCGGCTCTCTACTTCGCCCTGTTACTTTTCCAACTTCTTTTGGATGAATACATTACTTATTTTAATCCAATTAGGCGCGCTTAGCGTGACGACTATCATAGTATAAAATAAGATTTTTTTTTTCTTTTGAAGTTTAGGGATCAAAATTCTGAACGAGTAATTGAGTCTTGCAGCAACATTTCTTCCGGCTGTTTATTTTTGAGATTCCATAGCTTATAAAGAAATGTTAAATCTACATTCACCATCGAGATAACAACAAGTTTAAGCCATTTGCTTAATTTTTATAATGAACAGTTAAGCCCCGGAGAAAACGTTTTCAACTCGTTACGATTTGGTCATCGGCCATATTTCTTTAACATTTCCTTCCCAACAACTACGAAGTGATGAGTTATAACTGATGGAAATTTTTGGAATTTCGTAATGCTACAAATTTTTGCTTACAA
The DNA here is from genome assembly GCA_963585895.1 of Sepioteuthis lessoniana. Classification (NCBI taxonomy): domain Eukaryota; kingdom Metazoa; phylum Mollusca; class Cephalopoda; order Myopsida; family Loliginidae; genus Sepioteuthis; species Sepioteuthis lessoniana. Next base: position 48,592,793 of record OY757922.1, read on the forward strand.
GAAAGAAACACGACCATATTTTTTCAGCAATCTATGTATTTGTATATAAATACTCAGTGAGTTTGACTTAATCTGGCGCAAGGTTACATGTTTAGAGCACCCTGTGAGGATTGATTCACTGAATTTGAAAGAAGATATGAAATTTTTCTGTTCAGAAAAAAAGCAGATGATTGAAACTTATATGGATAGTGAAGATAAGTATAGAGACGTCCCCGTGGCGAAGTAGTTAACATGCTCGACAACAACATCTTAGTAAGCGAGTTCGAACTCCCGTCGCGCTATTACGTTCCCTTTCGGATAAATACTCTTCAGAAAGGTATTAAACTGTTTATCCTCTGATAATGGGTTAAAAAGTGCCACAACTGTTCTTCTAAAAGCTTGGCTTCGGCATTAAATAACCCACAAAGGTTGATATGCCATTAAAAGAAAGAAACCAAGAATGAGTATTATATATAAGCAAGTCTCCTCAGCTCGCTTGCCTGGTCTGTTGGGGCTGTAGAATACACCGACTGCATCTCTGTGGAGGGCTAAGACCATCCCACCAACGAGTGTCCTAGTTATGACATTAAACCATCTGATGGCGAGGCTCCAGTTTTTAATTGTTTGTTTGGGTTTTATGGCACATCAACCTTTGTAGGCTATTTAAAGCCAAATCCATTTTTATACAAATAATCAGTTCCATTTCCAAACAATTCAGTTTAGCATGAGTAAACAGTTTAATTGTCAAAAACATTTCTATTTCAAGCTATTCAGTTAAGTCAAACAGTTCTAATTTAAGTCATTGAATTTAGAATTAGTATAGTTTTTGTTAACACACAGTTAAATGTCAAAATAGCTCTATTTCAAACAATTCAGTTTAGTATAAGTATAGATTTTGTTTACACACGGTTTAATGTCTATACTGTTCTGTTTTAAACAATTTAGTTTAGCGTAACTAGAGTTTCAATGTTAAAAACAGCTCCATTTCTAAGAATTCAGTTTAGCATAGGTACGCAGTTTAAATGTAAGTACACAATTGAATTATCAAAAACATTTCTTTTTCAAGCAATTTAGTTTTTGTCCACACACACAGTTAAATGTCCAAACAGTTCTATTTCAAGCAAATCAGTCTAGCATTAGTAGGCAGTTTAGTTCTATTTGACCCATAGATAGGGTCCTATCAGGTGTTATCACTCCAGGCCAGAGTGGGCCTGGGAGCTATGGCAATGAAGGGTACTTCGCATTCCCTAAAGCTCCTGCATTACTGGAACCTCACCATCAGATTGTTTAGTGTCATATCCAGAACATTCGTTGTGGGGAGGGTCTTACCCGTCTGCAGAGGTGCAGTCGGTGTATTCTACAGCCCAGTCTTGGAAATTTAGAGATTGCAGAGTATCCCTTCATTGCCATTGCTCCCAGGTCCACCCTGGCTCGAAGTGATAGTACCAAATAAGATCATATATATGGGTCAAATAGAACTTTTGACAAACAAATGACTCACGTTAAATTGAATTGTTAGAAATAGAACTGTTTGACTCTTTAACAGTGTGCAAACGAATGACTGATGTTAAATTAAATTGTTAATGATACATAACTCTAATAGGAACCATTAACTGTGTGCAAGCAAATGATTAATAGGGAATAGAATTATCTGTGTTAGATAACAACAATTGAAATGATTTAACTGTAAAAACAATAGCAATACTAGTGTGCAAACAAATTAGTTCTCTTTTAAAAATGAAATTACCGACAAATTCATCTCTTACATATTATGTATATCTACTTAAATGTGTGCAAAGAAATGACTGATGTTAAATTGTAACTGCTACGTAGCAATACTTGAAACCATTGAATTGTGTTAAAAAATGAGCTCAGGATCGTTTAAAAATGTTATCAACAAAATTTGTTTACAAATACATATATATTTGATATATGTAAAGAGGATTTGGCATTGAATAACCTACAATGGTTGATATCCCATAAAACTGAATCAGTTGGCAGCTAAGACTCTAGCCGACCTTAATAGTGCTGGGATTCGGATGTTGTTAGTTCTTTCTTGAATTTCTAGTTTCTCTTGTCAATTTTCTGCTTTAGGAGTTTGTTTCAAGGGCTCCAAATGTGATTGGTATCACAGTCACCTTTATATTCTGATGGTTTTTAACTCTCTGGCAAGGTCCAGCTATTTATCCAATTTTTCGCTTTCCTCTACTTTCACTCTGTGGTCTGTGAAAATAGCAAAGTTTACAAATTGACAAGTTTAATTTTCTTCCTATGAATTACACCAAGGCCTGGTCTTCTCTCTTGAATTAAATTATCTATTCTTATCTCAAAATCCCTGAGAATGTTATGCTTCTTGCTTTGCATCCTGTAAAGGCGGGCCCAAGCTTTGATCCTAAGGTGCTGTAATATTTTTTTTAAATTCTGCCGGATTCGAACTTCAGATCTTCGTATTGAGCTTCTCAGTAGCCGTCACTGGGGTGTTTCTCTCATATTCTATGGCTGTGCCGATCAGCATTCTCTTCTTTTCTTTGTTGTCTTTCATTATTATGTCGGGTTTATAAGTTCTGATCTTCCTGTCAGTGGAGATAGTGACTTTATAATTACGTGAGTTTTTCACACCAACACTAGCGGAGAATTTTTCACAGGAGTCTAAGTGACAGAAAGTCTACTCAGGTCTCCAGGACTTTTTTCAGTTTCCCAGTCGATTCTTCTTGTACTGTGGTCTGAATGGTTTCGGTTCTTCCTCTTATCTCCAGTTCATCCAGTCTCTTTCCCAGGTTCTTGGGGTTGTCCAAAGGTCACAATTGCGGTTGGTATTAGGGTCACTTTTATGTTTAACAGCTTTTTCAGCTCTCTGGCAAGATCTAGTTATTTGTCCAAATTTCCGCTTACTTTAACCTTCAATCTGTGGTCAGCTGGCACTGCAAAATATACTCTATGACAGTTTTTTTTTCTTGTTAATTGAAGCAGATGATGATGATGATTAGTAGTAGTAGTAGTAGTAGTAAGTTTTTCACACTATTAGTAACTGGTAATCTTCATTGAAGTCCGATTGACAAGTCTTCTCAGCTCTCCGGGATTCTCCTGATTATTCAAAGTTGATCTTAGTTGTACTGTGATCATGACGGTCTCAATTTTTCCTTGGATTTCCAGTTCCTCCAGTCTCTTTTTCTGGCTCTTTGGAATTGTTCCAAGAGCCCTAACTATGATTGGTATCCCTGTTACCTTCGTGTTCCATATCTTTTTTCAGCTTTCTAGCGAAGTCCTGGTATTTATTTTGCTTTGCTGGGTTGGGGGGGGGTCAGTTCTTTTTGTGGGGAGCGGGGGTTGCTTACTTTTTCTTTAACTCTGCGATTTGATGGACGACGAAGTCGACTAATTGAAAGTTCTTTTCTTTTTATTGACTAAAACGAGATCTGGTCTCCTCGTCTGGATTGGGAGATCTAATTTTATTTCAAAGACACAGAGAATTTTGTGCATTTATTTTTTTTTTTTTTAGTTTTCTCACCAGTACTAGCTCGAGACCCTCACTGTCCAAGTGACAATAAGTCGATTCGGTTTTCCTGGACTCTTCTCAGTTATCCAGCCGTTTTCAATAGTGCAGTGGTCTAAATAATCTAAATCTTTCCATAGATCTGCAATTCCATCCAGCCTTTATCCAGGCTCTTTGGGATTGTTCCCAAGGTTTCGACTATTATTGGTGTTATCGTTATTTTTGTATTCCATATCTTTTTCAGCTGTCTGGCTAGGTTTTGGTATTTTTTTTCAGTTTTTCGCTTTCCTGTGTTCTGTCCACGGACTGAAAAGTTCTTTATAATGAATTAAACTCAAAACAACGCTATTTTTTCAACTAAAATTGAAATTGTTTTATTTTTTGATTAATATTTTTTCAAATAATGTTAAATATCTTTAACGTTTTGTTTTTCTGCTTTTATTTCATAACATTAGCAATGACTACGTACTTGTCAGAAATTAATTACTATTAACAAAAACTAACTGCCCTATCAGGGTGGGGGGCTATAATACACTGACTGTATCCCCTCTACAGAGGGGTAAGACCTTCTGCAAAAAGTAGTGGACTGAATGCGGCATTCACTTGCATCTGACAGCGAGGCTCCAGTTTTTGAACCGTGTGCAAAAAATATTTGTATTCAATAGAACCGTGAAAGAAAAGAACGCTCTTAAGAAACAACTACACAAAAAATGCAAATATGAATGTACCAAGAACACGATTCCCTAACCACTAGACATAAAATAGCCACAAACGGGTTGACATGCCATTAAAATCAATCCCGCAATCAACAAAAAATTTTTTTACACTGAACAGTTCATAAGTTTTATGAAATTTACATCATTAAAAGTAAGAACTTGAAAATATACCATGTTTTTTCTTTAAATTTATTTTATTTTATTTAAATGCGAGTGTATTTGAAAAATGTTTCAAGTTTTTATTTGTTTTAGTTATTTGCTTTTTGTGTTTTGTTTTTTTGTTTTGTGTTGTTTGCTTTTTTTTTTTGTTTATTTTTCCTTTTGTTTGTTGTTGTTTTTTGTTCTTTTTATTTTGTTTTTTCTTTATTTTTGTTTTTACCAATGTAAACAAAATTAAAATGTAACTACGTTTTTTTTATATAATAAGAAAGTAATTTTTCTATAGGATTTTTTCTCCGATTCTTTTAGATGAAACAAATTTAATGAAAATTGATTAAAACGTTAAACGTGATTGATTTTTTTTATCAACTGGTGCAAATTTTTTGACAAGTGTGTGGCCATCTGTTTTCTGTTTAATTCAAATAATCAGATGACGGTAATTATTATAGTTAATTTCAAAGAAAATGGACTTTTTAAAAAATATATTTTTATTAATAAAAAAAAATCCTCGATGAAAAGAATCAAATTTTATTGCGTCTTGATATTTTCAATTAAGTTTTGACGTAATTTATTGTGATTTTTTAAATCGATATTTAATTGAAAAATATTATAGAATAGGTTCGAGTCGCTCATGGTGCAATGGTTATCGCCATAGTCAGCGGACTCGACTACACGAGTTCAATTACTGACACAATTGTTTACATTTTGCATACCGCTTATAACCTTGGCAAAGAAAGAAATTTATTGTCCCTGCAGCCATGGGTAAATAGTAGGGCTGACTGGATTCTTTAACCTTGCTATGGCAACAAGTCTAGGAGAAGGAAAACTCTGAATTTAAATTACTTGCAGATATGGAGAGGGGTGGGCTCCGCCAGACTTGAGTAACGCCGCCTCCTCGATCAAACCAGATTAAGGGGCTAGTGAGTGAATGAGATGATAGAATATCAACATAGTACCCATAAAAAATTGATGGAGATAATATTTTCAATAAACGTTTATAGACATATTTTAAATATCTTTTGTATTTTCTTTTTTTTTTTCTGGTTTCATTTTATAACAATGACTACGTATTTGTCGGAAAATTAATACCCATTGACAAAAAAGACCTAGGATCAGTGTAGTATCAGCGCACTCTGTGAAGGTGTTAAACAGACAAAATTGGAGTTATGAATTTAAATTTTAAATATGTACATTACAAAAAATGGGATTTTAAAATAACATAAATATTGTTTCGACAAATAAATTTGAGGTTCCGATAAATTTAAGACTCGTTATTGCTGATATGGATCCAAAAAGTCTTAAAATTTTTGTTTTATTACCCAAATAAAGTTATAGTTACCAGCGAATTATTATTATTATTATTATTATTATTATTATTATTATTATTACGTCATACTCTGAGAGTTTTTCACATCAGCGCTTGTTGATGGTCTTTCTCTGAAGTTTAAGTGACAACAAGTCTCATCAAGCCTCCAGGGCTCTTCTCAGTATTCTGTCCGATTTTAATAATGCTGTTGTCTGGATGGTCTCCGCTTGTCCTCTGATTTCTAAGTCTTCCAATCCCTTTTCCAAGCATTTGGGGATTGTTCCGAGCGCACCAATTACAATAGGTATCACCGATAGGTTTTTCTGTGCTGTTGTTGACTATCACAAGGTGTGGTCGTCTGGCTGGGATTAGATGATCCGTTTGTATCTCAAAACCCCGGAGAATTTTATGCGTCTCATTATCTAGGACGGATTCTGGGTTATGCATATACCACTTATAAGTATGGTCAAATATCAACTTCTACGCTTATTATGCCATTCATCGTTTCGTCTGTTGCGTCTTACATATTTTTGCTTTAACACAGTTGGTCTTTATGGCGTTGTTTTGTACTGCTATTAGAAAAGATTCAGTTTCTCTCTATAGGTTTTCCTTTCTTAGTCATGTCTATGTCTTCTCGTGTGAAACTTCGCCTGTTTGTCGTTTGAAATATACATTGTTGTTTTATTATTATTATTGTACACATTATAAGTTTTTTACACGAGCACCAGCTGGTGGTCTTTCGCTAAGGTGAGAGTGATAAGTCCCCCTAGGTTTCCTGGACTCTTCTCAGTATTCTTGCTAATTTCATCAATACTGTGGTCTGTATGGTCTTAATTCTTCCTCTGATTTCCAATTTCTCCATTCTCTTTTTCATTACTTAAGGGACCTGTTCCTGGCACGTCAATTATTATTGGTATCACCGTCATCTTCATATTCCACAACTTTTACGGGTCTGGCAAGATCTTTCTTCTCGTTTTCTTTTATTTTTCAGTGTGGTTCGTTGGAACAGCAAAATTTGTCAGATGATAAGTTTTTTTCTAGTTGATTGACTCTTAGCCAGGTCTTCTGGCCGGAACTGCATGTTCTGTTTATATCTCAAATTACATTAGAATTTCAAGCGCCTTTTTTGGAGGGACAGAATCTGGTTTGTACATATACCATTTGTTAGAGTGGTCAAATTTTAATCTCTTGCATAATTACCATTAGATCTCGTTCCCCACCTAGTCGAATCTAGTCTTGTACTCTTTTTGGATCAGTTTGCTACGTGCTATTATTATGGGATTAACCGCTTTATCTCCACATAATCTACACTTGCTATTTTATTGTGTATTATCAAATATCGATTTGATATAATCGATTCTTATGCCATTATTTCGTGTTGCTATTAAGAGATTCAGTTTCTCTGTTGAGATTTCTCCTTCTAAGCCATCTCCAAGTCATCTCGTGTTCAAATCTGTTGCTTGAAGTATCCATACAGTTATTTTTTCCAATTTTTGTTTTCTAAATTTTGTTACTTTCTTGGCTCTTTTTTTTTTTGTATTCTTCGTGTCCTCGAAATGTTGCATCTACGCAATTCACAATACCGGCCAATCCTCTTCCTTTTTCTTTTCTTGACCCATATAATTTGTCTATGTCATCTTTCGGGTGTAAGGCATTATGCATAGTGATCAGTTTCCTCGTTTGAGCTCCTCTCTGGTTCATTTTAAGAAGAGTCCAGTTTTAATGCATATCAACCATTATTGGTTAATTAATGCCAAATCCGGTTTATTCATATATATTAGATATACGATTTTTAAATATAAGTCGACAAAGTTAAATAGTTCCTAGTATTGCTATGTATCACTCGCAATTCAATCAAACACCAGTCTTTTGTTTACATACAGTCAAATGATCAAACAGTTCTATTTCAAACAATTCAATTTAACATAAGTCATTTGTTTGTACTCAGTTTAAATGTCAAACAGTTCTATTTGACCCATTAATGAGACTCCTTCAGGTGCTACCACTCCGAGCTAGAGTGGATCTGAGAGCGATGGCAATAAAGGGATCCTCCGCATTCCCTAAAGCTCCAGCATTACTGGAGCCTCACCGTCAGATTGTTTGATGTCATATCTAGGACACTCGTTAGGGAGGAGTATTAGCCCTCTGCAGAGATGCAGTCGGTGTATTCTACAACCTCAGCTGACTGGACTTCATAAGATAATCTTTGTGATTTTGTAAATTTGCACTGCGCTTTTGCTAAGCGCATCACTGCTTTAACAAATAGCAGTGATGAAAGAGAGTCTCCCTGGTAGATTCCCCTCGGGATTTTCACCTTTGCTAGGGTTTCTCCTGTTGCAGATTTCACTTTCTATTTTTCATAGTTTTCGTGATGAAGTTTATGACTAGTCGGATATTTTAAATATTTTCAGACATTGTATTATCCCAGTTTGCGGGACATTCTAATAAGTTATTTTGTAGTCAATCCATGCCAAGGTTACATTTTTCCGTCTTTTTTTTTACCTCTTTAAGGATATGCTGATCTATGTATTGTAGGTCATTTGCATCTTTTGTTTCCTTGCAGCATCTTTACTGCTCTTCTGGAAATAGTCCGCGCCATGTAAGCAAGTAATAGATTTCTTCTCAAAACAGTGCAGTTAGGATTTTCCACATCATAGGTAAACACGCAATTAGTCAAGAGGTGCTAGAGATGATTTCTTTTTTAGGGGTCCTTTATTTTACTTCTTGCATGTTTTTTACAACACCTGATGATCTTTCACTGGAATCTGAGTGACAGCAAGTCTCTTCTCAGCATTCTGTCCGATCTTAATAATGCTGTTGGATGGACTCTCTCGTCCTCTGATTTCTAATTTTCCTGATGTTTTTCTAAGCCTTTGGGGATTTTCGAAATGCACCATTAACAACTGGTATCACCGTCACCCTCATATTTCATATCTTTTTTAGTTATCTGGTAAGGTCAAAGTACTCATCTCTCTTTTTGCTTTCTTTGATTTTTACTGTGGTCCCGCGAAACGGTAAAGTCCACTATTCGGTAAGTTCTCCTTTTTTTTCTTCTTCTTTTTCATTTTTTTTTCTTTTTTTTTTATCAAATACCACAAAGTCTTGTCTTATATCCGGTATTATGTGATCCTTTTGTATCTCAAAATCCCATAGTATTTTTGCGTCTCATTTTCTGGAACAGATTCTGGTTTGTGCATATACCCTTTAGGTAGTATGGTCAAATTACAATTTCTTGCACAATTTCCAGTGGATCACCTTCCCTACCCAATCATGTCTAGTATTATACACTTTTGCGCTAAATTCACTGCATTCGCTTATAACGTGATTAATCGTTTCATCTTTATCACCACATTACCTTCATTTGCTATTTTGTTGCGTCTTATCTATTTTTGCTTTATTATGTTTTTAAAGTAACGCTATTATTTAAAAGTTTATTAATTAAAACTTCTTCATAACTAAAAAGTATTTCCTGGTTATACGCTGTTTGAATTTATTTTATTAATTTCCTTTTTTTAATCGCCCAACAAATATTTTGAATTTTTATTTTTTTAAAAGTGGAGGATTTTCATTAAATTAAGTATCTCGCAAAATATAAAATGCAACAACGGTAACATTTAATTTTTTTTAAAGAAAGAAGGAAACAAATAAACAAATAAACAAACAAATTGATTGTCCAGTAAGAAAACATTGAATTTGGTCTTGTCTGTTTTATTCTCTTTAAGCCTGGTCCTGTCATTGATGCCCTACGCAACTACCTCAGCCACGATGTATCCTATAATGTTAGATTAGCACGCAAGAATTGGGTACCTCTTGTTAAGTTCAAATTCCCTCGTAAAGTACTGAGAGCGAAAAATATTATATTAGCAACTATTTTACTAACTATTGCTTCTCTCATCAGTGAAATGTCTAGAAATTTCTTGTTCATGAAAATGAATTATCTTTTCTAATTTTCTTAGCGTTTTCTTTTTATAAATAAAAAAAATGCATAAATCTTTCAGTACTTTTTATTTTCATCTGTGTGTGTGTGTGTGTGTGTGTGTGTGTGTGTGTGTGTGTGTGTGTGTGTGTGTGTTTTCTTAATAAAAATTTCATTTCTGATTCGTGGCAAATTGCGTTAATGAAGAATCTCCAATCAAATTTTGACCTTAGAATAATTGAAACACGCTGACTCCTCAGTTTAATATAAAAATGATTTTTTTTTCTTTCTAACTTATTCATTGAAAACAAAGATTAAATACTTTTTAAAGAAAAAAAGGAATTAAAATATCTTGGAAAAAAAATTTTTTTCTTAATGCGAAAAAGATTTTTTATTTAAATTTTCCAATGGTGAGATAATTAAGTAATTTTTCAAAAAGTAAATATATCTTCTTTTATTTTATTCTATTTCTTTATTTATTTTTCCATTTAAAATACTTCAGGTATTAAAAAAAAAGGATTCTAAAGTAAAAGAATTTCTTTTGAATTTTCTCAAAACTTATTTTCTTTTAAATTCATAAAATGAAAATCATACTGTGTTGTTGGTTATTATTTATTACAAGTTCCTGAGTTCATAGGTTCACCAACACCATCATCATCATCATCATCATCATTAATCAGCCCCAGTTCGAATCCAAGCAAGAGACTGCCTTTCTTTCATCTTTTTCGACAAGCAAGGAAGTAGACATTTCGGAATGTCGTTTTTTATATGCCTTCTTCACTTCTCTTCGTCACGTTTTAGCCCACCAGGCATGTATAGGCTTCTCAAAAACGCATGTACTAATCCAGGAGTTCTGTATTGTTCATAGTCAGAGGGGATCCTGTTATCGAAAACGGGGAGGAGAAAACGAGAGGGCGATATGGCTGTTGGCACAATAATTATAGCAAGGAGTAAAGCAGAAGGAGATCGGTGGGGCGAGGAAGAGAAGTTGTAGATAGCAAAGCCTAGCCCACATGTGGGTACCATACTTCAAGGCACTATTACTCCAGAACAAATTGCACTGTTTGTGAATTTGTTTGTGAGCTTTCTTTTTACTTTTCTTTATAATATTTTTTTTTTAATATACACATTCACGACAATGATGGATTAGTTGCACAGTTGAGACAAGTTGGACGTGGGTAGGGGTGTTTTCAGAGAAAAATGAAAAATCCCCCTCCATTTCTAAAACTTCAGGGAAGGGGGGTACCCTTTTTAAAAATGATAAAGTAAATATTGAAAAAATATGTTTTTGGGAAAATTTTAGAAAAGCAATCTAAATCAATTATTCATTTTAATACTTATAAATATATGTTTGGCCTGATAGAATAAAAAGGAATATTTTCATAAAAACAACCAAAAAGGGTTTTAAATTTTGAATGCTTTTCTTTATACTTTTTCCCCACCGAAATCTTTCTCTTGCCACCGGATACTTTTCGGGAGATACAAAATAAGATATTAAATTAACTCTAAAAGCAGAAACCTGCTTGTATGTAATCAAAATGACATTTAAAGAGAATTTAATGGTGTGTGAATATTTCGAGGAAACATTTACATCTTCTTCAGTAGGAATAAAGAAAGAGAACAAAGAAAAGACCAAGGAAGGAACGAAAAATGTAAGAAAGAAAGACCGAGAAAAAAAAGAAAGAAAGAAAGAAAGAGAATTGCCCTTCTCTTTCTTTCTTTCTTTCTTTTTTTTTTTTTTTTTTTTCTCGGTCTTTCTTTCTTGCAAAAAAAAACAAGCAAGAAAAAAAGAAAAAGTAAAAAAGAAGAAAGATGATTTTGTGACCAGTTTTACGGCTGATAATTACTTTAATAATCTTGTATTACAATAGTACGACAGAGATTTTTAACCCCTAAAATCTTTAATGCTGTTTGCCACTGCTTAAAAAAATACCTTTAAAAATTTTTAGAAAAGAAAAAAGAAAAAAATATTTGTATTTTTGTGCGAGAATTATGCAATGTTGTCTCCAAATGATTTCATGGGTGAGGTCTGAGAGGTCGAAACCTGGCTGGGAGGTAAAGAGAATTACATGTGGCGGTCAGACGAATTATTGTGAAATAAATTGGTACCTGTGAAGGCTTCTGTTGCAAACTCAACAGCGAAAACTATTTTGCATACATTAGTAAATTACTACAATTGTTTATCATAGGCGCCTTGCGTGATGAAATGGTTAGCAAGCTAAACTAGCGAACCTTCTCGAGTGAGTTCGAGTCTCACTGGGGACCTCATTCGTACAGCTTTGTGCCACATCTAAGAAAAAAGCTTAGTAAATTATTAAATTTGTCAGACAACTTGCCTGGTAGCATTTTTTTTAATGGAAACTGTTTTAAGCGAATATACAAGTTTTGGGCCCAATCCAATTTCTGTGGTCTCTTTCGAAATGCAGTTTAATACACCAAAAGCAGCTCTTTAAATACAGATATCTCTGCTTCTTAAAAGTGAACACAAATTATTTAATATCCAAATTTTCTCCTTGCTAATCGCATAAATTTCTTGCCTATAAGATTAACTTTTAAATAAATTTTGGGCGATTTCCTGTCATATCGCGTGTTTTCGTCAAATGTAACGAGAATGTTGAAATAAAATATCTTTTCGTTGTCGAATATCGAAATTCATCATATTGACATAGTTGAATGTTAAATTTTAACTTTTACAGGTGATAAAACATATGGAAATCTGATCATTCGGATAATTTTAAACTAGATTACTTCCAAGTTGTAACTTTGTAAGTTCTACAATAAAACTGTACCACTTGGATTCTAACGAAACGCCTAGAGAAAAAATTTGATGGCAACTACATACAGATGCTAAGTGCTGTTTTGAACAAATACTGAAAGCATCATCCAACAAAACATTACTCATACGGCCACTTCCCTCCCATCTTACAAGCAATTCAAGAAAGATGAGTAAGATATGCAGAGCACTGCTGGATAAAATATGGACAAACTTATAAGCGACGTTCTCCTATACCACAGTTGGCCAACCAGAAAAAAAAAAAAAATTATGTTCGTCCTCATTGTCTTGACACTGGGTACCGTTTAGAGGAGCTACCAAATGTGATGTCCGATAGGTAGGGATGGCGAAAAAGTCAAAAGATACGTACAACCTTCATGGTGACAGATCCGAACAGTAGCACATCCCGGAAACCCAAAAAGCGCAATGTATTCTACCGTTTTTTATTCATTCATTTAATTCTTTTTAATTTTTTGTTTGTTTATTGTTTGTTTATTGTTTTTTTGGGGGGGAGGGGGTTCGATAAGAATTAGTTGCGACATTATTCTATTTCCCCAAAATAGACACCCTATTGATTCAGTCGGCTGGGGCTGCAGAATACACCGACTGTATGTCTGCAGAGGGGTAAGATTCCCCCAACGAGTGTCCTAAATGTGACACTAAACAATCTGATGGTGAGGCTCCAGTATCGCTGGAGAATGGGGAACGCGGAGTACCCCTTCATTGCCATCGCTCCCAGGTCCACTCTGGGCCGAAGTGGTATCACCTGATAGTGTCCTATCTATGGGTTAAATAGAATTAAACTGCGTGCTTGTGCTAAACTGAATTGTTTGAAAGAGAACTGCTTTGACATTTAAACTGTGTACTTATGCTAATCTAGATTATTTCAAATAGAACTGTTAATACGTATAAAAATGGATTTGGCATTAAATAACCTACAATGGTTGATATGCCATAAAACCAAACCAAACCAAACCAAATCAACGAATACATTTTTATGGCAAAAATAAATCCTCAATGTTGTTCTCATTTAATTGATGAAAAATGTTCAAGTTTCTTTACGTTGGCTTCTAAAAGCATCTAAAGATGATGTGTTGAGCAAACTAAAAATTAATGCTCTCTAACCTTCCATCGATAATCTCTCCGAGGTATGACATTCGGTAGCAGGGTTCCTGTTCTAGAGCTCTACATTGGATGGAGTACCTCTTCATTGCCATCATTCCGATATCTACTGGTTGTGGTACTATCTGCCAGGGTCCCAGCTATAGGTTAAATAAATTTGTTTGAAACTTATTAATATTGAATAGGGATATGTGATACAAAATAACTTTAAAAATATTATTTAATATAAATAGTTACTTGAAACCGTAAAATTGTGTATAAATTAGGTAGAGACACTTGGAATTATATATATATTTACCCAACCCCTCTGCACGAGCAGGATGCGACACAAGGACAATTTTAAATGGAATTTCACAGATTTTAATTCAGAGATTTCCTTTCACCAGATCGGTAGCCAAACCGAACCATCCAACTATCATTATTATTGTTGTTGTTTTTATCGATGGTTCGTCCATCTAGTTCCTTTGAAGCATCCTTTCTGTTCTTTGGGATGATATCTGCGGCTCTCAAGCGATTAGTAAAATTCTTCGCTTCTTCATCATCATCCTCATCATCAAATCACCCTGACTATACTCTCTCTCTCTCTCTCTCTCTCTCTCTCTCTCTCTCTCCGTCCCTATCATCCATCACTCCCGGCAGGTCTTCTAAACTACACCCAGTGTCTGCACTATTCTAGCTGGTCGGCAAACACAGGCACATCTATGTGTCGGGATTCATAGAACGTCACTTATAAGTTCGTCCTCGCTTCTCTAACAGTGTCTTGTATGTTTTGTTCGTCTTACTTGAATGGTTTTTTCCGCGTCACGAATTAACATCTTATCGGTCTGTAAATATTAGGGGCGGGTCAATTTTTTTTTTACTGATGAATTTAATCATTTATCTTGGCATCTTTCTGGGTCAAGGTAGTTTTCTCTTTTATCATATATACAGAAATATTTACCTCTGATAAACATCTGAGCAATTAATATGATTATAACTAATTCACTGTTTTCGAGTTTTTCACACCAATTTTGACTGGTAGTTTAGCACTGATGTCTGAGTGACATCATGTCTTCTCAGATCTCGCAAAGGAAGTCTCATGACGTCGAGGCTAAAGTGCTGTACTGTGACATCGTAGTAAGCGAGTTCAAACTCCAGTTGTGCAATTACATTTATTTCAGACTAATACCCTTAGAAAGGTATGAATCTCTTCCCCACCCCGAGCAATGTGTTAAATAGTACCACTCCAGTTTTTCTGTAGGGATAGCTTTGGTTTTAAATAACCTACGAAAGTCGATATGCCATTAAACAAAGAACCCAACCACCAGGTCTCCAGGACTTTTTAAAATATTCTGGCTTATCTTAATAATGCTGTGTTCTCAATGTTTCTAATTCTTCCTATCGTCTCCAGTTCTCCCAGTCTCTTTTCCAGACCTTTTAGGGCCTATTCCAAAGGCACAAATTACAATGGATATCACCGTCACCTTCACATCTCACAACTTTTTCAACTCTCTGGCAAGATCTAGGTATTCGTTCATCTTTTTGCTTTCTTTTATTTCCACTCTATAATCATCTAGAATTCAAAATTCACTGAATGACAAGTTCTTTTTCCTTGACTCTCAACACGTAGTCTTCTGGCTGGAAATTGGGTGATTAGTTTGCATCTAAAAATTTCAGAGAATTCTATAATTATTATTATTATTATTATTAAAAATGAGTTATTTTGATTTCAGCATTTACAGATTACTAACCGGATTACTGCCAATGATTTCAGATTGGTAATGTCGTTTTGATGGCATGAGGACGAGAAATGATTAATTACATTTTTTAAAAAGAAATTCAAAATGGTTTATTTGAAGGATACTTTTCACAAAATATAGGCTGTACTTGTTATTACGATTTGTTGGTATATCCTAAAACAAACTCATTTATTCCCTTTTTTATATAATTCCCAAGGCTCCTAATGATTAGCGATTTAGGTCAGTCGACCATTGCTAGTGAGTTGGGACCTCACTGGGTGCCTAATACTTCTGGTTTTGTTCCAAAATAAGCTAAGCTTAATAAATAACAATAACAGGCATTGTACCAGTTTTCAATCATTATACAACACGCAAGTTTGTCTCACCAGCGTTATCTGATGGTCTTTCTCTAGAGTCTGAGTTGCAGCAAGTCTCCTTTGTTCTCCAGGACTCTTCTCAGTATTTTAGCCGATCTCAACAACGCTGGAATTTAGATGGTCTCGATTCGTCGTCCGATTCCAAACATTTCTAAGACTTAGAGAATTGGATATACCATTTTTAAGTCGAGGAGTTCTGTTCCTGTACGATTATTATTATTATTATTATTATTATTATTATTATTATTATTATTATTATTATTATTATTATTATTTACTCGCTTCTTCATAATCGTCATCATCAAAAATGTTGTTTTATTTCGGCCTAAATTTTCGTAATCAAGTTTTGTGAGGGTCTGCCAACTGTCACTACACACCCGCTCACTCTAAACTTAAAAAGAAAATGCCTAAAATAAATTAGGACGTTGCTGACCCCCATGACACGATTTCGGGTGCCCTTTTTCCTGTTCTTGTTGAAAGATTACACCATAACATCTGACATTACATTCGCTGGCATCGCCGGCGGACATTTCTCACTTTTGATTTACGTTCGTCTTCAAGACGATATTTCGGCAAGCTCTCTCTCTCTCTCTCTCTCTCTCTCTCTCTCTCTCTCTCTCTCTCTCTCTCTCTGTCGTTCATTTATTCAGTGTCTCTCTTTCGCAATCCACCCTTTCCTGTCTGTCTGTCTGTCTGTCTGTCTCTCTCTCTCTCTAGTAGTTATTCAATTAAATGGGTTTTTTTATTTCATTCTCCATCTAATTTATTTTTCTACCACATTTATCCCCTGTACCACCTTCACCCAAACACACACACACACACACACACATCCTGGACCTTACCTAATTTAAGTTTTTTTTTTATCTTTCTCTGTTTCTCTCAGTCTCTGTCTCTGTCTCTCTCTTCCTGGATTTCAAAATCTTTTTTAACAAATCCTATCTTTTTATTACTCTTATGACTCTCTCTCTCTCTCTCTCTCTCTCTCTCTCTCTCTCTCTCTCTCTACTTTATTTCAAGTTCATTTTTTAGCAAACACCTCTCTTTCTTTATCCTAATGACTTTTAATATTTCTCTTTTTCCACTCTCTCAAAACTCTTTTCCTACTTTTCTATTCTTATTTTTTGCGTTTGTGTGTGTGTGTGTGTGTGTGTGAGGCATTGCACAGTAACTTTTGTCCAGAATCCAGCAATTTGTAATAAAATATGAATTCTGAATCCCTGTAAAGAGAGACAGATAGACAAATTCCTTTCAAGTGAAGATATTGAAACCAATCCTGGATTTAGCCAAATTCTTCTTCGTTTTGGATTCTTGAAATAAATCAATGTATCATCATCAGTAACCATCTTGTTAAAAATGACATTTTCTTTTTCTAAGTTGAACAAAAAGAGAAAACACAACTGTTTAAGCTTTGTCCAATGTTCTTTTCCGTTCATATGGAACTCATTTTTCTAGCTTCTGACCTTTTTTTTTCTTCTTAAAAGCTTGTAAACAACATTGTATAGTTGACTGATCGCACAAGCCTTCAAGAGAAGAGTAAATTTCGTCGGTCCTTCTGGGTAAAATTCTTCTTGGTCGCAACCAATTTTTACATGAATATTCATATATTAAATTTTTTTTTAATTTTTACTTTTTATTTTTTTACTGAAAGACAGATAAGTATTAGGCATCTGTTCACCGACTGAGAGGACGGAAGAAATAAACGTTTTCTCCTTATGGCATACGATGAGAAAGAGAATTGAATTAATTCTGATATTATATTTTGAGGCAAGATACTAAGGGGAGATAATCCTTATTACTTCCGCCCAATTTATGTGATACACTACAGTAGATAATAAGAAATGTAAATTGGTAGAGAGAGTATGTGGATTGATATGAACATTATTCACGTGGACCACTAACAGTCTAATCAGTTTGATCCTCACAGAATACAGCTACACATGTGGCCAAATGATTATAATTGGTTTTGCTTGGTTTGGTTTAATGGCATATGAAATATTGTTGGTTATTTAATGCCAAATCCGGTTTCTTCATATATCAAAATCATCATCATGTCACGCGGCTAGCACAGATTTCCCTGACTCTCTGTCTGTCTCTCTGTCTCTCTGTCTCTCTCACGCCATTCATCCCTATTATCCATCGCTTCCGGAAGTTCTTCTAGACTACATCCTGTATCCGTACCGAGCTGTTCTGGGTAAGTTCTTGTTGGTCAGCAAACACCGGCACATCCATGTGAAGGGCTTCATAGAAGAACGTTACTTATGAGTTTGTCCTTGCTTCTCCAGTAGTGACCCGCATGTCTTGTTTGTCTTCTTGGGATGATTTTAGAGATAGGAGGTCGGTAGCCGTAAAACATTATGATTATTCATTTATATTAGATATATAAGATTTGTAAACTTAAGTCAACAAAGATAAATAGTTCCAAGTTCACTAACAATTCAATTAAACATCAAACATTTGTTTACTCAAACAGTTCTATTTCAGACAATTCAATTTAGCATAAGTGAAAGTTAAATGGTTCTAATTATTGCAATGTATCACTAATATAAGTTATTTGTTTATGCAGAGATAAATGATCAAACAGTTAAACAATTCAGTTTGACGTAAGTCATTTGTTTGTACTCAGTTTAAATATCAAACAGTTCTATTTGACCCATAAATGAGACCCTTTCAGGTGCAACCACTCCGAGCTAGAGTGGATCTGGGAGCGATGGCAATTAACAGATCTTCCGCATTCACTAAAGCTCTATCATTACTGGATTGTTTAATGTGATATCTAGGACACTCGTTAGGGAGGGGTATTAGCCCTCTGCAGAGATGTAGTCGGTGTATTCTACAGCCTCAGCTGACTGAACTTCATAAGATAAGTAATCTTTTCTGTGGTTTTGTACTCAGTTTAAATATCAAACAGTTCTACTTGACCCATAGATAGGACCCTTTCAGGAGTCACCACTCGGGGCCAGAGTGAACCTGAGAGCGATGACAATGAAGGGGTACTCAGCATTGCCCAAAACTCCAGCATTACTGGAGTCCCAATATCAGACTCTTTAGTGTTATAACCAGTACACTCATTGGGGGCGGGTTTTTTACTCCTCTGCGGTGATGCAGTCGGTATATTCTATAATCCCAGCTGACTGGGCTAACTTGGCTTAGAACATAGATGGATAGATGACGGGTATCTGACAATGGTTTACAAGCTCATCCTATGAAACCGATTCAACCAATAAATTTACACAAACACACACACACACACACACACACACACTTACACACATACATATATATAGTAATAATTTGATTCAATATATATATATATATATATATATATATTGAATCATGTCATGCTGCCGGCACGGATCTTCCTGACCCTCTCTCACTACCCGTTTCTATCGTCCATCGCTCCCGGGAGGTCTTCAAGGCTATATTTTGTATCGGCACAAAACTGCTGTATATAGGTTCTAACGGGTCGTCCTACCTTTTCTCGTCCATGTGCAGGGGTCCACAAGAGTATATCGCTTATGAGTTCGTCCTTACTTCTCCAGCAATGTCCTGCACGTCTGGTTCGTCTAACTTGTATAGTTTTCGTGATGGGTGGTAGATGGCCATACAGCTGCTGTTTTGTTGCCTCCAGGACTTGTTCAATATTGCTTGCAGAGGCAACTGAAATCAATAACTGACAATATGTTTTCTCTCTTTATAGTAATCAAAAAAAGAAACTATTTATTCTTTCATTAAACCATTGAACAATTTCATAAAAGTTTCAAATTGTTATAATGTCTGTTTTGCCACTGACTTAAACAAAAAGATAAAGTGATGAAATAAACTGGTGTTCCTCTTTGTAGATTCATATGGAATTCATATTCTGAGCGTCTGATTTTTTTTTAAGGTTTCTAAAATGATGTGTTCGGGTTGACTGATACCACAAGCAATAAATTGAGCTGAGTCAACTTCAAAGAAACATTTAACATTTTACTAAACATGGTGCTGGCAACTTTTGCATCAACCTAGATTCCCCCCCCCCGAGACAAAAGGAGACGTAAAATTGAATCTCATCGTGAATTTACTCATTTCTCTTCTCTATGATGCGTGCTATTTCTCACTGTCTTGCAAGTGACAAGCCGCGTAAGTTTCAATAATTTTTTTTTAATTTAAAAAACAGAATTAGAAAAATGAAGGATAATAATTGTTAGAATTATTAATAATGACTAAAAATCCATTTAAGATGTCTAATTCTCGCCCTACTTATGTTTAAAACAATAACAACAAATATGGCACCAACCAATTGGAGATGGAGATATTTTGTGGCTTAAGAGATGTCGTTTGGACTTCTGTGATACCATATATGCTCTCCTAGCTCTGTTTGTATAGAAGCTGGTAAGTAGAACTAGCATTCACATAAAGGGATATCAGTTCGAGTCTCACCGGGTGCTCATTAGTTACTCTTCTTTTGGATACGCACTGTTCCTCTCGGTCGTAGAAGTGACGATCTGAGGAATTTGCGTTAAAAAAACAACTAGATTTAGGAAGATGAAGAATAATGTTAAAATGAGTATTCTGAATAATGACAAATTCGAACCTACAACAGACACTTGAAGAAACCTGGAGGATTCAACAGCCAAAACGTTTTGACGATAATAACAAGGTGGTGACATTAATTCAATCACATCAGTCTATACTCAATAGAAGGTTGTTCTTTGTTCTTGTTTCCGACTCATGAGATTCCCTGCCACGAAGACCCGAATAAGTTTTGACAAAAAATTAGAAGAATTTGGAAGATGAAGGAATTATCTAATAATAATGATTAACAGATTTTTATCGAAGAAAAATAAATAAATTATTTGCAGACAGTTTCTCATTTCAAATCATTACTGTACAATGAGCTTCTTCCCATTTTATTGATTTTAGCTTGTTTTCATCGAAAATTAGAAATGTTTATTTCAAGTTTATGTAAAGATTGTTCGTCTTTTCCAAGTTGCTCTTCAATATCATTGGTTGTTATTAAAGTGTTTAATTCGGTGGATACTATACTGCATCTAATGATGAGGTTCGAGTTCTGGGACTCTGGGGAGAGCGGAGTCACCTTTACATTGAACTCGAAGTTTTACTTTGCCCTGTTAGGGTGTCATATATGGGTCATGTACATCTGTTTGAAATTCATTGATATTATATAATAATTGGCTTAATAGTTAGAATGTTCGTCACTGGTCTGGGGGATTGGAGTCCAATTCCAGGTCGAGTCATATCATAAGACTCAAAAGATAGTACTTGATGTCGCCTTGCCTAACCCTCAGCATTATAAGGTACAGATAAAGGGTAAAGTGGAGCAATCCAGGGAATGGAGTGGCGCCCTCCTCTACACCTCACTGTAGTAGCTATTGGAAACGGAGCTTTCGGGTCGCCCTCGACTATGGTCGCCAACTTTACTTATATAAGAATACTTCAAACCTTATTATTATTATTATTATTATTATTATTATTACATAGGAATAGTTTCTTGAAATTATACAATATGAAATCTATTTTTATGAAATCTAGTTACTTGAATATATATATATATATATATATATATATATATATATATATATATATAGCAATATAGCAAAACAAAAATCTAACTGTATGCAAACAAACGATTAATATTAGAGAACTATTAGTGTTAAATAGCAATATTTGAAAGCATTTACCTGTGTGCAAATAGAACTCTTAGACAGCAATACTTGAAACCATCTAACTCTGAGCAAACAAATAAGTTCTGGCAAGTTTAAAACCGATGTTTCCAACTGACTATTCTCTTACAAATCATATACATATAAACAGGGTTTGGCAATAAATAACCCACAAGGGTTTACATGCCTTTAAACACAACCAAAACAAACAATATGTATATGTATTATTACAAGACCAGAATAGAACAAGTCTTAATAAGTGAATAATGATTTTAATAATCACAATTAAAATCGACTAAAATAAAATATAAACCTTGTGTCATAAACGGAGTGTTAATGACATTTATGAAATGATGGTTGTAACAAGCCTGCATGTAACAAATAAATTTTTCGTATAATACCAGGATCAGACAAGTCTTAAAATGAAAATCATTTTAATCTTTGTTTTTAAAATCATGATTCCAAATGTATTTATCTACGGAGTCGATCCAAACACATTTACATCAATGTCCTCAGTAATACTATCCGTTTGTGATACAAGGTTTATATTTTAAGTCGAATTTAATCTTTATCAATATATATATATATATATATATATACAGTAGCGTCCAAAACTAAGGGACAAAATTTAAAACTTGATATTTGTTAGAAATAACAACTGTGAAAAGATGAAATTTTGACAACTGGTAGTGGTTATCATCCATAATAATATATTAAAATTTGAATCATTTGCAAAGGATAGAAAAAGAATTATAACAATTATTTTTTTATTTTCAAATTTGGAACGTCTAAAAGTAAAGGACAAAATTGAGAAAAACAATGTAAACAGCCAAAAAACAATAGAAATACATGTACAATCAATATTTAGTAAATGAGCCCTTGTTCTCAACGACGGCTGCACATCTTCGACTACAAGAACGAATCAGTTCTTGACAATCCTCGATACTAATTTCAGACCATTCTTCTGGAAACTTCACCCACAAATCCTCCGTGTTAGTGGGATTTCTTTCTATAACTTTCACTCCTAAGGTCTTCCAAAGATTTTCTATTGGATTTAAGTCAGGACTTTGCAGTGGCCAATCCATAATTTCGAAATCTTGCTCGCTAAGGTAACTCATTACCACCTTTGCCTTGTGATATGGGGCATTATCTTGCATAAAGGTAGCCCTATCGAAACCTGAATTTTGTATGATTGGCACAACATGGTCTTGAACAATGTTTTTATAGATCTGCGCGTTTACACGAGTTTGTAACCGGACAAGAGGCGTTGTACCTTGGCTAGAAAACATTCCAAATATCATGACGCTTTCGCCCCCAAACTTGACAGTTTTCATAGTACACTTTGCACTTAATCTTTCACCAATACGTCTCTTTACATTGTTTTTTCCATCATTTCCAAATAAATCAAACTTGATTTCATCACTGAAAAATACTTATGCCCAATTTTCATGTGTCCAAATTACATACCTGTTTGCAAACTCTAATCTTTTCTTCTTATTCTTCGAACTAACAAGTGGTTTCTTCCTTGGGGTTCGATTAAACAGCCCTATTTCTTGCAGTCGTCTAGAAATAGTCTGTCTTGACACATTAACACATGAGGTACTATTCATAACCCTTTTAATTTCTGTGCAAGACTTAAAACGGTCCTTTAATGACATACGCTGCATTATTCGATCTTCTCTTGCCGAAGTTTTGCGGGATCTGCCGGTTTTAAAAGCAATAACTATTTTGCCAGTATCATTGTAGGATTTAACAACCCTGCCTACAACACTCTTGAAACGTTTCACTTTCTCTGAAATCTCTCTAATGGTGTGCTTTTCCTCGTGTAGCTTCACAATAGCTTATCTCACAGAGTAATCAAGTTTTTGGCGTTTCGCCATGGTGCCGGCTGATGCAACGTTTACAAATGACTAAGTAAGACTTATTCTTTAGAGGAAATCAAAAAATTTGAATATAGCATACTGTTTACATTGTTTTTCTCAAATTTGTCCCTTACTTTTGGACGATCCTATTTTGAAAATAAAAAATAATTGTTATAATTCTTTTTCTATCCTTTGCAAATGATTCAAATTTTAGTATGTTATTATGGATGATAACGACTACCAGTTGTCAAAATTTCAGCTTTTCACAGTTGTTATTTCTAACAAATATTAGGTTTTAAAATTTTGTCCCTTAGTTTTGGATGCTACTATATATATATATATATATATATATATATAATGTAAGGTCTTTAAAAAAACACAGTTTACGTTCTTACCAACAAAGCTCGATATACATAGTAATATCTAGACCGTGGTTAAAATCGTTTTTTAAAAACCACGGTTTGGATTTCTCTCTCTCTCTCTCTCTATATATATATATATATATATAGATAGATAGATAGATCAAAAGAAATAACAAGATTAATAACATCATCAATCAGATGAAAGACAATAACAATCCATACCTGACAATAGAGATACTACAAAACCAAGGAGAGATGTTTCTGATAACGCCAGTACTTTTATTAACCACTTCATCATTCGTAGGGACACCGTAATTTGGTTTTAATCTTTCAAGTTTCTTGTCAGAATTCTTGGGACAGTTCCCAGTCCTCCAATTAATATCAAGGAGACTGCTTATCTCACGTTCGTCCTCCATGACTTCTAAATCTAATTTTCTTTAAATTTTGTGCCTACAGACACATTTTTTCTTTTTTTTTTTTTTTGTGGCAGGAAGGTGAATTTCGCTTGGTGTAATAGTTTGCAAACTAGGTTAATGGAACATTACTTGTGGGTTCAAGTCTCACTGTGAATAATATTTTGGATTATGCGCCAAACTAAGCAAAGTTAGGTAAATGGCTACAGCTTGTTGGGAAAGTTCTTTGTGTCTGTATGTATTTGTGTAGTAGTTTATGTCTTTGTGAATATCTGCATAGTGTCTTTGTGTTCGTTGGCACTTCTTTGTATGTGTGTGCGTATGTTTGTGAGTGTGTGTGCGCACGCACGTATACACGCACCTTTGGGTATGTATGAGTTGGAGGATATGTGTGTCTTTATGTATATGTGTATGTGTATGCACACAGGATTTATTCTTTTTCGTGCGTGTGTCTTTGTGCTTGTGTAGGCACACAATTGTGTCTTCGGGTATTGCCGACTCACGTGGCTATCTCTGTGTGTGTGTGTGTGTGTGTGTGTGTGTGTGTGTGTGTGTGTGTGTGTGCATAAACAATCATATAGTGGTGGAGGAGGGCTATTTGATTTAATTTACGCTTTACGTCTTGGATGGGTTGATCGGTTAGATAAGCTGGTATTGTTTCACGAAATCTTTGAGCAACAAACTAAAAGGAAAAGCGACTGTCGTTAACTACAACCAATCAAACCATCAACACTTGTCGCTAATGGAAATGGTTTCAAAAGTTCCTCAATCACTTCATTAAATAGTTGTTACTTTTTTTTAATAAAACAATTTGGTTAAAATGTGGTTAAAATTCGGTTAAGTGAAATGCCGTAATTTCGTCTGAATATTTTTCTTCTTATGTACTTAGATTTTCTCCGCTGATCACTATTAATTTTTCAATGGCCTACACGAGACAAATAAATAGTCTGTGAACAACCGGAGATATTGAATGAGCAAAAAATATTACTTTTGAGACAATATTTCATTTTTAATTTTTTCCGAAAAATTACGAATGAAATATCGGAGCTGGTGGAATTATTTCATCGGCTCCGTAACTTTATTCACCATCCTCATCAACAGTAGCATCAAGGCGTGGTGACAGTACGAAATCTTTTTACTCTCTCCCGCTATCCATCCCAATTGACCATCGTCCTTGGCAAGTCCTCGAGATGACATTCAGTGTCTGCATAAAGTTGATGAATGTAACTTTTTGCTTCGGCCAGCACCGATATGTCCATGTGTAGTAGTCCATAGGAGAAGATCACTAATGAGTTCGGCCTTACTTCATACTTCATCCGGCAGTGCCCAGTATGTTTTGCTCATCGCACTTGGATGCTTTGTGAGATAGGAGTTAAGTGTCCGTATAACTACTGTTTTACAGGGTGCTGCTTCCGGAATTTGTTCAAAACAGCACGCTGCATTCTAATGTAGTTCCCCAACTAGCTTTTTCTCGGGCCATTTTGTTGAATTGCAAGTGGTGCAACTATATAGTAGTACTGATACAACTATTGCTTTTTTTTTATCAGATTTCAATATGGTCGTTAACCTGGCGCTAGCAGTCCATGCCTTACCTATGCGTATATTGACATCACTTTCAGTAGATGAGATATTACTACCAAGGTGGTCTACTAATTTCAGATGATTGCCATTTAATGAGGAAATAGCACAATCATGATTAAAACCCATGAACTCTGCTTTATCTAATTTCGCATACTGACCAATGCCTGTTTTTGCCAGCTCCTAGCTATACAGCAGAGATTCAGCCTGTGTAGGTGTATTCGCAAGAAGCGCTAGATCAACTGCGTAGTCTTGATTTAGTAATAATTTATGTTGAATATCATCTCCTTGCTTTTTTTGCGTGTCTCAGTATATATGGGACGCTCTCAGGAACCTATGTATGGCACTAGACCTTGG
Source organism: Sepioteuthis lessoniana (assembly GCA_963585895.1). NCBI lineage: Eukaryota > Metazoa > Mollusca > Cephalopoda > Myopsida > Loliginidae > Sepioteuthis > Sepioteuthis lessoniana. The sequence goes on from OY757922.1 coordinate 48,618,587, forward strand.
TGTCTAGTTCAAGCCATAACCCGGCATACGTGCCCGGACCCACATTTGGGTTCATGAAACTGCTTGCCTCATCAGGCTCACATTGCACCAAGTGAGCCGATGAGCAGCACAGACCAGCAGGGTTCGAGTCTCGACTCGTTTCCGACCTTCCCTTCACCTTAATCCCCACTTTAATCGGCCATCGGGCTTTTGACCTTGTGTCAAGTCCTGTCTGGTGGGAGGCAGCGACAAATAGTCCTCACTATATATGGGACCTATGTTCTTTTTTTATTTCAGATTTGAAAATAGTTTTCTATAACAACTATTAATCATCGATCACTTGGCCTTGGACAAGAGAAGAAAAATATTTTACGTCACTACTTATTTAGAAATAAAATCTCAGAAAAGCTCAGCATGTCCTGGAATCTTATATAATAACAATTAAAAAAACTTTGATTTAATGTCTCTAGCTCAAAGGATGCATTTTTTTTTTTCAGGACGTGTTCCAAATGACCGCCATTACGCTTGTCTCAGTAATAAATTATGATCCTATCAATGGATTGCAACTATTTTGAGACACCATGTATAAGATCTACTGATATTTGAAATACATAATCTAGGCAGATTATAAATAGAAATTGCACCAAAGTATCTTCTTGCAAGTTTCCAGAGACAATGTCATAAATTTATGATGGAAATTTATTTCTTTATTTCAAACTTTCAAAATTCCTATTCAACAATTTTATTGCATGATATTATTCTTTCTTGAGCACAACTTAGAGGTAACATTCATCTGCTCTTTTTGCAAATGATTTTCATTCCCTTTTATCCGTTGAATTAACTCCCTTGGCTGCAAAAGAATTTCTACTGATGGCTGATCGATAACGTTGCCACGGTGACAGAGTCTAGTATAAAAGAAAAGAGCGCGAAGACCTAACTTGTTCTTCAGACGCGTAGAACTATTTCTGATATTGTCGTCTTTGTGGGATGTCTGTCCCCAGCGAAATTCACAAGGCATTGAACTTGTGGTGATTAATAGAAAGAATATAAAAAATAAAATAAAATAAATTTAAAAAACGTTGCAGTTCGCAGAAGCCTCTTAAAGGAGACGAAATCTGCGCATGCCTGAAAGACAGACTTACTGGCACTAAAGAGAAATCCGTTTTTACTTCAACCTTCACCTCTAGTAATGGAAGGGCCCTTTTTCATTCAGCTGCTAGAAAGATAGCTCACATATTTGCTAAATCCTGGGGATTCGCACCAGGCTGTGTCAGCAGCTAACAAGCCGCTACACTGAACATATCTCACTGAAAAGCACCTACTGGACATAACCACTAACCTTAAATTCACCTCCCACAAAAAATGACTGCTAATATATATTTAACGCCTTGTCTGAGAGACGCGACTGTTTCTACTGGTTCAGGAAAGATTTTCCGCCCATACAATGGTCGTTGAACCCTAAAATAAAGTTGAAATTTAAAAAGATATCTACGTCTCCTTCCTTCCTTCCTTCCTTCCGTAATTCTCTTACAGCCTTTGATAGACAAAGAAACCGACAAGTTAAGTGGGTTAAGAAGAAGAAAAAAAGGAGTCAAATACTTAAACCCAAAAACAACTACGACCGATGACCTACATGGATTACTACAATTTACGAAACGAAGAATTACCAAAACAAACATACACCATGACGTCACTGCATGGACCCTCCCCGACACTATAAATAGTGACTGACTCGATAGACAAGGAAAGTGAGTTTAGTTAGCTACCGGTAACCGTTACTCTTTGTATTTCCGTAAATATATAATACTGTAAACCTTACATCTCTTTGTATTATTAATTTCTGTCCCTTCAAGACCACAACAATACCGTATAAACTCGAGACTACAAGACAGTACTCATTATACAATGTTGTAAACTTAGTTTCGTACATATAGGTAAGTTTAATAATTCCACACAACCAATAACTAAAGAAACTCTTCTCAAATATGTAAGTATCAAACAAATTTTCATTTCTTCATCTCACGCACGCGTATATACAATAAAGGACTCTTCTGAATAAACACCTCATTCGCTCTTTTTATATTTCATTTCTTTGTGTATTCTGTTTTTATTCATTTTGTACCGACAGTAATATCTATCTATCAATCTCTCTATCTTAGTCTGTTCATATCTATCTAATTTCAATCTTGATTAAAAAGGAAGAGACGTACAAGTATATATTCTTTCTTTAAGGGTTATTCTTAGTTCTGTCCAATGATCTTTAGAGTTCATCTTTTGAAAAAAGAAAACAGGTCAGAGACTACAGAAACAAACAGCACCAACGTCTTTAATAGATGAGCCTCATCATGTACGCCTTGTAAAACGTGTTCTCTGCGAGTAAAAGCAAGAATTTTTTTAAAACTCATTGCTGACATAGTTGTTTAAATCTCTTCTCTTTCAACACATGCCCATAGATAAGTCATATTAGAGCGATCCAATAAAAAAAGGGGTCCCGTGGTTTACAGATGTAGATGGAGAGGGGTCGGCAACAACCCCCACACACAGACGCACGCACTGTTTTCGCCATCTTTCTACTTCCTCAACGGTGGCTCTAACATATTAGACCAGAGAGTCTTAGTGAAGAGAACTGACAAGCGAAACTATTAGCTTATTGCTTTTGACTCTCGGTCAAATATCTATCATCAGCTTGACTTTGAGACCGGAGGAAATAAGATGAGAGGGAGACACCCATGTCAGCTCTACTGAGCTTCAGTCAGGAAAGGAAATTATGGAATGGAAGAAATTATGGAGATGATGAGACAAGGCGAGATTTATAAACAAATGAGGAAATCTCTCCCATTCAATTCACATCTATCTATCTATCTATCTATCTCAATTTGTTCCGATTTTTTTTTATCTATCTATCAATCTATATCTATATATACGAGAACGATGAAAAGTTCTAAAGTTGAAAAGTTCATATAATGACGTCATATCTACTGTTTACTTTTTGACTAATGGGATTCAAGATCTGCAGCACTGACTGAAGAAGTGTGTGGACTGCAAAGGAGACCATATCGTAAAAACATCATTTGGTCACATTCCATGTGAGTATCTTGGCCAGCCTATGAACTTCTCAGCCGACCATAGTGTATATATATATATATATATATATATATATATATGTGTGTGTGTGTGTGTGTGTGTGTGTGTGTTTTATATATATATATATATATATATATACGTTTGAATATCTTATTGTACTTATGTGAATTTAAAGTATTGCTGAAAGTAATGAATGATTCTTCACTACTAATGTCTTTTCTTTTTTCTTATTTTCATTAAACAAACCTCATTTTCTTTTGATTTGTATTGTTTCTCCTCAGAGATTTATAATGTTGCACAAACAAATCTCGCTGCCTGAATTTGCTTCCGTTCTTTGCCTTCGAATTGATAAATCTCTGAAAATATAAATGGGAAATCTAACATTGTGGGGAAACAACATGTTTATTGTTCATTGGTAACAATTTCTAATTTATTTCAGCTTTCAGGAAAATCAAATTTCTATATAAATAAACAGTTTTTAAAATGCAATCTTTGAAACTAACGCAAATACTAATATCACTTTCGTGACAAGCTTTTCGAAAAAGATATGAACATAACCTTCCTTATGCTTTATCAGTGAAAATTAAAATTTAAAATAATAAATGCTCTGTTTGAAGAAACAGACAAAACAACGTTATGTTTAAAACTCTGAAAATGGTCTTTAAGTCTACCTGGAAGTTCTCCAGAGAGAGAAATGACGCTAAAAGGGAAGAATAACCAAGAAGGTAAATTAAGTGATACGAAATATCCCAAAGTAATGGACAGGGAAATGTAAACAGTCAGGTTTCATTATTTTCTTTTTTTTTTTTTTTTTTTTTTTTTTGAGTACGTAAAAGTTCATAAATAAAAAGAAGGGATTGATTGAAACTTATTTTTATATGAATTGTGAATGTAAGTTCTAAGTCTGGAGTATTACTACTTTGTCATTACTCCTATTTATATAAATACATTACTATTTAATTTTTTGAAAATATAACAGCAGACATTTTCTCTGCAGGTCATTCTAAATAAATACCGCAATCCCTTTTAGGTGGTTCTTTGCAACCCCACCCAATCAAACCTTCTGATCAACAATAAAAGATAATCCAGTAGATTGTAATCACTTATGTTACAACTGGCGTTGAGTGCATCTCAACGGCTAGAATGCCAACCGTTTATATAGTGTTGCCATCTACAGGTTATTTGCATTCCCCACTGGATAAGCCCAACTTACTATAAAGAAGGGACCCTCTAGTGTTACATACTTGCTTACACTGCAAATAGTGGTGATAGCAGTACCTTCTTTACAAGTGGATTGTCTATCCCATAACAGGGTTGCTAGTAAGATATGGTCTAAATGTATCCTTTTGCCGGAAAAGTGGCAACAGATATCCATGCATGTAAAATCTTATTGCTTCCCTGTACTTGATTGTACAGCTGCAATGAATAACTACTCTATCCATTGTAAGTTATGACAGATGAACCTTAGTGTTCCCAATTAAAATGAGTAGATGTCATGACTGATCTCATAAAGCTATTGCATCTATGACTGGTTTTTATAATTGTTGATTTTTTGCATCAATCCTCTTTTAGGGAACATTACTTTGGATTGCATCTAAGGAGGTTTTCTTAAGTTATTCCCATCTTTCTCTAGATATGGCGCTAAACTGCATCTCAATTCTTGAATTCTAAGAAATCTGGAGTACCACTTCATTGCCATTACTTCCAGGAATCATAGTATCTCTTAAGTTTCCATCGATGGAACAAATAGATCAATTTGAAAATTTTTCCTATTCCATAGGACAACATGCAAAAAAACTCTTAAGAAACAACACTGAAAATATTGATTTGAATGTAAAATGAACACGATTCCCTAACCTCTTGGCACAATTCATAATTTGTCATGCAGTTAAAATCAAGCAATCTTTCAATTACTAATCAGCATTGTGTTTAAGACTGAAAGAACAGAAGATTGAAATATACACCTGATGATGGCTGGTAAGTTTACATGTCAATTCAGAAGGTGCTCCCCTTTGAGTAGTGATGGTTCTTTCTAGAATGAATTCAATTAAAAACCATTTTTCCCACAGAAAAATGATGACACTATCAACCTGACTGGACCATACAATCCTTTCTTTGATATATCATCTATTTTCCAGGTTTTCCTATTTCTAAAAAAATAAATATACCATTAAAGCCTTTAGATTTTTTCTTTATTTTTGAACAACTAAAACAATTCACAAGAGACTAGACCCAACAATTCATTAACGTTGTCAATTCATTCCAAATAATTAATAGCTGCAGATTATAGATGATTCATCACCAATAAGGATGTTCTGAATGAGACACTGAACTGTATCTGATGTTGAAGCTCCAGATCTGGAGTGTGGGAAATCATCCTTTAGGGGCAAAAGGCACAGTGAAGCATAATAGTTGTCATTGTATGAAATAGAATCAGTGACTCGAATTCCTAGACAAGGCTGTTGCATTTCACTTTGTGCTTAGGCTCTTAGGAGAGGCAGGAATCCTTTTCTTCTCCTCCAAGCTATGGATAGATAGTGGGGCAGACTGGGTTCTTTCACCTTGGTTAAGCAACGAGTCTAGAAAGAAAACTCTGAATTCAAGTCAGTTTTACTCCGCTTAAAAATTGACTGGATGTCACATCCTGTCCGTTGTGGAGGGGTAGGGTAAACACATAATCTCTGGTCCGTTTTGATCCAATGTGGTAGTATCTGTTAAAGTTTTATATGTAGATCATATAGATCTGTTCAAGATAAATTTTAAAAAGGATTTTCAAATGCATTAATACATTGATATCAAAGACATTTATATAAAAACATTGTCTTACAAACAACCCAACAAGGGTTGACATCTCATAAAATCAATCAACTAAATAACCAACCATCATCACCAACATTTCATAGTTAATCTTCAAAAATTCAATCCAGATAAAAAGAGTGAAGGAAGCTTCTAAGTTTGAGCAATGCTATGAATTTTATAACTGAATTCATATTAGAAACTATTTTCAACTTTAATTTTACATTTGAAATGTTTTATTTAGACAAGCTTCTCCCTCTGGCCTGGTAACTCTTTTTTTATTTCCCCTACTCACAATACCACTTATTCACTTGTTAAAATGAAGGTTTTCAATGACAAAAATATTAGTAAAATTTAGTTTATAGTAATAATGAAATTCTTTTTTTACAATTAATCTATTGTTTACAAGAATGGGGATGAATTATTCAGAATGAAATGTTGGCCATCAGGTGATAAATTGTTGGTGATATTTTTTCTGTAATCTATTAGAAATATGGATCAGAACTCAATTTCATTGGTCTTAGAATAATCTTTAATTTCTTCAAAGAGATTTTCTCATTTTGATTGTTATAGTCACATCATTTTGGCAATTTTACTCAGCAGCCTTCTTTATGTGTTTGTCAGAGATAATTTATGTCCAGATCTCTTAGATGAGGAACTATTATTCATGAATATGTTTGGACAAGTGTTTTGATTTTGATTGTCATCATCATCATCATCATCAAGTTATATCAATAGCATTCCCTTGACTCTCTCTCTCTCTCTCTCTCTCTCTCTCTCTCTCTCTCTCTCTCTCTCTTCATTCTCCTGATCAGTCATCACTTTTGACAAGTTCTCTAGATGACATCAATTGTCTGTGCAGAACTGATGAACGTAATTTTTTTTCATGTACTCAACACTGGTATGTCCATATATAAGGAGTCTATAGGAGAATGTCACTTAGGAATTTGCCCTTACTTTATCCAGCAGGACCCAACATGTATTGTTCATCTTAATTGTATGATTTGTGAGATAGGAGGTAACTAGCTGTACAGCTGCTGTTTTACAACATTTTAGCCATTGTACTCTGCAGCCTTCTTGAGGCTTCTGCCATAGTTGATGACTTTCAGCTAATTTTGAACTTGATTCATTATTCAATCCCCTGGAGTAGATTTCTCTCCTTTGAATGTCCAAGTTAAACAATTGTATCAGTATTTAATCCATGCAGGAAGATTGTTCCCATTCCCTTGCAAGGGGAATAACTCATATTAGTTGAGCGGCAGATAGCCAACCCCTCCCTACTTGGATGATTATCAAAATGCAAAAGTTTTTCATGACACAATTTTAACACTGTACACCCAAACTTTGAAATTATCAGACTGTTAGTCACAGAAAGAACCTTGAAGAGGTGTCAAAATGGTGGCCATTTTTTTTATTCCATATCACAAGACAAAGTTCTTCCTTCTTTGGTAGATTTGAAAAAGAAAAAAAAAAACGCCTGGGTTAGTTTTGCTGGCCTTGGAAACTCAAAAGAAGAGAAAAGAAAAAATATCAAAAAATATAAAACTACAATAATACTTAGTTAAATGCTATTAATTTTATAAACACTTGAATATGTTTATCTGTTGAATAAACAGTATTTTTAGTTTGTATGTGTTTCTGTCTACCAGTCCAATTTCTAGAAATATATATAAATAACCATTTGTTCTCTATAGATGATCAAATCAACAAATGCCATGATGACTATCATCAGCAACCATTTTGGACCAAGGCCTTTCTCAGTTCCTTTTATGACTACTTTAATTGACCCATAGATGGAACCCTTAACAGGTACTACCGCTCCAGTTGGAATTGGGAGGTCTTATTACTCTGCAGAGAACACAGATGGCATATTGTAATCCCCGCCAGAAGGGTGGAGTTCACGAGAGGAACAAACTAGTTTCAAAATGCAAGCATGAGAACAAGTTCCTGCTAAAAAGTTAAAAAGTTGGTAGCAGTTGCTAATTTGAAAATCATAATGACATGAAACAGTCTGTTTGAAGCTAGGCCAGGAAATGTAACATTATATCATATAACGCTATATATATGTGTATGCTTGTATGTATACGTGTTGATTGATTGATTGATTTTAATGGCATATCAACCTGCCTAGGGATATTTTATGCCTTGAAGTTAGAGAATCATGTTCATTATACATTTACTTTTTTTGTGAAACAAATCTATTTGACTCACTGTCAAAGTGGACCTGAGAGTAATGGCAATGAAGGGGTTTTCCACACAACCCTGAGGTTCTGAACAGGAACCTCACCATCAGATGCTGTTTGATTTCATATCCAGGATACCTCTTTTTGAGGGATCTTACCTCTCTCCAGGGGATACAATCTGTATATTCTGAGCACCATAAAAAAGGCAGTGTGTGTGTGTCTATAGAGAGAAAGAGAGATCTCAAAGATGCTCCCAAAACTGTAAGCAAACTTAAGGCATGAAATATCTACTTCAGACAAATAAAAAAAAAGATTATTAGAAAAGTTATTTATTCCCAAGTTTGGTGCATGATCAAATGAATCTTTTTGGCAGTTTAAAATTCCTAGATGCAAATTCATTATTTCCCACAAGATGAATATGATTAAGACTTGTCACATATTTCCAACAAAATAAAATTCTTAAAATGGCTGACTTAAGAGAAACAAGTTTTCAAAAATTCTTTTTAGCCTGAGAGAAAAGCCCAATCGAAATATTTCTTTTGACAAACTCGAGCCGACTAACAACCGGATGATTCAAATTAATTTATTCGTGGGAGGTAAATTCGTGATGAAACCAAAAAAATAAACTCCGAGCTCATTCCTTCTCAGCTATTGCAACATGCGCAGCTTCATTCAGACACAATTAAGCACAAACGCAAGATTTGCATAAAATGCAATGAAAACAGATGGAAAGGCCTTGTAGGTAAATGGCTGGCAGGGCCTGAAGAGATTGTAAGCCAGAATTTTTAGCCAGAATTTTTAGCCAGAATTAAAGGATTTCATTTCAAGATGCCTTCAAAATGCCTGCAGAATAGTCAAAGGAGGGAGCTCAGATATACAAGAGCCACGGTTCAATAAATGCTTGATTCTTCCCAGGAGAGTTCTTGAAATGTCATATTGCCAGCTGTCAAGAAAGGGTTTACAAGTGCATTTTCGACTCTTTCATGCCCAGACACATGGCAAACACTTAGCATAGACCTTCAGTGCACAATCATCTATCCATCATACCAGTACAGGTTTGCTTTGGTTTCTTTTGTTTAATGGCATATCAACCTTTGTAGGTTATTTTATACCAAAGCCGTTCTTTTTTTTTTTTTAGAACAGTAGTGGTACTATTTAACTCATAACTGGGAGGATAAGGGAGTTCATACCTTTCCCAAGGGTATTTGTCTGAAAGTGAATGTAATAGCGCAACTGGAGTTCAAACTCACTTACTATGATTCTGCTGTCCATCGCTTTAACCATTACATCACGAGGACACCCCTTCATACCAGTACATTAAATACATATGCATTCATGAATCTCATTGATTAATTGACTTTAATGGAATGTCAAACTGTTAAGAGTTATTTTATGCATAGAGGTTAGGGAATTGCATTCAGTGTACATTTATATTTACATTTTTATGTAGTTCTTCTTTTTTGTTTAATGGCATATCAACCTTCTTGGGTTATTTAATGCCAAAGCCACCTTTCTAAAAGAACAGTAGTGGTACTATTTGACCCACAGATGTGAGAATAAGAGGGTTCATACCTTTCTCAAGGGTATTTGTCCATAAGTGAATGTAATAGTGCGACTGGAGTTTGAACTCGCTTGCAACGATTCCTCAGTCCATTGCTTTAATCATTACACCATGTGGACATCCCCCGATAAGAGGATTCATACTTTTCCCAAGGTTTGAAAGCAAATACAATAGCACAATTGAAGATTGAACTCACTTACTATGATGTCAGAGTCAAATACGTTAGCCACAATGCCACAGAAACTCCCCTTTTTTGTTTAGATGTTTCTTAAGAAATTTTTTTTTTTTTGGACATGATCCTATTAAATACAAATGATTTTTAGAGAGATCCATTCGACTAATAGACCTAACAAGTACACCTAATTCAGGTCAAAGTGGACCTAGGAGTAATGCCAATGAATGGGTACTCCCCACTCTACAGGTTTCCAGAAATAAGCCTCTCTAACAAATGTAGTTTAGTGTCATACCAAGGACACCCTTTTTGGTGGGTGGAGGTCTTACTACCTGTTGGTTAATGTATTCTAAGCCCCACAAACAGGGTATATGAATCTCATATTTATTATCGCTTGTCAATGACCACAGAGCTTTAAAAAAAATTTATAACTACTTGAAAATTTAAGATAATTATGGGGAAGTGATTGAAATTCTCTTTAGGTTAACAATAGGAGTAACATTTTTTTGCTACTGCTGATTGTGCACTTAGATTAGAGTGGTTTGCTCAGTTGCTCACTAACTTAACTTTCTGTCAAGGTTGATAATAAGAGTAATAATTTTTTAAAGAGTTTTTAAAAACATACTTACTGAATAGACAATGTAGTTGTCATTTTCACTGCAATTATATAAGTTGATTATTAAACAAAAGAAGTATAAAAATTCCAATTCAATGGGGTAATTTAGCAAATGGTCATTAATTTTACCATAGGCCTCATGCCTTTCAACCAAACTCAATAAAATATTTATCAAAATACAATCTACTTGTTATCGAAGCTGCTCTAAGCCATACTTAATAATAAACCAAAATAGCAGCAGAAATTCTATCTTTGCATAAATCATATCATGATCACTGCATACAGTAAGGAGTTTGCCTATATGTTTAATAAAAAGAATATCTCTTTTTAATTCTAATTATGGCTTTTTTCTGGGAAAATGATAAAGTTGGATGGTTGGTTGAATTTTATGGCATATCAACCTTTGTTGGTTATTTAATGTCAAATCCTCTTTGTATTTTTATTTTTATTTTTAAGTATATGATTTTAAACATACTTTGTTGATAACATTTTTAAATGAGCCTGTGCTTCTTTGTTTGCACACAGTTAAATGGTTTCAAGTATTTCTATGTAACAGTAACAATTTAACATCCGTCAGTCATTTGTATACATCTAAGTGGATATACATAAAGGATTTGTAAGTGAATAGTTTGTTGGTAATTTCATTTTTAAATGAGTTACAACTAATTTGTTTGCACACGAGTTTTGCAATTGTTTCACTTAAAGGGTTTCATTTATCACTATCTAACACTAAAAATTCTATTCAATTTTAATCTTTTTTGTAGACAATAAAGTGGTTACAAGTTTTGCTATTTAACACTAATTATTCTGTTCAACACTATTCATTCATTTGCACACAATTAAAGAGTTTAAAGTATTGTTATGTATCACTAATAATTCAGTTAAACATCAGTTATTTGTTTAAATACAGTTAAAGGATCAAACAGTTCTATTTCTGACAATTCAGTTTAGCATAAGTCATGTGTTTGCAAAGAGTTTGAATGTCTAATATTTCTATTTGATCCATAGATATGACCCAGTCAGGTGCTACCTCTCTGAATTAGAGTAGACCTGAAAGCAATGACAATGAAGGGGTACTCTGCATTCCCCAAAGCTCCAGTATTAGATTGTTTAGTATCATATCCAAGACAGGGGAAGAGATCTTACCCTTCTGCCAAGATGCAGTCTGTCTATTCTACAACCCCAGCCAACTGGGCTTTTTATGAATAAAAAAAGCAAAAAATAAATAGAAATAAGATATATAAACCAATTTCGTGGAATTTTTAAACAGTTATTATGAACTTTTACCTTGAATAGGTTTCATCATAATCAACTGGGATGTTCCCAATAGCTTTCCTAAAAATTAAGAATTTTCACAAATTATTATCTGATGAAGCCCATAAAGAGTGAAACATCAGGATAAATACATAAACTTTACACCAAATTGGTTTTCACTTTTCATCTTGAGCAAAAATTTTAGACTTTTGCAATATACCTAAAAACAAGTTACTGTTAGGAATAAACTTTCAAACTGAACACATTTTGAAAGCTGTAAACACAAAACAACAGGTTTGCAATACTTCTTATAACAGTCAGAACAGCCTTAATATTAAGCCGTTGTGTAAATAATATGGCAATAAAGATGACTGCCACTGTGAAACAGTGGACATAAGCAAAATTTTGAGTATTTCTTATTTTCCACTTTATAAAGTGTCATTATAACTGGTGTTCCTTTTCTAAATCATAGCCCAGTCGGCTGGGGCAGTAAAATACTCTGACTGCTTCTCTGCTGAAGAACCCCTCCACCAATGAGTGTCCTGGATATGACATTAAACAATCTGAGGGTGAAGCTTCAGTAATGCTGGAGCTTTAGAGAATGTGGAGTACCCCTTCATTGTCATTGCTCCCAAGTCCACTCTGGTCCAGAGTGGTAGCACCTGATAGGAACCTATCTACAGGTCAAATAAAACTGTTTGACATTCAAACTGAGAGTAAACAAAAGACATGCTAAATTGAATTGTTTGAAATAGAACTGTTTGATCATTTACCTGTGCGTAAACAAATGACTTATATTTAAATGAATTCTTAGTGATACATTGGAATAATTGGAACCATTTAACAGTGTGAAAAAGAATGAGCTTAGGCTCATTTAAAAACGTTATCAACAAAATGTGTTTACAAATCCTATATATTTGATATATATGTATAAAGAGGCTTTGGCTTTAAATAACCTCAAATGGTTGATATACCATAAAACCAAACCAAACCAAATCCTATATATTTAATATATACAAGGCTCATTAAATAAGTTTGCAGACTTTTTTGTATGGGCACTTTTATTGATAGTATACACTATCCAAGTAATCTCCTCCAGCTGCAATGCACTTGTACCATTCCAACAACTTCTGGAAGGCCCCATGGAAGTCCTCTTGTGTGAGCGTGTCAATGACCTTTGTCACAGCCTCTTTCATCTCCTCAATTGTCACATAACAACAGCCTCTAAGTTTTTCCTTGAGCTTAGGGAATAAGCAAAAGTCACAGGGAGCAACATCTGGACTATAGGGAGGGTGAGGAACTGTCTTGATGCCCATCTTGGTCAAATAGTCTGTGACAATGATGGAGTTGTGGACTGGTGCATTGTCCTCGTGGAAATGCCACTGACCCGATTTGTAGAGTGCTGACCTCTTCTGATGGAATCTCTTCATGAACTCCCTTAAAACCTCAACATAGTATTCCTTGTTGACTGTCTGTCCAGAGGGAACCCAGTGCATGTAGATCTTGCCAGTGCTGTCAAAAAAAGGGATCATCAAAAGTTTGTGGGTGGATTTGCTCTGTCTGGCCTTCTTGGGTCTGGGAGAGCCAGCATGTCTCTTGGTCTCTGGGTCATAGCAGCAGATCCAGCTTTCATCGCAGGTCATCAGAGCATCAAGAACTGCGGGATCTGAATTGATCAGCTCGACCATCTACCTGCTGTCATGACAATGTCTTTCTTTCTGATCTTCTCTGAGCACCCTTGGGACAAACTTCGCACAAATCTTCCACATCTTCACTTCCTCGTGAATAATTGTGTGTACAGTTCCCACACAGACATCAAACTGTGCACTTATTGTCTCTATAGACACACGACGGTCCTTATCCATGAAATTCTTTATTTGGCCAATCAACTCTGGTGTTCTGACTTCCTTACTCCTCCCACACCTCTCATCATCCATCACAGACTCCCTGCCTTCCTTGAATCTCTTATGCCACTCAAAAACTGATGCTCGATTCATGCAAGATCGTTGAAAAACAGTCTGAAGCATTGCATACGTTTCTGTGGCAGTTTTTCCAAGTTTAAAACACAATTTTATTGCTTATCGTTCTTCTAAAGTGTCCTCATGTCCAAATTATATTTTTGAAATTCACCAGCTGTGACAATCAGGCTTTAGTAGGGTATACTCTACGACAATTTTAAATGCCTGCACAAAATAGTCTGGAAACTTATTGAAGGCACCTCATATGTATAAAGAGGATTTGGCATTAAATAACCTTGATATGCCATTAAACCAAACCAATCTTCTAAATCATTCCCTGATGAAGCTTGTACCATGTGAAATGTAATGATAAATATCTGAGCATTCAAGCAAACTGGTTTTCACATCTTATTCCACCTTTTCTGTAGGATATTTTTTCCATATATTCATTTATGTATAAGTTTATAAACATATTTAAGTAAAAAGACAAGCATTTATTTACCCAGTTGGCTGGGGCTGTAGAATACACAGACTGCACCTCTGCAGAGGGGTAAGAACCCCTTCCCAATGAGTGTCCTGGATATGACAACAAACAATCTGATGGTGATGCTCCAGTGATGCTGGAACTTTGGAGAATATGGAGCATCCCTTCATTGCCATTGCTCCCAGGTCCACTCTGGCCTGGAATGGTAGAACCTGATAGGGTTAAATAAAACTAACTGCATACTTATGCTAAACTGAATTGTTTGAATTAGAACTGTTTGACTAAACAGAATAGCTTAAAATCCAAATGTTTTTGACATTTAAACTGTGTGCTTACGCCAAATTGAATTGTTTGAAATGAAACTGTTTTTAACATTGAAACTTACACTAAACTTAATTGTTATATATAGAACTGTTTTGTCATTTAACTGTATAAATGAAATCTGTACTTATACTAAACTGAATTAGTTGAATTAGGACTGTTTGAATAAACTGAATAGCTTGACATAGAAATGTATTTAACAATTAAACTGCATACTCAAACTAAACTAAATTGTTTGCAATAAAACTGATTATTTACATAAAAATGGATTTGGCGTTAAATAACCAACAATGGTTGATATGCCATAAAACACAACCGACCAATCAACAAGCACTTATATATTTTGTGTGTGTGTGTGTGTGTGTGTGCACGGCTATGTAAATATATCGTAGTATGTTTTTCTCAGCATTTGTGTACATATGTTTTTGTGTGAGTGTGTGCAACTGTATAAACATATCCTAATGTATTACTGTTTACACATATAAGTATTAACATATATACATATACACATATATAGCTAATGCTATAAGTAAGTTAAAAATAACATGATCTTCTGCAAGTCCATTAATAATCAGGTATTAAAATCTACAAAACAGTTGTAAGCAATAACAACGTTTACAATATAATTTCAAATATATAAATACATATGTAAGTATAGATCCATATGTAATTTAATATAGAACCATTTTTGTGAAAATGTTACTTTATGTCACATATTTTGGCAGGTGACTCTCATCTAAGAAAATTTTGACTTTTAATGGAGAACAAATGCCATAGAATTTTCCCTTGAGAATTTTCCTAGTAAACTCAACAGACATGGTTTTTTTCTCCTAAGGCATTTATTTCGAAAAAAATTTTCTAAAAGATGAGAAAACCATTTTTTCTTCATTTATCAGGCTTGTAAAGGAGAATATACATACATACATACATATATATGTGTGTGTGTGTGTGTGTGTGTTTAATTGCCCTTAAGTTGTTTTATTTGGATATTTGACACTAAAAAAATTTGCCACAGTAGAAAATAATTTTTTAAAGGGTTGAGATTGATCTTAAATGTCAAATAAAATACTGAAAAAAAATTTTTTTTTATAAATTATTAAAATTTCATTGAAAATTTCAAAGACTTTGAATTATTCCAAAATCTGTACCTCACAAAAATCCTTAAATAGAATCTGGATATTGTTTTCATTTAAGTGATGTAATATTTGATTGTCTTTAACACTATTTCAACCCATTTAGGGTTATTTTATGTCAAGAGGTTAGGGAATCAGACTCATTGTATGTTCCAATTTTCATTTTTTGTTTAGTTGTTATGTAAGATTTTTCTTTCACTTCATCCAATTGAATAGCAATAATTTTTCAACAGATCTAGTTGACCCAAAGATTGGACCCTAACAGATACAATCACTCCAGGCCAGAGAGGACCTTGGAGTAATGGCAATGAAGTGTTACATAGCAGAGAAGAAAAGAGAGAGACAATAACACTTATTTATAAAAACATAATCTCTCTTGTTTATGACAAAAACATGGCAAAATTGGTTGTGTGAGAGAGACTCTGAACTGCTAGGATATACATATACAAAAAGACGATGTCTTCAGTGAGCATTACTTCTTCACTCTGCCTCCATGAGGTTGGTACAGGGCTGACTTAAAACATTTAATCATCTTCATTACTCCTTTGTTCTGGGATCATATTCGCTTTTGACATAAGCAAGTCTTGTACATTTAGACTTTCCTCTACTTCTTGACCTGTGTGCGTCTGCCACCCACCTGCACTCCAGGTCAACGCCCAGACAGTGAGACATGTCACTGCTCACTGCTTACTACTGACTCTGCTGAATGCTGACTGACTCCCTGGGGCTGAAAACTCCCATCGTTGTATATTTTTGGATGCGTACACACTCTTCCAACGCAAGTGGCGTGGCACACCCCGCCAAAGGTCAATAGGTAACAGAAGGAGTACTACAACACTCTCCATATTTCCAGAACTGAAATCTCATCATCAGATCCAGTTTAGTGTCTGACCTAGAATACCTCTTTATAGGTGGGTCTTACCTCTGCAGAGGGGTAAGACCCACCCACTGCAGTCTCACAAAAGGAGTGTTAAATATTTTAAGGAGTAAAAAGGATCATCTTTCTTAAGCAAAAGGATTTAAAACTCTTAAATATTGATGTGAGATTCATTGAGAACTTAAAAAGAAAACAAAAGATTAATCAATAGCATCTTACCCTAATACATCAAGATATTTTTTTGTCGGTGTGATGTCATTGCATAATTCAAGAACTGCAAGAGCAATAGTACCATTATATAGCCATGTTAAATGAGGAAGATGTTTATACACTTATGCACTAATGGACTATGTGGAAAAGTGGCATAGTAGTACTGGTAACATAGGCACCAAGTTTTATTTGTGTAGTAATAAACATGTCGGATTAGTAAATATTGATATGTAACATAACTGAACAGCTCATAGAAAACTGAAATTGAATAAATAGATAAATCAATAAATGAAGCAGACAGTCACTGAATAGCCAGGTCAATGCACTAGTGGTAATTAAAAATGACTTGGGAAAACTGGAGGTCCAAAGATCATGTACCCATGTGAACCAAACGGAAGTGGATGTTTCTTCCCCCAAGATGAGAGACGGAAGTGAAGGGATGACTCATGTCCTTTTGGGAGTTGAGGGCGAGACATGATAAGGTAAAGACATATAGTTGAACACCAGCCAGGAAGATGTAAGGATACAAAAGTTTACTAGCCCTGTTTTTTTTGGAGGGTGCGCTCCAAAGGGAGCCTTAGACATGACCCAGTGAACAAGCATGTTAGAACCAGGAAAAAATTCAAGGATTGAATCTGCTCATCTTTTTCTTCTCAGGATATATTGCTTATCTTTGTCTAGTTGACGTCGTCGTCTCAGTTTCTATACTCACTTTCTTTCTCCTGGTTGCTACCTACAAGCGCAGCAGTCAATAAGCCTTTGGATAGTTGAACAGAGTTTATTGTGTTCATAAGCAGTTACCACAGTGGAGTCACCGTAGTAACTAAAGTCTCTTTAGTACCACAATGGTACACATACCTTTTCAGATTTCCATCATAATTTGAATTCATTTCAGTTCAGCTTACTTTAAACATACTTCTATATCAGTTTACATTTTAATTTAATTTTGGGATTATATTTATTTGTTTAGAAATATTTTAAAAAAAACATGATTTTTTTTAAAACTGAGGGACATAAAGTAAGGGTCTAGTTTAACATTATAATTATAATGTCAATCAAATCTCCTGCTATAAGCTTTAAAAGTTTTAGAATTTTCAAAATCTAATATGCTATGAATATGCTTTTAGGCTTCATTTGTAGCCACAAAAAAATTTGGTAGCTATAGCTCAAGCAACCTTTGAGTTATATAATGATAGAAAGAGAAAGCAAAAAGATATTTGATAAATTATAGTACCTATTTTTTTTTATTTTTCAGCCTAAATGTTCAGGGAGCATATTATACATGAGAATTATTATAAATAACTTTTTTCTGACTACATGCCACACTATATTTAGGAAGGGATGACTGTAAGTTATATCTATAATCCTGACTATTGTATTTTATGCCATTACAGAGAAAAATCCACTGAAATAGGTGTTTGTTTATAATTTCGTTTCTCCTGAGCTCATTTTCACGGCAAGCTTGTTACATTTTTGTGTGAACATGTCCGTGTGTTTCTTTTAAATACTGTGTGAATTTCGTATTTTAAGGCATAATGCAAACTATATGAATTCTTAGTTGGTTGTTTGGTTGTTTGGGTTTTATGCCATATCAACCTTTGTAGATTATTTAATGCCCAATCCATTTTTATGCAAACAATTCAGTTTAGCATAAGTACACAGTTTAATTGTCAAAAACATTCCTTTTATAAGCTATTTAGTTTATTCAAACAGTTCTAATTCAGCTAATTCAGTTTATAAGTATAGATTTTGTTTACACTATTAAATGTCCAAACAGTTCTACATTAAACAACTCAATTTAGTGTAAGTGCAGTTTCAATGTCAGAAACAGTTTCATTTCAAACAATTTAGTTTAGTATAAGTACTCAGTATAAATGTAAGTACACAGTTTAATTATCAAAAACATTTCTATTTCAGGCCCTTCAGTTTAGTCAAACAGTTCTAATTCAAACAATTCAGTTTAGCATAAGTTCTATTTAACCCATAGACAGGACTCTACCAGGTGCTACCACTCTGGGCCAGAGTGGACCTGGGAGCAATGGTAATGAAGGGGTGCTCCGCATTCCCCAAAACTCCAGCATCACTGGAACCTCACCATCAGATTGTTTAGTGTCATATCCAGGACTCTCATTTGGGGGTGGTCTTACCCCCACTGCAGAGAAGCAGTTGGTGTATTCTACAGCCCCAGCCAACTGGGCAAATAAATTCTTATTTTTAGTCAGTATGAACTGAGTTGAAGTTGAACAAATTCTACATTTAAGTTAAATTTAGCTGTTACAAATTCTAAAAAAAAGTGCATCTTATACATAAGAATCTTTTTCCAGAATTCTATATTCCAAAATCAGGGGAAAGTGTTCTACATGCGTGCGTGTTATACATAAATAATTATGGTAAGAATTTTAAAATTATTCATAGAAAATTTTTTCTTGAATTTTTCTTGAATTGGCTATTGTGCAAAAATTACTTTCAAATATTCAAAGTCGATAATTTAGATCTAATACTTCATTGAGAACTTAGCTCATAAATAAATCCTGTGTAAAATAGCCTCACTGAAATTCTTGAATGAGTCACAGAACGGGATGCTGCCATAACACTCAAAGAACAAATTTAAGAAAACACTGCAGAGTCATAGGTTATCTCAATGTAAAGAAGACCCTTTTAGCATTTTCTTCTCAAGATAAAATGATCCTAAAAATGCTATAAACTTTCAGCTAAATGTTCAAGAATTAGAAGGGTATATTGCACAGAACTGACTTTATAAGCAGCCATTTTTTTTAAAGCAAAGAAACAAACAAAAAACATAATGAATTGAAAAGATCATAAGGAAATTCCGAAGTGTCTTTTTCCTGGTTATGTCTGAATTAGCATTTTGTCCTTATGTTAACCTTCTACTTAATGGCATATCTCTAAATAAACCAGCTTGGTTAAAAAGAGAGGGAAAAAAAAGGGGAAAAAAAAGGAAAAAAGAGAGGATTTAACTAGAGTGACATTTTTAGAGCACAGATCAAATCACACTGATCACATACAAAGTACACAAGTGTTGTACAAAACTAATTTAGATTTTTTAAGCAATTTCCAGATTTAATTTCTTGTGGACTACAAACCAGATGTCTAGAAAGTTTCTAGAATCCTGGAGTTTTAAGAAACCATACCAGAATTTACTCATCATCATCATCATCATCATCAAGGTGTGCTAAAAGCAAAGATTCCCTTGACTCTCACCCATCATCCATCTTTATCAGCCATCACTTTTGGCAAGTCCTCTAGATGGCAGCCTGTGTCCATACAGAGCTGATGAATGTAAGTTTTTGCTTGTCAGCCAACACTAGTGTGTCCATGTGTAGGAGTCCATAGGAGACAGTGTTTCTCTCGCACTGCCTAGTATGTGCTGCTCATCTCCCTTGGATGGTTTGTGTGATGGGAGATAAATGGCTGTACAGCAGCTATTTTGTAGGGTATTGCTTCCAGGATTTGTTCAAATTCAATCACAGCATCCTTGTGTAAATACCATTTAGCTTCTTTCTTTTTTTTTATTCATTTCCTCATTATATTCTGAAGAATCTATAGCAATAATTGGGAAGAATTTGTTTGACTGTCCAATGAGGGATTTGTTTGACTGTCCAATGAGGGATTATAAAAAATAAATACAATATCCTACGAACAGGATTGTGGTCGTCCAGATTGTGTAATGTTATTGTCATTGAAGGAAATGGTGTCTGCAAACCAAATTTAAATCCTAGACTAGGCTGTTTGCATATCATTATACCCTTGGAAAAAACCTGTCTCTTCTTATTCAGCAAAGTTGGCAACCGTAGTCAAGAACGACCTGAAGGCTCCCTTTTCAATAGCTACTACACTGAGGTGTAGAGGAGGGTGCTACTCCATTCCCTGGATTGCTCCACTTTACCCTTGATACATACCTTATAATGCTGAGTGTTTAGCAAGGAGGTATCAAGTACTATTTTAAAAGTCTGACGCGATTGAACCCAGGTCTCTCAGATCATTGGCAAATACTCTACCCACTTGGCCAATAAGAAAAACTCTGAATTAAAGCCAGCTATACTTTCCTTAAAAATTGACCTGGTCTTGAATCCTGCCTGCCGTAAATGGCATGGGTAAATACATACTATTAATGGGGTTAGCAAACTGTTTTAACAAATTATTATAACTAACAAATGAATTTGATATGCACTGGGTGTTCTATACTTGGAGTCTTGTGCTAGACAAAATCAAGCTGAAGGTTAATATCTAGACAGCCAAACATTAATGCACTGCAAATCGATTTAGTTTGCCAGCTTATTGAACCCAGGCAAATGTTTGAACATAAAAAAATGTTTTTTTTTCTATTAATAAAAATGTTGGCTTTATCGAGAGAAACTCTCTAACAGTAAACAATAATTAGTGGGAGGCCATGTTGCTGCATGATGTAATGAATTATACAGAACTTAAATTTCCAAACATCACGAGAAAAAATTAATTAATAATTTGTCTTGCTGAAATGATTATTCATTTTTAATCAAACATAATTCATTGGATTTATTAATAATTCTTTATACAGGAGAAAAAATTACATAACATTATTATTAGTCACATAACATTATTGTTTAATAAGGACTATTTCAACACAAAACAAAAATGATAAAATCAATAAATCTCTTCGGTGACACTCTACCTCTGACAATTCTTACAATCTATAAATGTAGTTTTATTATAAACCAAAGATGTTTTCAAAAATAGCTGTGAATTGAACTTGGGATACAGTCACACTGCAATCCTTCAAAAATATTCATTCTTTTTTAAAGATTCTTATATTCTAGCTGGACAAGGTTTAAAAATTAAATCAGCTTTGCTTCAAGAATGCCAGGGATATGGTCTGGGTTTATTGCCAGGTGCCTTAGGCACCCCAAAAAGAAGGATGCCAATGGAGCTAGGCTAATTTTGACCATAGTTGCTGAAAGGCTAGTCAATGATGTAAAGTGGCATCATGATTTTGTGGATGCTGGTAACCTGAACCCAGAAAACCTACTAGCTATAAAACAGTGGGATCATCACTCCTCAAGAACAGGGGACATTTACATACATACACATGTATTCACACACAGATACACACACACACACACACATATATATATATATATATATATATATATATATATGTGTGTGTGTGTGTGTGTGTGTGTGCCATGAAATGTGGGCATCTTTGAATTGAAACTAGAAATGCCTGAAACAATAGTGAAAACCACAAATAGCCAATAACCATTACACAAGCACTTAGATCACTTGGAGGAAAAATTAGCCAATAGTTTTGTGCTTTCGATATGAAAGCCAGCAGATCCAAAACTGGAGAAGTCCAGATTCTGATAAATCCATTTCCCAGACATTTCTGAATGTATATTAATGTCCATTTTTGTAGAAGCCTTCGATAATGTATATAACCAGCCACTGACGCAGCGGAGAATCCACTCTTGTATGAAAAATGGTAAGATTTAAACAAGACCACTTTCATATGGTTTTTCTTTCACGTTATTATTATAATTGCTTTCTACCCTCAGTTTCCAACTACTTCATCTTCTATTTTTATCTTTATTTTTCACTTCTTTACATTTTCTCTCCATTTTTTTCCCCCTTGTTTTTTTTTATTTCTTTTTTGTTTTCGGGAGATATCTTTTCTAAAGTATAGTCGCTTTTTTGAGTTCTTTTTATTTTTTCTTGTTTTTTTTTTTTGTTTTCCATGGCAGGAAAAAGGAAGAATACTATAAATTTATAGTCCCCAAAGTTTATTTAGCCAATTGACCTTACTTAGGTTATTTATAATAATTGACTATGTTATCTAATGCATGTTATATATAATATTCTGCTTTTATTGGGCTATTAATTCTAATAATATAATAAAACTAGACAACGCATGTGCCTTTTAGGTTCTCATTGTAACAGGGATTCATGATGATATTGATGCTTCTGTTTAGGAAGGAGTGAAGAATTCTGATTAGCATTTCACAGTTTTCAGAGACATTGTGTTTATGTAGTTCCAAATTATTTTAAACATTACCTCTAGCAGGTTTATTTGATCCATAGATGCAGTCCAAGGCCAGAAAGATGAGGCACCCTGTGAGAAGTGAATTCACAAACAATAGTCTGCTAGCCAAGCTCATAAACAATTGCATTTATACAAATTGCTTTTGTCTGGAGTTAGTTTCTTAGCTTGTTTTACTAAAGAGAAAACCTTGATACCTTACATAGAGTAATAATTAGGTTAGTAAGCCATTGT
>OY757922.1:48646482-48658982 GCA_963585895.1 Sepioteuthis lessoniana
CCTTGCTATCAGTTATTCTTTCTTCTTTCTTTCTTTCTTTCTTTCTTACTTCCTTTCCAAAGTCAATGCATTTAGATTAAAAGGTGTACACAGACCACCCTCCTCTCTCAAGTCTGGTCACTCATTCTCAGAAGTTTTTTTGGCTTTTTTTTAGACGAGGCCCAAGGACTTTATTTTTATTGGATATTTTTTATGGCAAAAGCTCTCAATTTTTATGGTTTCTATCTCCAGTGGCATCTTTATGACTGTCTACATTTAGAAAACTAGAGAAGATTGGAGTTCTTAACAGTGTGCTTTGCCATCAAGTGAAGGCAAATCTTTTGGACACAATACAGTTTCACTACCATGAAGAATTGGCTTTAGTCTTTCACATACACTCAGACACAAAAAGCCTTTTTACTTTTTTCCCTCCCATTGTTTGGATCCACTTTCTTTGAGGCATTCATAAAAAATGTTTTTATTTACAAGCAAACTATGGTAATATACAAACACTGATAGAATTTGTAGTTGCAAGTTTTGCATGCAAGTTCAAATCAAAGAGTTGCTAAGTAAACGTGGATGATTTTTTTTTTATAAAATGAATGCAAAACAGAAACAAGCTTAACCAATCCAATAAAGAGCTTTTATTTTATTTTATTTCATTAATCATTAAATTACACAACCTTGGTTTAAAGTTGTAAGGGCTGATTTTCTATTTTTCATCTTTTTTCTTTTTGTTGCCTTTTTGCTTCATTATATTTATTAAAATTAGCTTCTATATCCTCATTCTTTATTATTTTTTATTTCTTGTAGGTAAACTAATTATATATATATATATATATATATATATATCATCATCATCATCAT
Source organism: Sepioteuthis lessoniana (assembly GCA_963585895.1). NCBI lineage: Eukaryota > Metazoa > Mollusca > Cephalopoda > Myopsida > Loliginidae > Sepioteuthis > Sepioteuthis lessoniana. The sequence continues at coordinate 48,647,329 of OY757922.1, forward strand.
CATGACGTGCGGCTAGCACGGATATCCCTGACCCTCTCTCTTCACGTCTCCCTATCATTCATCGCCTTCGGCAGGTCTTCAGGGTTACATCCCGTATTATTACATAGCTGCTGTATGAATGTTCGAGCTGGTCATCCAGCTTTTGATTGGCCATATGTGGGGGTCCACAGGAGCACATCACTTACGATCTCGTCCTTGCTTCTCCAGCAGTGTCCGGCATGTCTGATTTGTCTAGCTTGTATAGTTTTCGTGATAGGTGGTAGATGGCCATACAGTTGGTGTTGTGTGGGGTGTTGCTGCCAGGACCTGTTCAATATTGATCGCAACATTCTTGTATATATATATATATATATATATATATATATGGTTGCACAAGACTGGTTGACAGGACTTAGAATAGAAACTGCATCCCCTGTAGACGGGTAAAAACCTACAATAAGAGGTATCTTAGACATGACACTAAAATGCACCTGATGGTGAAACACCAGTTCTTGAGATGAAGGGAATGTGAAGTACCCCTTCATGGCCATTAATCCTACCCAAGTTCACTCTGAACAGGAGTTAGGGTCTCATGTATGAAAACAGAAAAACAACAAAATCTAGAAAACAGAAATGGGAAGAAAAACAACTGTATGGACACTTCAAGCAACAAACTAAGAAGATTGCACAGAAAATGACCAGGTCATCAGGCCATTGGCCTATTGTGTAGAGTGTTCACCAATGATCCAGGAGACTGGGGTTCAATCCCAGGTTGAGCCATACCAAAGACTCAAAAAATGGTACTTGATTCTACCTTGTTTAACACTCAGCATTATAAGGTACAGATTAAGGGTAAAGTGGATCATTCCAGGGAATGGAGTCGTAACCTCCCCTACACTTCAGTTTTGTAGCTATTGAAAAGGGAGCCAACAGGTCACCCTCGACTAAGGTTGCCAACTTTACTTTACTTACTATGTCAAAGCAAAATTAAATAAACCCAGAAGAATAACAAGTGTAGGTTATGTGGTGACAGATATAAAATAATCATATAAGCAAATAGAGAAAACTGGTACAAAAGGAATGTAGAAGTAAGAATTAGTGAGCAGGAAAAGGGAAAAAAGAATAAAAAATTGCTATGTATTAACCCAAGGTCAATTTTTAAGCAAAGCAAAGCTGGTTTGAATTCAGTTTTCCTTATTTTTGGCTTGTGTAATGATTTACAAGTTGGGCTAGCATGCCTTTATAGGTGAACTTGATTCTCATTAGGTGCCCCATTCATATGACTTGTGCCACATCTAACCAACTAAAAAGCTTTGTAAATTCCTTCTTCTAGACTAACTGCTTTACCAAGGCTAAAGAACCCAATTGTCTCCTTTACTATTTTCACATAGCTGGTGGGGAGAAGAGATGAATGCCATTCTCAAAAGCATTAGTGTGAAGCAAAGCACAAATTACTTTGTCTTGGATTTGAACCCAGGTTGCCAATTCCATTTCCAATCCCAATAATTATTGGAATAGCATAATGAATATAATCATTATGCTATTTAAATCTGAAAGTTTAACTAAACTTTCAGATTCAAAATGATCAAACTGTTCAAGATGTGCCTATTTTACAATTCACTTAACACAATTATCATCGAATGGTAATGTTTCGGAAATGGAAGATCTATTTTTCTTATATGAATCTATCTACCTATCTAGCAAATTAGGTTGATAGGTCCATAGACATTCCTTTACACACTTATTTAGTCTAGTTCATAGCATCAATCTACCTCTACCTCTCTCTCTCTCTCTCTCTCTCTCTCTCTCTCTCTCTTTATAAATATGTTTCTCTTGTCTCTTCTTTGAGCCACAAATTGCAAATATTTTTTAATCATCAAAAAGCAAATATTTATTATCTTCAGTTAACCAAGGTTTTCAGTTTCAATTTTTAAAAAACTTGATTCACTCAATTGTCATCACTTAAATTAGCCTGTACATCAGCTGGTACAAAGGTGATGGCCTGAAGTGAAACGGCTGATGTTAATTTTGAAATTGGAATCAATCTTGAAAGAAATTTTGGACCCCCTCCCCACCATTAAGACATATCAACATATCAACAGCAAGTGCTCTTTGAGCTAGTAGAGATAAATTGTCAACTGACTTTATAAATAGTTTGTTACCATAAATAATATTCTCTTCTAATATAAACTTCATTATATAGAATTATGCACCGTTTTTGACTGGTATTAAGAATATTAGATACAGATAACAAAAAAAGATTTTTCATTGAGTTTTGAAACTTTTGATTTCATACTTCTTAATGTCGCTCTCTGATGCTAATTAAAAATCCTATCTTAACATATTATACAATGACCAGTTGCATAGTACTCAAAAGTACATATTACAAGATCTGAGCTTTATTTCATTCAAACCATTTTGGGGGCCATTGCATCAAAGTACAAACTCAAGATATACTTCTTGTGATTAAAAACCATAGAATTTAAATTTTGGATAATTTCTTCCAATGTTGACCAAGTATTAACTGTATTCTTATGGTTTTTGAGTGGGCTGCTAATAAAACGTTTAACTCCATAATGAAAGGTTTGAAACTGTAAATTTTTATGAATTCTCAACTTAAAGAGAAGGATACCATTGATAACTTTTGACTGAACTGTTAAAATATTTTTATCCCAAAATGCTACAACTGGACACACAAAGCCTTTTTTGCTGTTGATTAGACTTTCTTTCAAATTTGTATAACTAATCTTATCTAATCTTATTCAAAAAAAGCATTCATTTTATCATCATTTTCATTTTGAGCAGTACTGAAGTTTTTGTATATCCTTTTTAACTGCAGATGATATTGGTATGTGACTCTCTGGTACACCTGGCCATACAGATGGCAGATTTTTGAGGTGCATTTTTCCATGAACTTCTTTAGTATCAAAATTTGAATGCCAATGTAATTGACAAATAACTGTATTGTTTCTAACATTCATGTTGGTATTTGGAACTGATTTTCTCCATCCCTCTCTCTTTCTCATCTTTGTGTTTTGAAAAATGATAAATTGATATTTTATTCATCTCACACACAGTTTTGATTTGCTGGCTTTAGTAATTTGTTTTGTAAACTAAGACACAATACTTCCGGGGTATTACCGGAAACTAGGTAATATCTGAAATGATAAGCATAATTATTTCTTTTACAGCTTCAGTTTTGTTTTTCTTTAATTTTTTAAGTCAAATCAGTTATAGTGTTAATTCTAACTTTTACCTCTGCATACCAATAAGTTAAAAACAGGAATTTTAAATGGGTGCTTTAAACCTGAGAATTCATTTTTTAAATAGATTTTTTTATTGATTTTGGGGTATATTGATAACAAAGGTTTGCAAAATATTACATAAGCTTTTAATCTATTATCAATTAAAGTAAATATCTAAATTTCTGGCACTTGTCAAGATAAAATCAACTATTTCCTATCTCTCACCCTGGCGACACCTCCTACTCGATTTAGAGTCTTGAAGACCAGGGGGCGCGGTGCCTGAGATGCCCCATCAAGGAGAGAGTGCTTTAGCGATTTTGTTGTGTCAAAAATTAGTTTCATGCTCAACTTGAGTAAATGAATATTCTAGAAAAATGAGTGAGCAGTATTTTGTTCAAATTAGATGTATTAAATTTCATCATATAACATTGAATTTATGTGAAAACATTCTGAAATGGATTTTTTATTAATTTGTCATAAGAATATGACATTTGGGTCTATTTTTGGAAAATCCCAAAAATTAAACTTAACATTAATATTAGCTTATTTTGTGAATTAATAAAGGTAATTTATTTTTAATAAATTTCCAACAAAAAAAAACAAGCGTTGAAAAATGTCTTCGAAAAGACGTACTTCTGTTAAAAACTAAACATTTTTCATGTCATTTTTTTCTTTAATATTAATTAGTAAATCATTACAATTCACCCAATAACAAAAAGAAAATGCGATAAATAATGAATTCCACGTTTTAAGTTTTGAAAACAGATATACAGGGCGTAAAAAAAGAATTCGGTTTTTGATGCATAACTGTTTCATTTTTTCCCAATAACATTGAATAAACATTTTACAGAAAAATATTGAATAATAGACTAAAACATTTAACTGAAAAATTTTGAGTCAGTGACTATTAAGTTAATAAAAGTTAACTTAATTGTCACTTAATACCAAACTTTTTTAAAAACTTAAGAAGACCCCGGAAAAATGACTGATTAATTTCGTTCATATTCATAGCGTTTTTACAATATCAAATGTGAATATTAAATTAGATATTTAGACTCTAATTATATACCATAAAATTTATTTTCAAACATATTTTTAATGTTTATCATTCATTTTGTAATACAAAAAATTACATTTGTTTAATGCTAGATTTAAACTAACCGAAAATAGTTTAATGTTTAAAATAAAAACAAATTACTCGTAAAAGAATTAAATTTATGAATGAATAATTCTTATGAATTACAATATCAAAGTAAAATATTAAAATAATTTTGAGAATATTAAGCAATAATGGCATTTCATTTTCGTTTTAGTAAGTAAATTTCGAAGTAAAAACAGAAGCGCGTAAAAAGTCTTCGGAAAATCTAAACTTCATAGAAACTTTTTTTTCCTTTTTTTTTCTTTTCTTTTTTGGTGAAACACCTAAATAAATTTTAAGTGAAAAAGGTAAGAGGAATTTATATTTAATAAACTTTAATTCAAAAATGTTAAATAAGAAGCTTAAAATCCAAATAAACAAGAAGACCAAGATTCCTACTAATCATCACGGCAAATTACAGACCCAGTTTGTATTAACAATCTACAACAACTGAAAATGAAATAAATAAAATCTAATACTTATTTCAATTAAATAAGGTGAATGATATTCCAAATGTAATGAAAATTTTTTTTGAATTTCCTAAGCTAACAACACAAGACTAGCTAATTCAAACGCTAACCAAAACCACGCAGGGGACTCATGTGAGAAGTCAGCAGAAGGGGTGTGAACGTTGGATAATAAAAGCACTTTCTCAGTAAAAAGATTCAGATTTTCATGAGAGACAAATTGGTCCAGCAAAGCAAAGCACATGTCATCTTATTCTGAATTAGCTGGGTGCTACCTTACTACAACCTTGCTGTGTGCGACCTTGATATGAATAATATGTGGCGAACAGGACATAGCAATAATGCAGAGTCCCCTGATATGCATGTTGAATTTGGTTACATAGGATATATCACCAAACAAAATTTTATTTTCGAGATTTTAGAAGCCGAAAGATGTCAGCAAGTAGCCCATAATCATATATAGATCTGAATATAGAAGATTTTACTCGTTATTTAGTCTATCAGATTTTAGTAATATAAAGATGTCAGTGAGTAACAGGTGGATTTTCTTCTGCCATAGATATTATGGGTTTTTTTTTTTTTGCATTCATGTTTGTTTGTTATTAAATGTTTTTAATGTGCATATTTGTTTCATTGTTTTTATTTCTTTGAAATTTTTCCTTTCTTTTTTTTTCTTTATTGCATCATTATTTTGTTTTGTTTTTTTAAGTTTTATGTATTTTTTGCATCTTTGTTTTTTTTAAATACTTTTGTATCTTATATATATATATATATATATATATATATATATATATATATATATAATTTATGTGTGCTTCTTTCCAAAAAGAATTTTTTTTAGTATTTTGCTTTTTTGTGTCTTTGTTTGTCCTGATTTATTTCTTTAGCTTTTTAATTTTTTGTCTTCAGAATCTTTTTTTTTTTTTTTTTTTTTGCTTTCTCATCTGCATCTTTGATTTTTCTGTTTTTGGCTCTTTTTTCATTTCTTTCCTTAATTCTTTTTTCTTTTACATTTCTTAACCTTCACCTCTTTTTGACTCATTTCTTTCTTTCTTTTGCACTTCTTTTCTTCACTTCTTCTCAGTTTGCATTTCATGTCATGTAAGTGCTTCTCTAAATTACTTATTATAAAACTAATTAGAATAATACAAATCTTTAATTTTTCAAAATACTCATTGTTATTTTGCCATTGTTTCTGGTTTGTGGGGGGGTATTTTTTAAAATCTTTTTTAGCAAAACTCTGTAATCCTTCTCAAACAAGATTTTGAAAAACTGTCCACTCAAATAAACATTCATGAGTGTTGCACAAATTTTGCACATGTGCGCTGACTTTAAATTTCAGATCCAGAAATTTCTTATTTTGACAATAGCACCAAGTAAGTATGCTAACTTAGTTTTTTTCACTTTGAGCATATATCAGCCCTTGTGTTATTTTTTGTTGTTGTTGTTTTGTTTTTAAACTATGACTAAGAAAGACAAATTAATTAAATAAAACTCCATTAAATGGTTTGCCATCAAACACAATCTGGAAAAAATGTTCAAAAAATATTAATTTTCTAAGGAATGAATGCAAAGACTAAACAATAGAAATGTCTTTTGGTTGGCGCCAAGATCATGGCTTCTGTTGAGTCAACTATTTTGGTTTTCAGTAGATGTTTTTTTATTTTCTTTCTTTTTTTTTCTTTTATTTTTTTCTTTTTAAAAGATTTGAGTTGATGGGTGATGTCCTTGTCTTAGCCAAGATTTTGGTTTTTGTAAAACATCAGAGACTGTTCAAAAGATAATCTGCCAATGGTTTGTTAACCTCTTTGACTGCTTCTGATATCACAAAATTAAGAGAAAATAAAACATGACAATAATAATATCTATGAAATAAACAGGGTAAAAAGGAGAATTTTCTGAATAAAACATTTTTAATATCAATGTAAAATAAGAATATAAATTAAAGTATAATTGATATCTAGAGATGTATGTTTTCAGTATAAGGATCACTTTAAGCTTTGTGTAACTGGTTAGACAGAATAATGTGGACTATAATCCACTCTTCCATTATAAACTAATCTGCTCAGGAAATATGAGCAAAAGGATAATAATCTCATAACTTTTGTACAGAAAAACATTAATTTCATCAAAATAATGTGGACTATAAAGCAGTTTGTTAATAAAATAGAGTTAAAATATATTTTGAAATATTGGAATCACTTGAAGCTCAAAGTAACTGGCTTAATAGATTGGTATAGACTATAATCCACTCACCAATAAATAACTAATCTGCTAAGGGAATATGATCAAAAGGGTATTAAACTTATAATCAAATTAATTTCTTGTTCAAATTCACATTTTCACATCAAATGCATTTTTGTGTTGTATGTAAGACACCCCTTTTGATGGGAGTCTTATCCTACTGCAGGGGATACTGTCAGTATATTCTAAGTCCCACTTTCAGGGTGTTTTTTTATTTTGGGTAATTGTTAATTTGTATCTGGCATTGTGAAAGTTGGGTTACATTTACTAGCAGAATAATTGGTAAATAAGTTAAAATTTAAACTAAGCCATTTGTTTTCATTTTGTGTGAATGTTCTTGGGGAAGGCATGGAGCCACTTTCCCCAGTACTCTATCCTATTACCAGATATCTTGACAAAAATGATACATTACTGGAATGCTATGATGGTTAAAAGAAAAGATGAGAGTGAGCATATAAGCAAAACCCTCTCCCATAAATAATTTACCTTCATAGGCAACAGCAATATAAAGTTGAATTCTCAATAGTCACTCTTTACCGGGGCCAATATGAAATGTTGTGTTCCTTTCAAGATTTTATTAATCATAGTTCTCTCCAGCTTTTTTATCAATAAACTGTAGTACACCATCACTGATTTTGGGTGAGATAGTGGAGTTATTTTCCATTGTCTTCCCTAGAATTGTCTTTTTTCAAGACTAGTTGCCCACCATCGTGGCTAGAGAACTCAATCAGCATTGCTAATTTGCATCTAGCTATGTGGAGAAATGGATCAATGCATTTTCCAATGGTATTATTTGAAAGTGAATGCAAACTGACCAAACAAAAACTTAGACTTGATTTGCTAATTTCTTTTTTAATCATCACATCACCTATACATCTCAATATGAATGTATAAAGGGTTTGTAAGTATACAGTATATGAACATAGAACTTTACACAGTAGGAAAATTATGACAGTATTATTTCAAGTCCATTGAAAAATGTTACAAAAAAGGGATATTGTGAAAACTTTATAGGATTTTAAAAATAACACCTCTTATTTTGGTATTACAATATGATAATGAGAAAGAAATTAAAACTGATAATTAAAAAAAATGAATTTGTTTCAGCACAATTTGTACTCTCATAGGCTTTATAAAGATATTTTAATATACACTGTTTGACAAAATGATCTCTGACTTTTGGAATATAAATAAAAACACAATATAAATCCCCTTAAAAATTGAACTTTACCAAAATTGGAACATTATCTGCCATTTTGCTTTGTTATTATTTATTATCATCAATTATGTTTTATGTTTGGTTTTCTTTGGTGGTGTTTTATGGTCGATCAAGCTTTGTAGATTATTCAATATCAAATCCTATTTATGCACACACACGCACACACACACATATATATATATATATATATATATATATAGATAGATAGATAGATAGATATATTATGTGTCAGTGAATAGTTTGTTGCAAATATTTTAAAATGAATCACACTTCATTTGTTGTCACACAGTTAAATGGTTTCAAGTATTGTTATCCAACACTAATAATTCTATTTAATACAAATCATTTGTTTGTACTCAGTTCAAATGGTTTCAAATATTGCTATCTCAGTGCAACTGATCTTCAGCCACTGACTTCTTGCATCTGTAAGGTAATGATAGGGTTGGGTACTTGTTTGCCACAAGAGCAATTTGAAGAATATGGTCAGGACAATCTTATAGGTTCTAGGGCTTGAAATATCCAAACGATTGATTAGATTAGGTACCTTCAACCACCCATCGAGCCTAGTAAGGACCAAAGTGGTGTGTTGCAGGTCACATGATCACTTTGGTTGCAAGATCATAAACTACTTCACCTACGGTCATATGGTAGCCTCATTGGAAGGTGGGGGTTATTATCCCTCTAGAAGAGGTGCAGTCAGTGTATTTTACTGCCCCAGCCAACAGGACATTTGTTTTAAAAATGATGATGTCTATATGAATGCTTTCATAAGTTATGCACAACTAAAGTCTCACCTTGAAAGTCTACTGTCTCTGTCATTGCTTCAATTTTAAGATTAAACTCTTTTCAGTTCATCAATTGTCTATGGTTTACACTTAAAGACTACAGCCTTCAGATTGCCACAAATGATGCAATCACAACTGAATAGATTTAGTGAGTAAGCTAGCCACAGGTTATCACTATGTAGTGATAATCACTACTCCATACCATGATAGCAACCGCTGCTCAAAGACATACTTCCTACCCACTCAACCTTGTTAGCATCAGTGTAGTAATAATTTTAAATCCAGATCATTCCATCAGAAATGTCTTAAATATTAAATTTACATACAACATATATACGAGGATCATTAAATAAGTTTCCAGACTTTTTTCGCATGGACACTTTTATTGATAGTACACACATGAAACTCTAGTCCTCTTCAAAGTAATCTCCTCCGGCTGCAATGCACTTGTTTTACCATTCCAACAACTTCTGGAAGGCCCCATGGAAGTCCTCTTGTGTAAGCGTGTCAATGACCTTCTTCACAGCCTCTTTCATCTCCTCAATTGTCTCATAATGACAGCCTCTGAGCTTAGAGAATAAGCAAAAGTCACAGGGAGCAAGGTCTGGACTATAAGGAGAGTGAGGAACTGTCTTTATGCCCATCTTGCTCAAATAGTCTGTAAGAAGGATGGAGATGTGGACAGGTGCATTGTCCTGGTGGAAATGTCACTGACCTGATTTGAAGAGTGCTGGCCTCTTCTGATGGAATCTCTTCCTGAACTCCCTTAAAACCTCAACATAGTAACCCTAACCCTAACCCTTTGGCCAATCAACTCTGGTGTATTGACTTCCTTACTCCCCCCCACACCTCTCATCATCCCTCACAGACTCCCTGGCTTCCTTGAATCTCTTATGCCACTCAAAAACTGATGCTCGATTCATGCAAGATAATCCAAAAGCAGTCTGAAGCATTCCATACGTTTCTGTGGTATTTTTTCCAAGTTTAAAACACAATTTTATTGCATATCATTCTTCTAAAGTGTCAGATTGCAATTTTGAAATTCACCAACAGTGATAATCAGGCTTTAGTTGGGTGTCTTCCAATTGCTGCTGTAGCTGTTCCTTTGAACCTGAAATCATAAAAATTGGTCAGTCATCTCATAAGATGTATAGCAATAAGATACTGAATTTTCAAGAGTTTACAACAATTTTAAATGCCTGTACAAAAAATTCAGGAAACTTATTGAAGGCACCACTTATATGCAGAATTGTTCATAGCATTTTGGCAGACATTCTTTGTAAGCATTGGACATATTGAAACAGAATTTGTGCTATGACTACTGAAGAATAACTAGAAACATTGCATTGCAAAAATAAGCTCACTTGAGGAAAAACAATATTAGAAACAAACGCACATTCCAGTGGTGTGGTTACTTTTCCGCTGAAGCATACAAAGGAAGTTCTTGTTAGACATTTGTTAATTTGGATTATAGATACTTATAGATAACTTACTTTTGGTCATGCCATCTTGTATATGGAGATCCACATGGCCAGAAAAAAAAGTAAATATTTATTTCTCATATATGATACACACTCCTAAATTTTAAGCTTAAAAAACTAGAGGAAAAGTACATGTTATGTTCAAACATTTACGGCATATCATTTTGCAACTCATTCCCATAGCCCAGTTGGCTGGGGCTGTAGAATACACTGACTGTATCTCTGCAGAGGAGTAAGACTACCCCAACAAGTGTCCTGGATATGATACTAAACTATCTGATGGTGAGGTTCTAGTAATGCTGGAGTTTGGGGAATGTGGAGTACTCCTTTATTGCCATTGCTCCCAGTTCCACTCTTACCTTGAGTGGTAGCTCCTAATAGGGTCCTATGGATCAATTAGAACTGTTTAATATTTAAACTGAGTGCAAATGAATGACATGCTCAATTGAATTGCTTGAAATAGAACTGCTTATCATTTAACAATGTGTAAACAAATGACTGATGTTTAATGGAATTGTTAGTGATACATAGCAATACTTGAAAGCATTTAATTGTGTACAAACAAATGATTAATAGTGAATAGAGTTATTTGTATAAGATAGAAATAAGTGAAACCATTTAACTGAGTGAAAAAATGAGCTCAGACTTATTTAAAAATGCTAGCTAAAAAATGTATTTAGAAATTATATATTTGATATATATGTATAAAAAGGATTTGGCATTGAATAACTTACAATGGTTGATATGCCATAAAACCAAACCAAACCAAATTCCAGAATAACAGCAACAAATGCCATAAAACCAAACCAAACCAAATTCCCAGAATAACAGCAACAAATACCAATACTGATGACTGGTGAGACCTGTACACCTAAAGGCTCCAAAAATGTCAAATGATTTTCTGCTTAATATTTTTGTATTACTATTCTAAAATGTAGAAGCAATGAAAATTGATAATAAAAAATATGGCTAAGTTTCAGTACAATTTAATCTATACTTGCATGGGCTTTATGAAGGTGTTTCAAAAAATACATTATCAGAAAGGTCTTTTTTTTTTACTTTCATTGTTGATCACCTTAATCAATTTCTTAAAAAC
>OY757922.1:48661482-48788982 GCA_963585895.1 Sepioteuthis lessoniana
CAGCCAGTTTTGTTAACCCTTTCACCCCCTGACAGTGTTGAGCAGCTAATGATTAGAAAAGAACACATCAACCCCTCCTACCCTTGTATTATTAATTGACTTTTGCATAGGACTTGCTTGACAGGTAGCCCCACCACCAACATCACCCCTCTCACTCACTCTCTTGTTATATTATGTTACAACTGTGTTATATGTCTCCATCACTTAAATATGAATTCAGATATAATTTAGAGGTATTTTTCTCTGTGTGAGGTAGTCTGATGAAGAAGAAGGTTCTAGGCTCAATTTCAAAAATAAATATTTATGGTTTTACATCCAAGAATGAATTTTAATTAGAATTTTCGTTGGACAAAATTTTTTTTTTAATCTTTTCTGGAGAAATATTAATTTGTTTAAATGTAAATTAGGTATGCAAATTCTGAAACTAATATATTACAATGTTTCTGTTTTCTTCCCCTACTTCTTTTTTTTTTTTTCTTGTAAAATATCTTTCTTCTTAAGATCATCTTCTCTTTCATTTTTTCTTTCTTTTTTTTTTTTTACCTTTTACCTTTAGAAAACTGAGCAAAGCAAAAATTTTAAATTAAGAGAACCTGAAAAAAAAATTCTTTAAAATTTTAAGATCTTTCAAAGAAATCGTTATTCACTTCATATGCAGTAACTTTGAAAAGTAAGTTTAAGTTTCTTTGCGAATAATTTATACAATGGGTTTGATAGATAGGAGCTCAATGAGAAACAAGTGGGCCAGCTAGGTGTCATGGTAGTCTTCTTAGCAGAAAGATCATAGCTCAACTTGAAAAAAATCTTTAAAAGAATAACCTAAAAATCTTTTAAAAGAAAGAATCGATCAAAAAACAAAATGAAAGAGAATAAAATTCTGAAGATTCTTTTACAGAACAAATTCTCAGACAACCAAAAGAAAAAAAATGTGTATTTATTCAAAACTTCTCATAAAAAGAAACCGAACGACTTTCAACAAAGAAATTGCTCAGAATTTTCAAAAATGAATTTTAAAAAAATGCAATTAGGTCTATTCAAATTTTTTATGATTCATTCAATGAATTTTTTAAAAAAATTATTTTTATTTAAAATTAAAAATTATTCATATAATGTTCAATTATTAAATGAATTCAATGGATATTAAATTTCTTCTAAAACGGTTTTTAATCTTAAAAAGATAAATAAAAAGAAGAAAAAAGAAAAAAATCTTCATATAAAATTGCTAAAGGATTTTTTTCCTTACAAGTATGTAGAGGTTATACTGTAAAAATCGTATTTGGTGGATTTATTCCAAAATTTCATAATAGGGACTCCATTTATGACCCTAAAATAGGTTTCAGTAACAAAACAATAATTACTACTATATCTGTCTCATAATAGGTTTTACATTTGCACATATATTTCATTAAACTAAACTATTATGGAACAGAGGTATGAGTTCTTACTCTCATAGTTTGAAGGGTTTCTCTTTCTCTCTCTCTCTCTCTCTCTCTCACACACACAAACTCTCTTGCACAAAACTAAACTAAACCAATTCAAATTCGTGAGTTTCTGTAATGACCAGTTGTCATTTGATTCTTCTTCATAGAATATTAAATAAAATTACAGTGTTTCATAAAAGTGTTCATGTTTCAGGTTCAGTTCCTATTGTCTGGTTGAAACATTCATGGTTATCTATGGATGTCTATATTCATGACCTTTTAGTTAGGGTATGACATTAGCTCCATTCTATCAAGATTTTTATCATTATTTTTAAGACAACCTTGTAAGATTTTTTGGTAATCACTCTTTTGTTATGCTTTTGTAATATCAGAATAGAATGAAAGGAGATAACACTAGCTCCATTATATTAAGATATGTATCATTATCTATCTCACAGTTAAAATAACCTAGTAATTTGATAATCACAATTTTGTAATTACTATTTGATTTCCTACTGGAATGCTGAGAAAATCACACAAGCTCCATTATATTAAGATTTCTGTCTATTTACAGTTAAAATAACCTAAGATTATTTGGGAATCACTATTTTGTAATTACATTTTAATATTACAGTGGAATGCAAAGGAAATGGCACAAGCTCCACTATATCAAGATTTTATAATCATATTTCAAAAAGTTAGAATAGCTTACTATGATTTTGTTGTTGATTACCAATTTTTAATGACTTTTTAATATCATAATGGAATGCAGAGAAAATGGCTCTAGCTCCAGTATATTAAGATTTTCATCATTATCTTTTTTTTACAGTTAACATTGCCTAGTAGGATTATTTAGCAATTACCATTATGTAATGACTTTTTAATATCAAAATGGAATGCAATGAAAATGGCACTAGCTTCATTATATTAAGATCTTTATCATTATCTTTTTTTATAATAGAAATAGCATAGTGATATCATTTAGTCATGACTGTGTTGTCAGGACACCAACCCTTATGCAAATTCTTTTAGATGACCTCTTTTTCCATAAACCTTTCTCAACCTGTAATAGCAGAGGTAGTTTCTGTTAAAACTATGAAGGTACTTGTAAGGATGCAGGATCATATCAGGGGTGATGACATTGTTTCTGAGAAGGGAAAGAGTAAGAGCTGAAAGAAATTTTAACACACCAGTAAAAAATAAGGATTTTCAACAAATTAGAAGGAATTATATGCATACCAGGGTTGGTAGTCTATGACAGGATGGCCATAGTACAAGGGACACACTGTCATAAAAACAGCTTCCTTTTCCTCAATATATCTATGATAGAATATATCCTACCCGACCAAATATCCAGCCTCACACTCAACCACCCACCCAAAACTTTTACCCTGGAATAATTCTTTTACTAAGTTTTGTTATGCATACTTCTTTCCCCTCATAATGCAGCTGTGGGTCATAAAACAATTAATTCAGCTCTGGCACATTTTTGGTATGCATTACATGTCATAATGAAATATATACATATGTGTGTATGTGTGTGTGTGTGTGTACATGAGAGTGTATGTGTGTGTGTGTGTACATGAGAGTGTATGTGTGTGTGTGTGTGTACATGAGAGTGTATGTGTGTGTGTGTGTGTACATGAGAGTGTATGTGTGTGTGTGTGTACATGAGAGTGTATGTGTGTGTGTGTGTGTACATGAGAGTGTATGTGTGTGTGTGTGTACATGAGAGTGTATGTGTGTGTGTGTGTACATGAGAGTGTATGTGTGTGTGTGTGTGTGTACATGAGAGTGTATATGTGTGTGTGTGTACATGAGAGTGTATGTGTGTGTGTGTACATGAGAGTGTATGTGTGTGTGTGTGTACATGAGAGTGTATGTGTGTGTGTGTGTACATGAGAGTGTATGTGTGTGTGTGTGTGTACATGAGAGTGTATGTGTGTGTGTGTGTGTGTACATGAGAGTGTATGTGTGTGTGTGTGTACATGAGAGTGTATGTGTGTGTGTGTGTGTACATGAGAGTGTATGTGTGTGTGTGTGTGTACATGAGAGTGTATGTGTATGTGTGTGGGGGGGGTGACAGCATGTGTCAGAGTGTAAATATATATGTGTATCTATATACATACCTTCATAAAAAATATGTAATATTCCTCTGTCTTTATATATATGTATATATATATATATATACTTACTTTGAGGGTGCGATTAAGCACTTTAGTAAGTACATCACAGGGACTCTTCCATATATATGTATATATATAATATGAACTGAAGAATAAACACAAGAAAATTATGAAGAAATAAATTATAAGAATTTTAAAATAAGGAGTTAATTTTCAATCACCCAGGGTATATATATATACATATATATATATATATATATATATATATATATATAACAACAGTATATGATTGTCACTGTCTCATTTGATGGGTTAGTGGCAGACAAAACACAGTATAATTTGGAGAGTGCTCAATAACTGTGATAGAGTTATTATATAAGATAATGATAAATAAATATATATTAGTTTTTATGTATATCTAATAGCATGGATGCTTATCTGTGACCACTGGTCTTTACACAGCAACCATTAAGCAGAAAAAAAATTGATATGCCTGATGATTGCCTTGTAAAGATGGCATGAAACCAGTGGTCACAGATAAGCATCTATGCCATTAAATACATATAAAAAATAATATATATTTATTTATCATTATATATATATATATATATATATGTATGTAAAGACTGCTTCCCAACCACACATATATGTAAATATATATATATATATATATATATATATATATATATATATATATATATATATATATATACATATATATATATATATTCTTTTGGAAACAACCCTTGCCTGTATTGTCAAATTGAAACTTTAACAGCATTCAAATGTAAATTGTCTTCTTCTAAGAATGATTTTCCACGTCACAATCAAACTTAAAGATCAAAAAAGTTTACATCAGGAAGAAAGAAAAACTCTGGAAACAACAGGGCAATTTCCATAAAAAATAATATGCTTACAGCATGACACTTTCTAAATGGGACCTCATTAACAAAATTACACCAACAATTTTGTAAAAAATAAGAAAATTTGCACCAGAGTCAAATATATCAAACCAATGTCTTTTTTTGTTTAGACTAGAAATGTTTATCAT
Source organism: Sepioteuthis lessoniana (assembly GCA_963585895.1). Lineage (NCBI taxonomy): Eukaryota > Metazoa > Mollusca > Cephalopoda > Myopsida > Loliginidae > Sepioteuthis > Sepioteuthis lessoniana. The sequence continues at coordinate 48,666,081 of OY757922.1, forward strand.
CACATTTGCAAATCAACAACATTTTTTAAATAAATGATCAGAGTTTAGATCAAAATGCTGACAGGAAAATAAATTCCTACTTTTCAATGATTAGAAACAAGTAAACAACAATTAATTTAAAATATTCAAAAATATTCATAATCAAATGATTCAAATTTTAAAACATAGCTTAAGAATCTTCCACAACATTAATAAACGAAGCAGAATGAAATGCTAACGTGAAATTAAAATGAACAAAAGATATTGACACATAGACTTCTGTTATTCTTGTTCTAACATTCAATGAAGAAGGAACAGATAAATTAGGGATAATGTAACTCCCTCTAACTACACCCACACTTGTTTTTATTTACCCAACACCTCTGCCATGGCAGAATTTGACACAAGGTCATTTTTTAAGCAAAGTAAAACTATTTTGAATTCAGAGTTTTCCTTCTCCTACAATAGTTGCCTAATCATAGCTAAAGAACCTAGTCTGCTCTACTATTTACCCATAATTAGAAGAAAGACGGGTGGGTTCATGCCTTCTTCGAGGACATTAGTGCTACCTGAAATGAAAAAGATTCATCCGGGATTTAAACTCAAGTTGCTGACTCCATTTCTTTTAAGGATAACCATTATTCTAAACATGCCACCATGCCAAAGATTTTACTACAGGGCTCAGTTGGCAAACACATGACACACCAGCTCTTACCTATGATGATTTCACCATTCTACATAAAAAGAAAATATGCATGCATCCAATTTCTATGACTTGATATCAGACTGATTCAGTTAAAAGATGTTAAAATGACACTCTATAAACATCAACACTAAATAACAAAATTGTTGATTGTTTAATCAAAAAAAAATAAATTTCATATTTTATTTTCAAATTCTAAATGTCACATAACTTGATTCTGAAGGAAAAAACATGAACCAGTTGATCATTGGTTGTAAGAAATAGTTTGACTGTCATTATAAACAGCCGTGATCCAGGCTTTGACTTCAGATACTTCAGTTAGTTTTTATAGTAAATCATTTACAATGTATTTTTATAATAAATTATTTGTAATTCTTATTTTCATCATAAAGCATTTGAAAAGTATTGTAAAAATAAAATCATTTGTGAAGTGTTTACCGGGCCATTGGCCTAATGAGTAGAGTGTTTGTCAATGGTCTGGGAGGCCAGGGTTCAATCCCAGGTCAAGTCATACCAAAGACTCGAAAAATGGTACTTGATACCACCTTGCTAAACACTCAGCATGATAAGGTATGGATCAAGGGTAAAGTGAAGCAGTCCAGGGAATGGAGTAGGACCCTCCCCTACACCTTGATGTAGTAGATGATGAAAAAGGAGCCTTTGGGTCACCCTCGACTAATGTTACCAACTTACTTGCAATATATTTTTATAGTAAATGTTTTAAAATGCTTTCTTATTTCAATTCAAGTGCAACATATTTTTATAGTAAATCATTTGTTTGTAGGGTTGAATTTGGTTTGGTTTCATGGCATATCAACCATTGTAGGTTATTTACTGCCAAATCAATTTTTATACACATAAACAGTTGTATTTCAAACAATTCAGTTAAGTGTAAGTATAGTTTCCATGTCAAAAATAGTCCTATTTCAAGCAATTCAGTTTAGCATAAGGACACTGTTTAATTCTATTCAACCCATAGGTAAGACCCTATCAGGTGCGACCACTCCAGGCTAGGGTGGACCTGGGAGCAATGGCAATGAAGGAGTACTCCGCATTCCCCAAAGCTCAAGCATTACAGGAACCTCACTATCTGATCGTTTAGTGTCATATCTAGGACACTCATTGGGGGGAGGGTGTCTTACTCTTCTGCTGAGAAGCAGTCAGTGTATTCTACTGCCTCAGCCAACTGAGCAATAAATCATTTGTATTGTATCTTTATCATAAATCATTTCCACTATATTTTATTGTAAATTATTTGCAATATATTTTTATAATAAAATCATTTGCAATGCGTTTTTATAATTGATAATTTGTAATGCATTTTTATTGTAAATGGCATTTACCACATCAACATAAGTATTAAAGAACCATTTTGCTGTCATAACAAAGTAATCTCCAAGGCTTGTCCTTTTCCCAACATAACAGGTTCACCAACTAGCTATTATTATTATTATTATTATTATTATTATTATTATTATTATTATTATTATTTCATGGAAGTAGTAAGAGGAGGTTTTCTCAGAGGTCTGAGTGACAACATGTCTCTTCAGTTCTCCAGGACTCTTTTAAGCATTTTTTATCTCAGCAGTGCTTTGGTCTAGTTAATCTTGATTATTCCACCAATTTCTAGTTCTCCCATTTTTTTTTTTTTTAGGTTGTTGGAGATTATTTCAAGTGCTCGAACTATGATTTGTATTACTGTCACCTTATTATGCGACAACTTTTAAATTCTTTAGCAAGGTCCAGATATTTATGAAGTTTTGGAGTTTTTTTCTACTTTTTTACATTAAATCTGTGATCTGCAAGAACGTCAAAATCTACTAGCTGACATTATTATTATCATTATTATTATTATTATTATTTTATTTAGAGTCATTATATGAAACCAAAAAAAAAAAGATTAAAGATACATTTGGCATCTCTCTCTCTCTCTCTCCCTATCTCTCAATCTCTATCTCTATCTCCAACAAAAAGTCTCATTCCCCTGCCTCCTCAAAAAATATCTAAAGGAAGCCGGAAGTCTTCAGCCGGAAATTTTGGCGAATAGGAAAGAATAGGGATTGGGGTGGCGGAAGGATTCATCTCCACCTTTCTTCACATCATTGTAGGTGTTTTAAAAGAAGACATACCTTTGCTCCAGCGGTGCATATGAAGATCCATTCCAATTCTCTAATTGCCCGTACGACCTGACACCTAGCCAGGTGTTATAGCAGACGACTGGAGGCTGCGTGGTCCGAGGCGTCATCAAACGACCAAATCAAGTTAGAGTTATTTTATGTATTTCGTTATTCTCGACTGAAAAATGAATTACTCCAAAAAGCTTATTCATGGAACCATTTACAAATTTGTATAGGTGTTTATATGGAGGCGTTTGTAGCGTAACGGTTATCGTATATGGAAATATACGCGACGGCCCGAGTTCAAATCCAGGACGAGGTTCATTGCGATTCTTTTCTCACAAATGCCCACCAACCATAGGTAAACAGTTGGGCAGACTGAGCTCTTTGCTATGGCAATCAGTCTAGGAGATAGAAAACTCTGAATTCATACCATCTGTATTCCGCTGAGAAAATGACCTTGTGTCACATCCTGCCCGAATGGGTGTAGCCTGATGAAGAATGCAATTAGTGAACCGAGTTCGAACTCTGACTGAGCCAGTTTGTGACTAATGCTCTTGAAAAAGAAATGAATCTATTTATCCCTATTTAGAGATAAATAACCGGCAGTTGGAGTCCTTTAACCTTGTAAAAGGCAATCCATTTTAGACGTTCAATGTCAGCCTCTTGGATGAAGGCCAAAGCCCAATTCCAGAGAGGCCTACCAACAGGCAATACCATCCAATTGCACCCCAAGAGCCAATCCCTGATGCATAAGACCCACTAGATTGAATTGTGCGATATCTTTTTTTTATCAGTAACTCCACATACACGCTGAATCTTCCACAATGATTTTTTTTAATTGCACTATTCGATAATACTATCAAACAAAATATATACTTTTTCCTGGACTGAAAAGTGTTATTTCCCAATTGCTTATGCCCAGAGTTAAATAGAAAAGACTTATTTTTCTTCAAATTTTGCATTTGTGACCCGGGAAATAAAATTTTCAAAACATTGTTTGATATGTGAAAATAATTCACATTGGCAAAAAATAAAGACGATTAAGATATTTATTATATTTTCTGATAAAGATTAACATTATTATGAGTGTTTTAATTAATATTTTACAAGTTATGTATAAATATCACTATGTAACAAAATTTTTACTTGTTCTTGTTCCTAAGAAGAAAGAGTTATTACCCAATTATTTATGCCTTTATTGAAAATGCCCATTTCTCTCTTTAAACTTTGCTTTTGAGACTTGGGTGATGAAATTTAAAAAATATGATGGTCATTTTCTGATCATTTTTCTATAATTTTAATATAAATACATAAATTTGTGCGTATTTATATAGAAAATAAGTTAATTTCTAAATTTCATTAATAAAGCAGAGAATATTGGCCATTCCTGTTCTTTTGTAACTGAAGTAATTAAGAAATAACACATACTTTCTGGGAATAAAATTCGTCTTACATGTCGTGATGGGTCAGATCAGGCATCTTTCCTTGCTGTTTGTATTATGTAACCCAGTAGAATCTCTCGGAGATGAAAACCGCTAACTAATGCCTATTTGCTCCGAGAGATTCTTTTAAGGGGAATTACAAAAATTAAAGACCAACAATCTAAGGAAGAACACCTACATGCATTCATCATTTGATTGTTCATTATAAGCTCAACATAAATTAAATGAACACTAAATAAAACTCTATATCATTCCTTAAACAAAAAATAAACTTTATATATATATATATATATATATATATATATATATATATATATATATACATATATATATATATATATATATATATATATATATATATATATATATCTGTGTGTGTGTGTGTGTGTGTGTGTGTGTGTGTGTGTGTGTGTGTGTGTGTGTAATAAAACTGCGTATCATTAATCGAAACAAAGTAAACAACAACGTAATAAGATAGGGGGCATCATATTGGGAGCGACCCTTTTACAAACGGGGCCTACAAGCGCGCTCTCACAATTCTTGTTCATTGGTAACAAAAATGCATTTCCGGTGGAGGTGTCTATGTGGGAAAATTACCAGTATTCGTCCAGAATATCCCATGTAGAAAATATCCGCTGTAATGTTCAAAAAAAATATATTGGAATGTGATACTCATATTCACAATACCTATAAGAGTAGGTTTAGTCGTTGTCTTTATTTTCGATCAATATTTAGATTTAAAAAACTACGTCTTCTACTTGAAACAGTCTTGCAAAATTTCTCTGTGCTTTCCTTCCCCACCGTCACTTAGAAGATTGGAACTTACATACTATTGCAATTATATAATATATGCTCTAGCCAAACGTGTTGTTGAGTTCTCTGTGTCCTTAATATATTTAAAGTCACAGAAAGTATATAATTTGAAAAATAACGTGAATATCTTCATAAAAAGTCCTCTCCCAAATGTTTTCAATGATTCAGCAATTTTTACAATATTTTTAATATCAGAGTCATTAATGTTCAAGCAAAGCTTTTAAAGCAAAATTTGTCTTCCCGAATTCAAAAACCTAATATATCTCATGAAAGGTTTTTTCTTCTGTTTTTTCTTTCATTAAAAGTTAAAAGGGTTATGGGAAAGCAAAGAAACGTTTTCTTAACTTCCTCCAATTCATTTCTTTCTTTTCTTTTTTGCAATGTCTTAACTAAAATACAAATCAGACGAGAAGTTCGACAAATTTAATACCCAACGGCAAACATATTGATAAGCTATTTTCTCTGTATTACTTCAAAAAGGAATGTGTTAGACAATAACACATTCATTTTTATTTTAATCAACTCTACTCTAGTCAAACAGATCTTATATATATATATATATATATATATATATATATATATATATATATATATATATGAACAGGATTTCATATTGAATAACCCACAATAACCCATAAAATATAATCAAACCAAACCAAATTTTTCTAGCCCAGTCGGCTGGGACTGTAAAATACACCGACTGCGTCCCTGCAAAGGATAAAAGCCCCTCCCAATGAGTGTCCTAGATATGAAACTAAACCACCTGATGGTGAGGAGGGTCCCATCTATGGCTCAAATAAATACTAAATCATTTTTATATTTGAAAACATTTGTGTACAAATAAATGAATGATGTTGAACTGAATTATAGTTGCTTGCTTGCTTATGTTATAAGGCATATTAACCGGAGTAGGTTATTCAATACGAAATCCTTTATATATATATATATATATATATATATATATATATATATATATATATATATATATATATATATATGATTTGTAAACGAATAGTTTGTAGGTAGCAATTTTTAAACGAGCAAGAGCTCATTCATTTGCACACGGTTAAATGATTTGGTTTGGTTTCTTTTTTTAATGGCATATTAACCTTCGTAGGTTATTCAATGCCAAAGTCATCCATATTGAAGAACAATAGTGATACAATTTAACTCCCGGCTGAGAGGGATAAATGTATTCATGCCTTTACCGAGGGTATTAGTCCGAAAGTGAACGTAACGAAGCGACGGGAGTTCGAATACGCTCACTTCGAGGCTGCAGTCCAGCTCTTTAGCCATAACACTATGACTCACCTTCACCCCACAGTTAATTGGTTTCTAGTATTGCTAACTCGAATAGTTTTATTTTCGCACCGTCAAATAGTTTCAAGTATTGATATTTAACTCTTGTAATTTTATTCAACATTATTCATTCGTTTGCACCCAACCAAATATTTTCAAGTATTGTTATGTAATACTAATAATTCAATTTAACAGTCATTTGCTTACACATAATTAAATGATTACAAATATAGTAAATGATTAAACAGTTCTATTTTACCCAAAGACGAGACCCCGACAGGGGCTATCACTCCGATTAAGAGTGGACCTGTGAAGAGGTACTGCATATTCCCAAGAGCTTCAGAACTGGAGCCTCATTTTCAGATGGTTTAGTGTCATATCCAGGACACTCGTTGGTGAGGGTTTTAGACCCTCTGCAAAGATGCAGTCGATGTATTCTACAGTCCAACTTGATTGAACTGTAAATAGAATTACTAGTGTTGAATAGCAATATTTGAAACCATTTAACTGTATGCAAACAAATTAGCTCTGGTTCGTTTAAAAATTGTTACCTACAAACACTTCGCTTACAAATCATTTCCGGAGAAATCGATCCACAACATCACAGACTCTAACAATCCATCGAATCATAGGAGTTCGTGCAAAAAAACCCTCAGGGCGACACACTTGTTCGTAGATTTCTCCAAGACATTTGATTTCATACACAGAGGGAAGATGGAGCAAATACTTCTAGCCTATCGTCTCCTAAAAAAAGCCGTCACAGTCATAATGATGCTCTAGAGTAATATAAAAGTCAAGGTTCACCCACCGGATGGAAACACAGACTTCTTTGACATTGTTGCTGGAGTTCTTCAAAGGTGTACATTAGCCCTATATCTGTTCATAAACTGCCTAGACTACGCACTTCGAACTTTGTGAGAGCTAATAAAAGAAAATGGCTTTACACAAAAAAAAAGGCAAAAAGCAGATGATATCCAGCAAAAACTATAACGGACGCAGACGATGCAGATGACATGGCGTTTCTTGTATTTCACATTCCCAAGCCGAATCCCTGCTGCATAGCCTGGAGCAAGTAGCAGAAAATAGTCTTCCATGTGAATGCAGACAAAACAGAGTTCATGTGTTTTAATGAAGAAGGAGACATCGTCACTGTACATGGAGATTCTCTGAAATCAGTGGACACGTTTACTTACCTCGGTAGCACCATCTCGTCTACTAAGAGTGACATCAATATACACCTAGCGAAGGCGTGGACTGCTATAGGCTATCGATCATATGGAAGTTTGACCAATCCGATAAAATAAAACAAGATTTCTTCCCAGCAGCAGTTGTGTCAATTCTATTGTATGGATGCAGCACATGATCACTAACAAAATATATTGAGAAAAAGCAAGACGAGAACAGCACAAAAATGCTACGAGCCATATTGAACAAATCGTGGAAGCAACATCCCAAGAAACAACAGTTGTACGGCCACCAACCTCCTATCTCTAAAACCGAGGTGTAGGAAAGGGCGATACTCCTTTTCCTGGATTGCTCCACTTTACCTTTAATCCGTACCTTTTATAATGCTGAGTGTAAGCAAGGCAGCATCAAGTACCATATTTTGAGTCTTTGGTATGACTCGACCTGGGATTGACCCCGGTCTCCCAGAACATTGGCAAACACTCATTAGGCTAAAACTGTAGACAAATTGCGTATGTACAGAGTTTTTAACAGCACTCGATTGATGGCTGTTAGAATTTGCCATCATCCAGACAAATTTGTCGTTATCAGATGTAGACTTTATTTACTTAGCTTAGTTTGGCACAAAACCAGAGAGGATCGAACTCACTGACAATGATCTGCTAGCCTAGCTCGCTAACTACGCGAGACGTCCTCGTGATCAGTTTTGAACAAATAAATTCCAGATCAATTTAAGATTCAATTCTATCAAAAAGATATTTTTATCGTTTATCAGTCTCTCCGCTCGGAAGATACATAAAGAAAATGAAATGGATAAATGCTGGGTTTATTGCACAGTGCCTGAGGCGCCACTAAAAGAGAATGATGACGGAATCTGAGCAACTTTAAAACTGCCCAACGGGGGGCTTGTTTTCAGCGGAGCACACCACGTTAAACCGACCTTGTGTCACATTCTGGCCTCCTGAATCGGATAAAAAAACTTTCCGGTCTTTTAGAATGGGGAGTGTAAATTTACCAAATTTTAATCTTGATGTGGGGGAAGGGCGACCACCAGGCTGTACCTAGCCCTTGCTATGAAAGAAGAAGGGTCAGGGTTAGGGTACATACCTGATGCATGAGAGGCCCCACATCAGAAAATACCGACAGAGCAGGAAATCTTTTCTCCTACCATTTTCCTGTAAATGGAATTCGTGGACGTAATGGCTGTGATGTTGAACTGCAGCCTCGAAGTGAGTGAGTTCAAACTCCAGTCGATCTGTTACGTTCACTTTTGGAAAGTTATGAACCCCCTTATCACCCCACCAACTATGGATTAAATAGTGCTACTACTGTTCTTCAATCAGGATAGCTTTGGTATTAAATAACCCACGAAGATTGAAATACCACAAAAGAAAAAAGATCTTGTATTATGATTGACCTAGTGTCATATCCTGTCACTGTGGAGTGGATTGGGTGTCGATTTGATACAATCAAAAAGACAGAAATTCCAAACCAGGGTTATCGATACAATTCCGCTGGTAGGTGTGCGGCGGTGCATCTGTCTGTCTGTTAGCATGCTGCATTGACTTTTACGGACCCACAAGATATCAAAAAATGAATAAGATAAGAAGGCACGTTTTAAACTCCTAGGGGAAAAGAAATTGGAAAACTTCCAAGTTGTGGGTGCTAAAGCCTTAAGAGAATAGGTGGATATATGATTGGTCCATGGGTGAAGAGGTGAGGATGGTTCTTGAAGGTAAGAACTGGCAGACCATGTAGATGGCTGGGGAGGGCAAGAACCGTTGATGGTTCTTAATGTAGACGAAGAATGAAGAAACGAATGAAATACCAAGAGAAATGTTACGGAGGGTAGACAGACGGCTGACGGTTAGGTTGTCCCTTATCTATTCGGGGGTTGCCTGATGCTGATAAAGCGTCTCACCCTGCCCAAACATCTTGTCAGCAAGTTGGGATGAGGCAATAAATCTCGATGAAGGCAAAAAGAAAGATTCTGAGGGAAGAAAGAGAAACTAACTCTTGAAGCAACTGCTAAAATATGAAAAGAATGACCTTTTTTTATGGGAGCCGCGCAGTTGAGCATTGGAATTGTGTTCTAATAGATTTTTCGTAGAGATGATCCACTTTGTTATCCTTTGGGATGAATTCTGGAATAATTGAAGAGATTTTATTGATGAGATTAAAAGGAGATGAAAGAATTATATGACCCGTGAACCCGTTCGGCTCCTTTTGTAATAGCAGTCCATGATTATATTGATGTTTCTATTTAGGAAAAAGTGAATGATTCTGATTAATATCTCATTATCAACAACCGTCCATGATGATAATGTTGCTTCTATTCACAGTGGAATGAAGGATTTTAATTTGTATTTCATTGTTTACAGCTGTCCGTGATGATACTGATGCTTCTAGTTAGGAAGAAGAGAATTATTTTAATCAAAATTTCATGGTTATCTCTGTTATATCGATAATCTAGATGATTAAAAAATAACGTTTAGAGCGAATCCGCACAAGTTTCAAATTGGACAGGAAATTGCTTTATTCTTTGTGAGATTTTTAAGTGTACAGCTTTAACAAATTAAGATATCGCTGTGATCTACCGTTTTTGATAAATTACATACACAAACACATACGAGAGTCGGCTGAAAAGTTCATCATGCGACCAAGATACACTTATAGGAATTAGGTTTTCCGTATAGTCCACCTCGTAGTCTACACTCTTCTTTCATCTGTGCTGCAGTGCTTGAATCCTACTGGCCAGCAAATCTTACAGTATATATGACGTCCTCATATAAACTCTTCAGCCTATGAAGTTTTCAGCCCACTCGCGTGTATGTAAATTTTATAGATGTGAAAACCGCTTAAACAATTTTCACCAAATTTGGTACGTATGAGGCTGATTTCCTGGCGTATTATGGTCAGAATTTTGAAACCTTCCTGAAAAATAATTTTAGGAAATGACACGTCCCTAATTGACCTGGTTGGTTCGTTGGTTCGTTCGTTCATTCGTTTGTTTTATGTATCAACCCTTTTCGGGTCATTTAACGCCGAATTAAGTCATTTTGATAAAAATTTGTATGTTTAGTTTGGTTTTATGGCACATTGTAGGTTATTTAATTGTTATTCATATTAGCAGTTCTATTTCAAACAATTCAGTTTTGTATAGATATAGTTTTTGTTTACATTCAGTTAAATGTCAAAACAGTTTAGTTCTATTTGACCCATAGATAGAGCCCTATCAGATGCTACCACTCCGGGGCAGAGCTGACCTAGGAACGATTGCAATGACGAGGTACTCCACATTCCTCAAAGATCCAGCATTACTGGAGCTTCACTATCATATCGTTTAGTGTCATATTGAGGACATTCTACGGGGAAGTCTTACTCCTCTGTAGAGATGCAGTCGGTGTCTTCTGCAGTCCCAGCCGACTGGGCCATGATCTCGCTGTCATATTAAAAATGAAGAGGGTTTCATTTCAAATTTTAATCTCAAAGGAACTTTTCTTTCTGTATCGGAATATTTTTAAAATTCTTCGACACCTAATTAAAAAATACCCCGAAACTTAAATGAATGTTAATCTTATCGTCACAATATATATATATATATATATATATATATATATATATATATATATATATATATATATATATAATGTATTTTTTGTATCTATAAACATACCTTGGTCAATATATATATATATATATATATATATAGGTATTATTCGGTCCAGTAAAACCAAAGTTGGGTGTAATTCCTTCAGGACAAGAAAATCATTCAGGAGCTGAACATTTAAATTTTCCGGGTGGAGAGCTCAATGTAATTTTTTACAGAACAATATTTCTTTAAGAAAAAACCAAAGACCGGTTAATTTAGGATTATAAATTTATTTCCATCCTGTTTTTCCGTTTCTGGTGAAAACCAAAAACACGAAGAAAAATATAACAGGACTTCTTCAGATCCAATGGATAAATAAAACAGACTAGACACGTGGGGTGGAGTGGGAGGGGAAAGAGATTAAGGAGTTACCTCCTCGTTTTATTGAATTTCCGTTTTTTTACCTATTTATTTTATTTTAAAATTTCGTCAGTTATAATTACGGTAATTCAACTTTTTTATTTATTTGTTTAATTTATTTTCTTTTCATGTTAAGTTCGATAATTAACTTTTAAGAGAAATATTAATGCTTATATTAATTTCGATACCATTTATTTAGCTACCTATTTGGATACGTTTTTTTACCTATTTGGATACGTTTTTTTTTTCCGGTTTCACTATTTATTTCTATGTTTTTAAATTTCTTGTCTATAGTTTAAATTTAGTCTTATGTCTACATCTAGTTATTAATTCACTCCTCTAATTTAATAACTTATCAGGCCATTTATGTATTAGAATATGTATTTTCTCTTCCAAGCACAAATTGCATCTACTGTCAAAACTATTTGGAGTATTTGATTTTTTCAAAATAGACCATTCTATCTCAGGGGTTAACCCTTTGCTTTTTAAACACCAGAATTGTTTCGATAGTGCCGTATGGTGTTTTAGGTGTTCGTGGGAGAAGGTAAATTTATGTTTTGAATATCTCTCCTTCCATTTAGTGGATGCTAACCCGATATAAGTTTTCTTATCTGTAATATTCTCTTTAGGGTAAATTATAGCTTGATATATTACATTGTTTAAATTACATAGTCCATTCATAGGACAATTGTCTCGGGATTTACAATTACATTCTTTTTTTATACCGTTATTATTATTATTATTATTATTATTATTATTTATTTGATCCTGAAAATCTTTAGTTATATTTTTATTATGGCTATTTAATTATTTACTTTTGTTTTTTATCTTCCAAAACCATTCAATGGTATCAAAAGAGTTTCTCTAAAGATTACTATGGCTAGCCTCTCTCACATTCGTAACAATATTTTGAATTATATTTTTAGAAATTTTACCTAACTCTGTTTTAGAGGGATTAATTAATCTACTTTGCAATCTATTTCTTCGTGTTTTTGGTTTACACCAGAAACGGAAAAACAGGATGGAAATAAATTTATAATCCTAAATTAACCGGTCTTTGTTTTTTTCTTAAAGATATATATATATATATAATGTATTTTTTGTATTTATAAATATATCGATGATAGAGCACATATGTCTAAGTTAGGATATAGGACACATCAAGAAACGATCGCATAGACGAGAAACTGATTTACCAATAGCTGTGGCCTACGATATCATAACACACACACACACACGCACACACACACACACACACACACACACACACATATATATATATATATATATTATGTGAGAATTTTAGTCATATATAGATTGTGAGAAACTTAGAATCAAGAAAAACCAGAGGAACTTTATTTCGAAACCTAAAGACAATTTTCAACAGACAAGAAATAAAGGAAGAAAAACAGTTCTTCAACGATTTGCATACGTGTAATTAGCTGTCATCGATGAAGTCTAGCACAAGACTGAAAGTATAGGTCAAGCCAATTGAAATCGAACTCACTCACAATTGTCTACTGTCGAGGGCGCATGGTGATTACTGTTCTAGGAAATTAACTTAGCGAGATTTCAAATCCTGTATGAAGCTGTCAGCATTTGGTTTCTTGGGAAAAGTATGAAATCCTTTTCATCTACCAGACCAGCTGTGGAGAAATAGTCGATCAGATTGGTTTCTTTAATCTTGGTAATATCGGGTAAATAAACTACGAAACCGCAGCACTATGAGGTGTGTCTGCGGCCCAATCCTCTTTGGGGACGTAGGACATTTACATTTTTACAATAATGCTTTAGAGAGTCAGGCTCTCTAATCATTACACTATGGGAAGCGCCCCTATGCATGTAACTTGTTAATACAGGTCAAATAATGAAAAAAAAATTCTAAAATAAGACTCATACATTTATGTAGGTATATTTTGGATATACTAGGTGACGACTAGATTCCCACAAGAGATGGTATATAAAGGTCAAGGAGAACCAACTGTGCTCGCTTTAAGATTGACCTTTTGTCACATCCTATTCGTGGCAAAGGAGTTGGATAAATATATAGAATTAAAGGAGTTGACTCGGTTATATAATCACCAATTATAAAGGAAAATACTTGAAACCATTGAACTGTGCTCAAACAGAACAGTTAGTGTTTAATAGTAATAAGTGAAATCATTTAACTGTGTGCAAATAATGAATAGCAATACTTGAAACCATTGAACTGCGTGCAAACAAATAAGTTCTGACTCGTTTTGAAATAATGTTATCTACAAACTATTGGTTTGCAATATGCGTGTGTGTGTGTGTGTGTGTGTGTGTGTGTGTGTGTGTGTGTGTGTGTGTGTGGACAGGATTTGGCATTAAATAACCAACAAACTTTGATGTGTCTCAAAACGTAACCAAACCAACCAACCATCCGAATGGAAAACTAATTTTTCTGTCCCATTGCAATTATATCAACCACACAAGTCAACACACTTTTTGGTGAGTGAGGTTTGAGAGTTGTTTTCAGCTAATTTGGGGTCACTGATTTTGGAAGAGGCATCCATTTTTGCGAATCACTTTATAGCATCGCCCTATTTTGAAAGAAAGTCAAGTTTGCTCTCTTTATCAAATCTTCAATGTTCATTCTATGGTTTAGAACCATAAAAGCTTTCACAAAAAGAATCTGGACAATTAAACCATTTTCCTTGAGTTAAAGTCATTCAACTGATTTATTGTGTTATTTTAGGATATCAATCAGAAAAGTGAAAATAAAAATGTTGCAAGTCTGTAACAAGTCTATTCCTTAACACATATTAGTTTAACTCTAAAATTTTGAGCTCAATATTATATTATATTGCCAATACAATACAATATTTGTAATGTTTATTTTGAAATATATTCAGATTTTTTTGATTAAAACTGACGCTTTCCCAATGACGTAGAGGGTATCTCACATTCAAAAATCAATATGATGAAAATTTTATGTAAATTTTGTTAAAATCAGAGGCGCTCGTGGCGTGACGGTTATCATCGTAGGAAGTGCATTTGGGTACCCGAGTTCAAATCCAAAATGAGACTATTTTACATACCGCTAATAGTCCTAGGAAAGGTATAAACCAAACGATTTTCTATTCTGCTATTGATTAACGGAAAAACAAACTGGGCTCTTTAACCTTGTTATGGCAACCGGTCGAGGAGAAGGAAAATCCCTAACTCAAGCCAGACCTCGAGAGAGATGGCCTCCGCCAGGCTATTTGTACCCAAGACACTCTACGAATTAATCTCTAACAATAAAACCAGGTTACGGAATGAGTCTCATAAAAGAAAATCTTGATTTGATTAGCTAAAACAAATGTTATTTTTTAAATTAACAACCCCAAATCAGCCAAAATCATAAGAAAAAAAGTTGAATTAAGGGTATGTCAAGGAGTGAAAAATATGCATCTGATAGACAATAAGAGATGCCACCTTGACCGACCCCAAATTTGCCAAAAACAAAAGTTAATTTTTTTGGCAAGTAAAATTTACAGGAGCTTGTTTTTAAACGGTTAAACAATTTGGTAGAAAGATACTTGGTTTGGTATGCATACTTATTTCTCACAGGGAGCCATTTTTTAATTGGAAAAAATGTTGTTCCAAATGGAGAAAGATACCTTCATCGCGAGTTGGGTGGATCTTTAACAATAAATCAACAAGAAGTCATTTTACTGAAATCTTTAACTAATCATACATGATTTAAATTTCCAAACATCAAAAGAAAATAATGAATTATTTGTTGAAGTGAATTGTGCTATGATTTTTACATTAATTTCTTTAATTCATTTGAAAAAGTTATCTTTGAGAAATGCTTCTCGAATTAATAAAATCAGTTTTTAAAAGATTAAATAATTTTAAAAACTCTGAATGATTTGCACCAAATTAATGAATCTCCACTCATGCCCTATCTATCTATCTATCTATCTATCTATCCAAATTGTAGTAACTGTGCTTCGTTGCGAAATTTTTTACAGATAGGAAATTTTCTTTTTTTTAATAGATAAAATCACGATGCAAATGAGATATCTCCAAACTATGATAAACGCAATTTGTTCGTACGAGTAAAAGACATTGCACGTTGGCCATGCGCATTAAGGTTTTAACACATTATAGATTATCTTGATTTTAGCATGGATGCAAAAACAAGCGGAGAAATTCGCATTTATTCATATATGTATATATATATATATGTATATATATATATATATGCACACGCACGCACGCATACGCAGAGAAAAGGAAATATATAAATATATATATATAGAGAGAGAGAGAGAGAGCGAGAGGGAGAGAGAGAAATGCCCATAAATAAGTACACCTGTAAAAACTTTTATAAAAAGTTAATTTCCCTCTGAACCAAACGTGCTCGGATTTTTATTATTTCTACTGAAATATTACAAAATTAAAAGAGATAATTTAAAGTAATAGATATAATTACCAAATTCTTCAGCATTGAAACAAAAATCTGTAGCGGTTCAAAAATAATTACTTCCCTTAAATATATTCAAGCAATTTTATTTTTGATTACGGAGTTCGGTCACTATCTAAGATCCGAATCTACAGCCCTTACACTCTGCCTAGGATCATGGTTTCCCAGACTCCGAGCTTTAGACTGAGTGTAGTTCCTTAACACTTTCATGTGTGAAGGTTCTTTTACAATCTTACGATTGCTCGTGTAAAATTACGGAGGCTCATAACAATGAGTTAAAACAAATCATTGAAAAGAGTAGTAATTTATACTTACAATGTTGATGGGAAGTTGCAAGGATTTTCTTGTTCTTGTAAAATACGCTTTAGGTATTCTAAAGTTAAATAGTCGAGCCCCATGAAATTTGAGAGAATCAATTTGGAAGAGTTTTTCGGTTTCAGTTTCCTTGTTTAATGGCCTATCAACGCCACCTATGCAGGAGGGCATTGGTGGTACAATCTAACCGATAACTGGGTTATAAGGAGGTTCATCACTTTTCCAAGGGTATTAGCCCGAAAGTAAGCGTATTAGTACGACTAGATATCGAACTTGCTTACATCGAGGGGCGGTATTTGTCGCTGCCTCCCACCAGACACGACTTGACACAAGGTCAAAAGCCCAAAGGCCGATTAAAGTGGAGATAAAGGGGAGGGGAAGGTCGGGAACGAGCCGAGACTCGAACCCTGCTTGTCTGTGCTGCTCATCGGCTCACTTAGTGCAATGTGAGCCTGATGAGGCAAGCAGTTTCACGAACCCAAATGTGGGTCCGGGCACGTATGCCAGTTTACGGCTTAAACTAGACGCTTAGTCTAGTGCCGTGCATGGGGGACAAAGGAGACAAAAATGCAGCTCGCCCACCCGAAGGTAGCCTAGTCGAAACTAGTTGCCTAATTAAAGACCCCAAGTCTGCCATTGTTCCTTTTCCAGGGCCACACTCCGGACCGAAGTCCAGAGCAGGCCCCGGGGCTCCGCAAGTCCAGCACTTAAGCGATCACACCACTAGAAGCCCCCCCCCCCACACACACACACAGACACATACACACGTCACGAAGACATTTTTTCTTCTCTGTTAACTTCAGGTTTTCCAAGTTTTTGATCGGAACTTGTAATGACCAAATGTAACCATATAAATCGTAATTCTAGGCCCATTTTAACAACACTAAAATTTATAAAAATATCACTCTACGTAGAGCAAAGATGGACACATATTCTCAGAGACTGCTAGATTCATAAATTTTACAATTAAGTCAGTATTAACAATAAGAAAAATCTAAAGAAAAATTTCGGAAATGTACCGACATCTTTAGTGCGAACCCACAAACGTTTGCAACTACGTCCGTGCCTTAAGCTGGAATAAACTTGAGGATTCCGTCGATAGCTATCCCGCTGCAAACAACTGTTTCAGCTCCAAGCTAGGCACACCTCATAAACGGCTGAATAAAAAAAAAAAGCAGGAAGCTAAGTAGTTTATATTGAATGACGAGTAGTTATAAGTTTTCCTTCATACGCATTCGCAGTAGATTATTTATTCCGTTACAAACATAATCGCAGAATTGTAACCAATACACATGCGGTGTAAAGATTCTCATTCTCAAAATAAACCCGGGGTTATCATATCCTTCACACGACCAATTTAGATTTATCTTCTTTTGATACACGTGCTTGTGTAAAAAGCCAACTTGACTCAAGCCTACAAAAACCGTTGTGATACCTAAACAAGAAAAAATAGTTTAGATAAGCAGTGGATGGATGAGAGCAGGGTCCCCAAGGGGGTCCGTACTACCCCTAATAAGCTATGAGGAGATGGCGACTAAAATTATTTCATGGTAGTGGCGTTTAAAAGCTTGAAAGGGCAGGAAGCAAATTTATTTACCATAATCTGGAAAGTGTAGATAAAAGAACAACATACAGGGTGTCTCAAAATAGATGCAACCCATTAATGTGATAATGATTTATTACCAGGACAAGCGCAATGGCGGTCATTTGGAACACGTCCTGTAAAAAATGCATCCTTTGAGCAAGAGAAATTAGGTCAATGTTTTATTTTTTAATTGTTATTACATCAGCTTCCAGGATAGGCAATCTTTTTTTGAGTTTCTTGTCTCAGTAATAAATCGTTATTATATTAATGAGTTGCACCTATTATCAATAGTATACTATAACGTATACTATTTTCGAATCTGAAACAAAAAAGAATACATTATTATTATTATTATTTGAGTTATTAGTAGTCCTATGGCTCCCATATATATGGAGACACTCTTTATTATGTCAACAGTTTGCATACTTTGCTATCGTGTGCGCTATCTAGTGTTGCAAGGTGGACAGATTATGAATCTCGGGTTAAATTTAAAAAATCTTGTACGATGTTTAATATGATAATGAACTTCTGTCTTACAACAGCTGAATAAATTCATAGGAGATTTTTAAAAAGTGTAGAAGCAGCAATCATCATCTTTTAAACGAGAAAACTGAAAGTGATCCATCCAAAATAATGAATGACACTGCAGCAATATTTCTCAACAGGGTCCATATCGTCCCCTTGACCTGGTGAGTGATGAGATATGAGAGTGAAGTGGCTTACAAAAGGGGATTTATTTGGGGTTGGTAGAAGTCATCCAAATGGGTGGGTATTCGCGCAAAAAGGTTGGGAAACGCTGGATTAGAGCAACCATGCTGTTGATTTGAAGCGTTTGTATTCATGTGTGCACGTGTTTTATTTTAACACCATTTTCTCAAGGAATTTGATAAGTTATCCATCCATCCATCCATCAAAAAAAAGAAAAAAAAAGCCTGAAAGATGAACGATGATGATGATGATCACCTCTCTTTTCTGCTTTAATTAATTCAATCAGTTTTCTCGGACATCTTAACATTATAGATTTATAGGAGATTAATCTTGAATAAAAGCGAAGAAAAACATTTAACTTTCTGATTGTTGATCTAAGGAGAACCAGATCAACAAGCAACATAAATAATTCCGTCAGGGTTTGGTATATATATATACATATAGGGTGCAGAAGCAAAATATGGTATAATTTTTTAAACCTTTTCTAGTTTGATAAGTCGCATTTTTGAAGAAAACGTGATAAATTTTCATAAGTTCTATTAAAATTCAGTCCAATATGACGGAGCAAGAAAAGAAACGACAAAGAATCTATGACTTGCTTAACGCCGAAACCAAGCCAAGATAATTTCCGAAATGGTATTTCTTCATGGCCTCCATCAAGGCCAGAAACCCCCTTGATTAGGCTATATGGGGCATTTTAGAAAACAAAACAAATGCAATTTCCCATCCAAATATTGGTTTGTTTAAGACTACTATTGAGGATGAATGGAATAAAATGTCTGAAGAATTCATTTTGAAAGCATGCAAATCGTTTCGAAGGCGTGTTATTCAATAATTGAAAAAATGGCGGCCATATTGAGTAAATTTACTGTTTTGTGTGTAGCTTCTTATTTTGTTGTTTATTTTTTAAAATTAAAACTAATCTTATTTTATAATAGAGTCGTTTATTATTATACAAGAATATTCTAAATTTTTCTTCCGTTCCTGTATACCTAACCTCCACCCCGTACGAGCAAGGTGCAATAATTAGTCAGTTTTGAAGTCAGTTTAACACGTTTAACATCAGTTTAACACGTTTAACAATAATAAGTCAGTTTTTAAGTCAGTTTAACACGTTTGAATTCAAAGTTTTCCTTTGCAAAGTCCGGTTGCTATGTGAAGGTTAAGGGACCCAGTCTTCCTTACAATCAACCCATTGCTGAAGGGAGGATATTTGGATTTATTCCTTCCCCAACAGTATTGGTGTGTGTGTGTGTGTGTGTGTGTGTGTGTGATTATAGAATATAATTTTACGATAGGATATTTTTTCGGAAAAAGTCTCATTGTGGACGGGTATAGGGTGTCGGGGCAACTTTGCAGGAGTCACAGAGTTTTGTCCGAAAGGGTATTTATACGTAAAGAGATATATGCAATTAAATCAGACTGTTTACAATCGAATCTGTCCGTAAGCAAATTTAGTGAACCCAAGGACATAAACGTCATCACTAGATGACTCAATTCTCAACCAAATTTGGTAATCCTGGTCCAACAAAGAATTGCCATCATAGTTTTCTCTTTATGCCACACTCAATTTTCATTGGTTGATCTCATCATTCCTTTACGCAAGTCTATAACAAGTATGAATGTATAGGTTATTGATGCGAAAAAGGAAATTGGTGAAATGAGTTCAATTTCCAGCCGAGACCGTTCGCATTCGCTCTTGGAAAAGGAATGTATTCACTCAGTTATAGGTAAAACCAAAATAACAGGAGAGATCGGGATCTCTCGCATTGATGTGTGGTAACCGATCTAGTAAAAGGCAATTCTTAATTCGAACCCTGAAGATGATGAAAAAAAAACACGCTCTACTATATCTCTTAAGAACAGAGATGTTAATACACCGATTACTGATAAAGGAAGTTGTGAAGAGCCATGATTCCCGAAGTCCCAGAAAGGAGATGGCGCCTTCCGTTCCATTCCATAACGAAGGTGACTGAATAAACATAATGAAATAAAGAACTCTACAAACAGAATACTTATAAAAATCAAGATAAAAATCAAGATAATGATCAGGTTTCTTGATTCATACTAAAGTCACTCGTGCCTATAATCAAAGCCCAACAATTGTGTGTCTTTGTTCCCACCTCCCTATAATAATAACCAGATGTAAAATTACTGCTTTTAATTTGCTAACACATTAGAGTCATATGATTAAAAAAATCTTCCCCTTTATGTTGTAGATTTAAAGTAACTAAAATAGTGATCAATTCCAGAACATAATTGTTACTTCACACAATCTGCATCTCAGCAAACATTGAAATAGACATTTTCTTGCTACAAAAGGAGCCTGATTGCGAGCTTAGGGTTGAGGGAATGAACTTAGACAATTCAGACGTTCAGGAACGTTCTTAAATAAGAATGAAATAAAATTATCACCCATTGTCTTTAAATAATAAAAATAATAAGACTGAGAAGAGTCCTGGAGACTTGAAGAGACTAGCTGTCACTCAGACTCCAGTAAAAAACCATCAGCTAATGCTGGTGTGAAAAACTCGCAAGGAATAATAATAATAATAATAATAATAATAATAATAATAATAATAATAATCACCTGTCCAAGAAAATGACATGCAAAAACTCCTATGGGACTTTAACATACAAACAGATCATCTAATCCCGGCCAGAAGACCAGATAATAATCAACAAAAAAAAAAGAGAATTTGCAAAATTGTCGATTTTGTTGTCCCGGCGGACCACAGAATAAATCTGAGAGAATGTGAATAAAAAATGAGTACCTCGACCTTGCAAGAGAATTGAGAAAGCTGCGGAACATGAAAGTAACGATTGTGCCAATAGTGATTGGTGCGTTAGGCACAATAACTAAAAGATTATAAAAAGGCCTGGAGGACTTGGAAGTTGGCGGACGGGTAGAGACTATCCAAATGACAGCATTGCTAAGAACGGCCAGAATCCTGAGACGAGTCCTGGAGACTTGAGGAGACTTGCTGTCACTCAAACTCCAGTGAAAAACCATCAGTTAACACTGATGTGAAAAACTCTAAAGGAGTAAATGATAATAAAATGACGATTATGTGGAAAAACAGATGAAACGGTTTATCACATAATAAGTTAATGCAGCAAATTAGTTCAAAAGGAGTATAAAACTAGACATGAATGGGTGGAAAAGGTGATCCACAAGGAATTGTGCAAGAGATTTGACCGTATTGACGAGTGGTATGTGCACAAGCCAGAATCTGTCCAAGAAAATGAGGCGCATAAAATTCTCTGGGAGATCGAGAAACAAAAGACCATTTATTAATTCACAGGAAGAAAAAAAACTTGTTCTCTTGAAGAATTTATCGTTCAAGCGGACCAAAAAGTGAAAATAAAAGAAATTAAAAAGATAGACAAATATCTGGATCTTGCTAGAGAGTAGAAAAAGTTATGAAATATGAAGGTGCCGATTATACCAATAGTTACTGAAGCCCTTTGAACGGTTCTCAAAGACCTGAACAAAGACTGAGGAATCCGGAGATCAGAGGAAGAATTAAAACTGTCCAGACAACAGCACTTTTAAAATCAGCCGGTATATTTAGAAAAGTCACGTAGATCTGAGATTTTCTCTCGCTCAGACTTCTGAGAAAAGCCATCAGTTAAAAATGATATGAAAAAATTGCAACTATAATAATAATAAAGTATTAGATCCCAGAGACGACGTTGATAGACTATATGTATCAAGAAAAGAGTGGGGAAGAGGACTTGCCAGCATTGAAGACAGTGTTGACGCATCGATACAACGACTCGAGGGCTACATAGAAAAATACGGATGACTGATTACAGCAATCAAAAACTGACAACACGAAAACCAACATCTCACACGAGAAAACCTGGTCATGGCTAAGAAAAGGAAACTTTAAAAGAGAAACAGAATCTCTCCTAATAGCAGCACAAACAACGCCATGAGAACCAATCAAATCAAAGTGAGAATAGATAAGACGCAACAAAATACTAAATGTAGGTTATGTGGTGATATAGACGAAACGATCAATTACATAATCAAGCGAATGCACCAAATTTGCACGGAAGGAGTATAAGACTAGACTGGATGGGCAAGGTGATCCACAGGGAGATGTGCAAGAAATTTAAATTTGACCATACGAACAAATGGTATATGCACAACCAATCATCTGTCCAGGAGAATGACACAAACAAACTCTTATCGGACTTTGACATACAAACGGATCACCTAATCTCAACCAGAAGACCAGACCTTATTGTAATCAACAAAAAAAAAAAAAAAAGAATTTGCAAAATTGTGGACTTTACTGTACCGGCTAACCCCTGAATAAAACTGAAAGAAAGTTAAAAGAAGGATAAGTACATCGACCTTGCTAGGGAATTGAAAAAACAATGGAACATAAAGGCGACGAGTATAATAACTGTGATTGGTGCTTTTAGTACAGTAAGTAAAGGATTATTAAAGGAACTGGAGGACTTGGAAGTTGGAGGACGAGAGAACATCATCATAACTACAGCATTGTTGAAAACGACCAGAATACTCCAGAAGTCTCCAGGACTCTGTCCTGGAGACTTGAGGAGACTTGCTGTCACTCAAACTCCAATGAAAGACCATCTGCTAACGCTGACGTGAAAAACTCTCAAGGAGTAAATAATAATAATAATAATAATAATAATAATCGTCGTCGTCGTTGTCTAAGAATCCTACAAGAAATAGCGAACAAAATGAAAGAAACAGCTTTCATCAGTTTTACGGAGTTTTGACATTCCTCTATTAGATTTTATCTGAAATATGATCAAGTCTCTCCAATACATTATATCTTCATAAGATAAAAACTGATGCTCCCGCTGTTTTTCTTTTTTTTTTTTTTTTTTCTTGTCATTTTTTTTGTTTTTGTTTTGTTTAGTTTTTGTTTTACGAACTCGTTTTTATTTTGCTTAATGGTTAATCCAGCACTGAATTGTACATCAATAAGTATGCGACCAGATGATAAAAAAACGCTTGTATTTTATACAATGAATATTTGTTCAATAACATAATCCCCATCCTAGTCAATGCTCTTAATTCAGGGGTGAATATTAATTACAAAGATCGATCATTTTACTGTAAACATTTCAGATCAAAATTCAATTAAAAAATACATATCTGATTGATTGATTTATTGATTGATTGATTGAGTGAGTGAGTGAGTGAGTAAGTTAGTGATATAAAAGGCATGTCAACCCACCTAGGGTTATTTTATGTCTAGAAGTTAGGCAGTCACGTTCACTGTACGTTCATATTTATATTTTTGTGGAGTTTTTTCTTAAAAGTATTTTTTTCTTTTGCACACATTTCTGTCGAATACAAATAACAGGTACTACCATTCTGGATTACAGGAAACGTGTCAGTATTGCCAATAAAGGGATACTCTACACTTCCCTGTGCTCCAGAACTGGAACCTCACCACCAGATGCAGTTTAGTGTCATTCCTCGGACACCTCTTTTGGCGGGGAGAGTCTTAGCCCAGAGCAGGAGATACAGTCAGCATATTCTGAGCCCCTCCGATAGGACTCCTATGTATCAGGGTACCGACTAATGAATCCACTCTCGTACGCCTTTCGATATACGACCATTTTTTTTTTTAGTATCAAGAATAAAGCTTTATTTCTTCTTAATTCAAAGTTCAAATGATAACGTGAATACAGCTCAGCAATTTACATGATAAGGAGATGATATCTAGACGTCTAGATTTTGTTTAGACATGTCAGAACGAATTTGAAAAATATGAAACTAGTCTCGATACTTTTTTAACGGGATGTTTTGACTGAGCACAGGATTGTGCGAGTGTAACACCTTCCATACTATTTTAGAAGAAAGACCATATCTACCAAAAGAGGAATTTCAGAAGTGATTCGACCAGTAGAAACTCGCTGGAATAAGTGTGTTGAATGCCAAGGGGATTGTATTGACGAAAATTTACGTTTCACTCAGAGTTCTTTTTTGTCTTAGTAAATACAGCTTCAATCTCCATACATTTGAAACACATCTTGCAAACGATTATTTTGACTTTTTTTTATCTTCTTACGTTTGTCCTTTTTTATCACATTTTTTTTTAAATCGCCAAATTTGTTATTTGGTTGTTAAATTGAAAATTGAAATAAAAAAGTAATTCCAGGCGAGACCCATGCTCACATCTCACACCTCGAAGTATCACAAGTTCACAAGTTAATGCTACTCCGTAAAATAGAAATGTCATTAATCTTTTATTACAAAAAAAAAAGATTTCTGAATGACTGTTAAAACAGAGATAAGGTACAGAAGATTGTCTGTAAATCGGTAAATCATGAAATGTTTGCTTGTTTCAAATTCCCCACTCCGACCCTCATGACAAATCAACAGTAAACCAGATTTAGAATGTTAGGAAACCATTGGAAGGTGAAAGAAAAGTAGGAAGGCGTTTTTCAAAACGGATGGTAACTGAAGCAGTATTTATCAAGACATAAATGAACAACGAATGAAACGTTTATTTTCTTCAAAATAATCCTTATGAAAAAGAATATTTTACTCATCTTCTATTCTATATAAACAAAATTTTTCGTAAAATAATTCCTCTTTTAGCGTCCTGACTTTCTTCAATGATGGATGGCACAACTTTCACTTTAACATGAAATATATGTGAAAATAATTTTTAGAATTTAAACAATAGGAGATCTTGAGGACTTGTTGATAAATGTTGATATTTGTAGACTGTCACTGCATTCCGTCATCCGTAACTGCATCAGTATGATATTTAATCAGGGAAATTTGATGTATGCATGTTTTCTTTTCAAGTATAGCTAAGTTTTATGGAATTGAAAAATAAAATAATTGTTATAAGTGCTACAATTTCAATACTGTTGTAGAATTGCAGTGGTTTACAGCAAACAAAAACAAAAACAGATGACGTGGGTAGACGAGAAAATGTAAATAATACTAATATTGCAATTTAGAATTCATAAAGCATATCGTTGCAGTACAGTGAGTTGTGTCAGCTGTCATTTTTTCCCCCAGAGTGGGGTGAAAAAAGAATATATTCAGAATATATATTAATAGCACCCCTGTTATATGATAGGCAGAAGATTCTGTATTGTTCAAAGTGACCTTTTCACTCTGCATGGTTCAAATAGTAACATCGAGTAGATGTCTTGCTAGCCCTTGTTCCCAGACAGAATTCAAAATCTGTCGATCGTCATTCCTTTTACAAGGACAAAAAGTTGACTGACTTATATTTATACTTTGGTTCATACACTTAATTACTTTATGTTTTAATTTGACCAGACCGGCCTTTTCAGTAGGTTTCCAACCGTCATTGTATAGATTAACTTAGAAAAGAAAACTACATATTTTTCGTTTCCATCGAAGCCTCCTTAAAAGGTCAAAGGGGACTTCTAAACATTAAGACCCTCAAAACACGTCTAACTGAAAAATAAAAATCAATTAAAAAAACTTAGACTTTATTTTTTTCCTCTTTTTGTTAAGTGATGTCCTTCAGCTAATCACTCAGCGTGTATCCGGGATTGTAACTCGTTTGTTTTCCTGTCTCATTCAGTTCCAACACTGGCACAAAACCTTTAATCTCTCAGTCAACAGTCACAACACCTGTAGATGTCTGACCTCAGTGTTTTACACTCATTACCAAGACCTTATTACCAAGACCTTATTACCAAGACCTTATTACCAAGACCTTATTACCAAGACCTTATTTGGAGGTGCCCGTGGTGTAGTCGTTATCGCCATAGGAAATGAACACGGCGATACGAGTTCAAATCCTGGACGAGACTGATTGCATTTCACATAGCACTAATACCCTTGGGAAAGGTATGAATCCAATAATTCTCCCTCCAGCTATGGGTAAATAGTAGGACAGACTAGGTTCTTCAGCCATGATTAGGCAACTAGTCTAGGAGAAGGAAAAACTCTGAATTCAAACCTGCTAAACTCCGCTTAAAAATTGACCTTGTGTCATATCCTGCCCGAGCGGAGGGGTTGGTAAATAGTACCAAGACCTTATTTAAAAAATCAGATGAACTATTTCCAAAATGGACATTCATTGCTCAACATATTCTTTTATTTTTTATATTAGATATGGTTAGCAATAATAAAAGTTATGGTTTATATTCAATTCATGGTGTTTCCACTTTTGCAGAAATTCTGCTCTACAAATCTCTGTGAATGTGAAGAGCAGAATGTAGTCTAAGGGACATTTTTCTTTAGGAAAAGTAGTCATTTACTTAGTTTACCTTAATTTAAAACAAGGCTGCAAGTATAGAACACCCAATGAGGATCAAATTCACTGACAATAACCTGCTAATCTAGCTTGCTAATACTTATGCGACTCAAGATGCCCACTTAGCTTAGAGTGAGGGTTAACCAATTTGTCACGAGGGTCAATTCATTTAGCTCAATTATTCAATAATTAAAAGTACTCCTTACCGCAGCATTGTACCTAGAGGTATTATAATGGATTTGGGAGTCCATGAAGGGAAGATTTGATTCCTTAGAAGGCCCTTTCTAACATTTAGTTCAATTTGATTTTTAGATGTCAGGAGAAATGCTGAAAGTGAACAACAAATGATAAAACTTTTGTAAACCCTTCTCCCTCCATTGGAAGTTGATGGAATTTTTTCAAATATCTCCCCCTCCCCCTACCATCACATCTACCGGTTTTGGTAAGTACCAGAAGGGGCTGAAAAGTTTGTGACCAGATTGAAAAGGGCAATAAGAGTTACCAAACTTTTAAGACTATCTTTGATTCTCACTGACACTCCACCAAGGCTTTCACAAAAAATTAATGAATTGGTAGACAAACAGTTTTCTCATTCATGAATGAATGAAACTAAATCCTGCAATATTCTATTCTGAGAATATCACTCTTGAAATATTGGTTGGTTGGTTGATTTTAGAGTATGTCAACCTTTGTTAGGTTATCTAATGCCAAAGTCATTTTTTTTAAATTATTTATATCATTTCAGATATCTCAAAAAAATGCATTTTCTAAACAATTGTAGTTTTAAGAAACTATACCTAATACAATAATTTGCACAGTTGTATGGATTCAAACCAGTTAAACTCTACTTTAAAACTGACTTTACGTCTCACCCTGCTCTGGCAAGGTTAGGGTTAGGGTTAAAAGGAAAATATATGCATGATATATAATGTATCCAGGGAAAGGAGTAGTGCCCTTCCCTACACCTTGATGTAGTAGCTATTGAAAAGGGTGCCTTCGAGTCACCCTCAACTAAGGTCGCCAACTTTACTATACTTATATAATGTATATAATGTACATAATACATATAACGAATATATGTATATTATATAATGCATATAATGTATATAAAACTTATAAGGAATATATGTATGATACATAATGTATATAATGTACATAATAATTAGAATGAATATATATATGATATATCTTTTTATTGGAGGCATTTGTGGTTTTATGGTGAGTGTTGTAGAAAATGGACATGACAACTCAAGTTCAAATCCTGGGCAATGCTGTTTGCATTCCACATCGTACAAATACCCTTGGGACAGGTATGAGTCCAACTATTCTCCCTCAGTGGGTAAATAGTAGGGCAGGCAATGCTCTTTAATTTTGGTATGACACTCGGTCTAGAAGAAGTAAAACTCTAAATTCAAACCTTTTAAACTTAGCTTAAAAATACTCCTGGTGTTTCAACCTGCTTGTGACAGAGGGGTTAAGTGAATATATATTATATATACATTGTTTCATGTATTCCTATTTAATACTAATACTTTTCAAACAGATCTATTTGACCCATTGATGGGACCCTTATAGGTACTACCACTCCTGATCAGCATGGACCTGGAAATAATGGCAAAAAAGGGGTGACTTCACACTCCCCAGAGCTCTTGAATTTGTACCTCACCATCATATGAACTTTAGTGTCATGTCCTGAGGGTTATTCTCTCTACAATCTATACTGTTGGCATATTCTGGATCCCACTGACAGGGAGGTTCACTTGAGATAATAAATGCATATTCTCATGAAATATAAGGAAATATGCCGAGTAGAGTATATGTTTGCTGTCAATTACTTTATGTTGTGTTATCAGACTATTTTTATTTAATGTCAGTTTTCATCCCAACTTCTAACCCTTAACCTTTTGGATTGTCCAGTTGATCCTCAAAGATTTTTATCAACTACTTTGGTGATCCCTGATTTAGAGCCATGAAACATGCTGGTTATTCTGTATATTAATTTCACATTTCAATGGACTTACCACATTGTTTCTCAAGTTTCTTCAATCAATAAAAGATAAAAAAAAACAAATTGTCATTCCATTGTTGGTTGGGCAAAGAACTTTTTGCCTCCATGTAATTATAGATCAACAAATAGATATAGAAAGACCAAGATTATAAACTGATAAATAGCCACAAGGATTGTAGATTTTAAAAGGACCCAAAGTATGGAATACTTAGAGATTCCTTTTCAATAATCTTCCAAGTTAGCTAGCTTATCAACAAAACCATTTAAAATCAATCCCTTACAACCCATTTGATTGTTTCAGCCACTGAGCCAGTAGATAGATAAATCTGAATGTGACAAGTACACTTGCCAGAAATAGAGAGTCAAAAAAAAAAAATCTCCTCCCTAAGCATTAACCATAAACTCCAGACACCCCACAACACCCCACCATTAACTTTCCAAGTGACTTCATTCAATATTTTGGGCATGAGGGCCAACAAATAGCTATCAGGTTGCCACTAATGTATATTTGTTCTTGTGGTGGCTGGGTAGAGGTAAGGGTCAGGTATGATTGCCTGGGTGGGTAAAGTCAAGGGATAGGGTGGATGCTGCCCAGCTGTTGGGTTCTATCTGGATAGAATGATTTATGCCTTGTGTCAAGCAGTTACTTCCAGAAAGCCCAATTCTTGCATTTAGAATTGATGCTCAGGATTAAAAAGGAGTCAGCTGTAGTTACCCAGGTGACATTTTTTTCCTCATGAACACACCATCCAACTATTCACCATCTTCAAAGGATTATATATATATATATATATATATATGCATGGGGTGTTTGCCAATCCAAGGCCGAGTCATATCAAAGACTCACAAAATGGTACTTGATGCTTCCTTGCTTAACACAGCATTATAAGCTAGATGAGAACTACTGATCAAGGGTGTGGAGCAATCCAGAGAAAGGAGTAGCACCCCCTACACCTCAGTGCAGTAGCTATTGAAAAGGGAGACTCCAGGTTGCCTTCGACTATGGTCAGCCAACAACCAGCCATTGGTCTAATGAGAAGAGTGTTCGCCAATGATCCGGAGACCAGGGTTCAATCCCAGGTTGAGTCATACCAAAAACTCAAAAAATGCTACTTGATGCCGCTTTGCTTAGCACTTAGCCCTATAAGGTAAGGATCAAGGTTAAAGTGGAGCAATCCAGGGAATGGAGTAGTGCCCTCCCCTACACCTTGGTGTAGTAGCTATTGAAAAGGAACCTTCAGGTCACTCTGAACTAAGGTCACCAACTTCACTTTACTTATATATATATATATATAAGCCTCTGAAATTAGTAGACCAATTTACATACCTCAGCAGCAATATCTCATCTACTGAAAGTGATGTCAACATATGCATTGGGAAGGCATAAACTGCAATTTACAAGCTGATAAAATAAAACTGGATTTCTTCTAAACTGTGGCCATGTTGGTACTATAGTACAGATGCACAACCTGGTCTCTGACAAAAAACATGAAAAAAAGTTTGATGGGAAGAACAAAAAGATGCTGTTTTTAATAAACCCTGGAAGCAGCACCCCACAAAACAGCAGCTGCATGACTTCTGACCTTCAATCACACAAACCTTCCCAATAAGACAAACAAGACAGGCTGGACACTGTTGAAGAAGTATGGACAAATTCATGACATTCTTCTATGGACTCCCACATATGGACACACCAGTGTTGGCCAACCAGCAAAGAATTACATACATCAGTTCTATGAAGACACAGGGTGTAATCTAGAAGACCTACCAGGAGCAATGGATGATAGGGACGGATGGCAAGAGAGAGTCAAGGGACTCTGTGCTAGCAGCACAACTAGATGATAAGTTTGTTCAATGGTAAAAATTAATTTTAAAGATGAATTTAAAGACAAATTCAGAGATGACTCTTAAAACAAATTTTCAAACAGAAACATTTACATCACAACTGTCAGTTTTATTAATTCCCATCATCAGGTTATATCAGTATTTTTCTTTTTATTTCAGAGAGAAAATGGGACAAGATCAGTTTAATGTGTGGACAATACCAAAAACAGTTAAGCTCCATCAGCATTCCCCTTTTGAAGCAGCTCAATGCTGGGGAAAAAACCCATCCTTTATCCCTTTAGACAAGGGGTCATTTGCCGCCTTTAGGAAGGAAGGTCCCGCACACACCTGAAACTGAGCTGATTTATTTTTTATATGTCACTCAGTAAATCTTTGTGCAAGAGAAGTATGATCATCTTGTTATATAGAAAGGTTTTTCAATTTCAAATTCACTTGCACAGGTCATTGAAAATGTTCTAAGCCTCACTTAGATAGAAGAGTTGAACATTTTGAACAACCTATATATATATATCTATAAATATACATGCAATTATTGTAACTGTTACTTCCTCCATCCTCCAATGAGTGTCTTTAGTTTCCTACATCCTAAAATACACACACACACATACATACATACATACATACATATACATCTATATTTCAAAATAGGTATGATATTAAAGAGATACCTGGTACCGTTGTTACCATAATGAAAAATGAACTTGACCGGCCAAGTTCAAATCCTAAACAAAGCTGTTTATGTTGTACTTCATGCTAATTCTTTAGGAAAAGGCATGAATCCATTTCTTCTCAATCTATGGGTAAATAGTAAGACAGACAGTATTTTTAGACTTGTTACTGAAACTGGCTGAGAAGGAAAATTATGCATTTAAACCATAAACTATAATTCTTTTAAAAATTGACCTTCTTTCAGATCTTGCCCACAGTGTAACAATATACACTTGTATAATAAATATTTCTCTGTTTATCTTTCTCAATTTTTTTCTTTTTCTTCTTTTTCCATTATTTGTTCTGTCCTTCTTTTTCTCTTATTTTTCCATTTTCTTTTTTTTCTCTTTTGCTTTTTCTCCTGCCTTTCACTTCTTTCTTTCAGTCAGTTGCCACACGTGTGTGCACAGGTGTGCATATATGTATGGTCATACACATATATAAGTGTTAGTGTATGCATATGAATTTATATGCATATATATATATATATATATATATAGAGAGAGAGAGAGAGAGAGAGAGAGAAAGAGACAGACAGACAGACAGACAGACAGACAGAAAATAAACTTGCAACAGCTTGAAGGACAGTATGTGCATAAGGTCTGAATGCAGTTGATATATCCCATTTTTGGAATCCGTGTAGATGTGATAATTCAAGGTAATCCAGTTATGTTACCTGTACATTTAATCTTGAGTAAATTGAAATGCCTATTCAAGGTGTTTCAATTTGAAATATTATTGATTAGTTTATATTGATTCTTTTATGATACAATCAATTCTTTAAAAATTGTTCAAAAAACTTTCTCGTGATATTCACTTAAGATTGGAACTAGAGAATAATAAAAAAGTAGATAATCATAAAGAAAAATTATTTTGTTGGTCTTATCACTTTCATTTATCTTAGATACACACACACACACACACACATATATATATATATATATAATATTCCATATTATATACATATATATATATGATATTGAATATTTTGGAATAAAATCCTGCAATATAAGAAATTGAAAATAATTTGGAAAATGTCATTGGTCTAGTGGGTAGAGTGTTTGCCAATGGTCCGGGAGACCAGGGTTCAATCCCAAGTTGAGTCATACCAAAGACTTAAAAAATGGTACTTGATACCTCCTTACTTAACACACAGTAATATAAGGTACAGATCAAGGGTAAGTGGAGCAATCCAGAGTAGCGCCTTTCCTGACTCCTCAGGGTAGTAGCTAGTGAAAAGGGAGCCTTTTGGTCACCCTCGATGACAGTCGCCAACTTTACTTACTAAATTGACATATTTTGCTACTTGTATAGCTTCTTCAGGAATGAAGATGCTATATTTATACTGAAGTTTGTTCATATACATGTATATACATGTCAACTTATCTCATATATGTGTGTGTGTGTGTGTGTGTGTGTGTGTGTGTAAGCTACATTGATGAGTTCAAACATCATGATTAGTGTAATCTGGCAAGAATGGTAGCTATTGTTTTATTATAATTGCAAGTGTTAGGTCAGCTGCTAGCCAGATGGCTAGAAGTACTTCATTGTGATGTGTTGAATACTGAAAATATTGGGAAAAGGAAATTTTGAAAGACTTTAATAAAAGCCAGAAGACTAAGTCAGAGCATTTTCAAAATGACACTGCTTCTAAGATGATCAGTTCAGTTGCAATATGTACCTATCATTAAATGACCAATCAGTAAAAAGACAATTAGTTGCCAAGACTTCTAAATAATAATTTGGAGGAAACAGAAACCCTATTGTTGCAGATTGCTCCAATCAAGTTGAAAAGAAGAAGAGCTTCTCACAACAAATTGTAAATTGGATCTTTTCTTTTTTGGATGCAACTGTTTAGCTGCCAGCATGGAAAATACATTTAATAGGTCTGCAAGCCTCAGAATTAAATCATATATCGAAAGAAAATGGCACAAAATATCTCACTTTCTCTAGAATATGAGGCCTTGTACAGTACATGCCTATTAAGGTAAGAACATGAAAAGCCAACACCTTCTTAGATAGGTGGTCATTATCTTTGGCATATATATATATATATATATACTTTGGTCCTGAAACCATGCCTGATCACAGTCATCATCTGATTAAGGTTTTGTTGAAGAGACAGCTATTGTTTTTTGTAGAAGAGTTACCGGACATTGGCATGATAGTTAGAGTGTTTGCCAATGGCCCAGGAGACCTGGGTTAAATCCCAAGTCGAGCCGTATCAAAGACTCAAAAAATGGTACTTGATGCCTTCTTGCTTTACGCTCAGCATTATAAAGTACGGATCAAGGGTAAAGTGGAGCAATCCAGGAAAAGGAGTAGTGCCCTCTCCGACACCTTGGTATAGTAGCTATCAGAAAGAGAGCCTTCAAGTCACCCTTGACTACTGTCACCAATTTTACTTACTTTATATATATAAATTCATATGACTATATGTATAAGTATCAATCTGTCTCTTGCTCTTTCTCTCTCTTTCTATATATATATATATATATATACACATGTGTATATATATATGTATATATATGTACAAGGTGTTATGGGTAAATTGTTCATATTTTGAATTGTTAATTTTACCCATGTACTTTGTTTGCTTCTGGTTTTGTCTTCTGTGAAACAAACTAGAATCAGTTGGGGACTGTCAGTGAGGAAAGCAACACTATGATGCAATTCACTCTTCTAGAAATTTGGGATTAGCATGGTGAACTGCTTGGCATTCTATGCGAGAAACTCCAAAATGAAGATTTCTGAGTGTTTGGATGTCATTCTTAGACAGATTCTTATTTATACTTATTTATTTAAACAACCAGTCCACACCATGATGTTTGGGGTTGTCACTAGTGTCAGTAACATTATGCTTCCATTCATCTTCCTTCATGGCTTCAGGCTCAAAAGAGAAGCCTTCATCAAATGCCTGGAAGAGGTAGAGCCACTCTAGATCAAGAGTTTGGTTGTTGGAAGACCCTACATGTGGCATAATGACAGTCCCATTCTCCATAAACAGGAGAATATATTCTTGACAGTCAAAAAATTTCTGCAACTGCATCACCCTTAATATCTGGCCGCCTCACTCCCCAGATTACTATCCTTTTGATAATTATGTATGGCGCATAGTTGAGCAAGAGGCCGACAAAACTCCATGCAACACCAAAGATGAACTGAAGGCAAGGATAACAGCAGCATTTACCGATTTAAAAAAGGAGATCATCCGAAAAGCTTGTTGGAGATTCCAAAGTCTTCTGAAGGCTGTGATTGAAGCCAATGGTGATTTCTTTGAATAAATTCATCAATAATATTTCAAGATATTTTTACATAATATAAGTGAATAGATCTTATAAAGTGAGATGTCAGTGTTTTTTTTAATTTTTGTGCAATTTAGAGGACAATTAACCCACCACACCTTATATAACTTCATCTGTATATATATGTGTGTGTGTGTGTGTATGTGTGTGTGTGTGTGTGTGTGACCAAATTCCCTGGTATATCCACAAGCAATGGTGATCAACTAAGTTTTATAGACCATAGATTTTATATATTAATTCCCATCTCTTCTGAATGTCTTATACATATGTTGTTGTGTCAGATTATAATATATACATATATATATGAAAAAGGTGTATTGAGGCAGCATCTTTTCATTTAAACAAGTTTGGTTAAATAAAATGGAATCCTTGTTATTTTGAAGATTTTTCTTTTTTCTTTTTTTTTTCAAGAATTCTTTCAAGACCGTAATATAAAAAAACATTAGGACTCTTGAAAGAAAAAGAAAAAACTTCAAAATAACTAGGATTCCATTTTATTTAACCAAAGCTGTTTAAATACATATATATGTGTGTGTGTGTGTGTGTGTGTGTGTGTGTGTGTGTGTGTGTGTGTGTGTGTGTGTGTGTGTGTGTGTAAAGAAAGAGAAGGAGAGACAAATATGAATGCAAGTATATAATTATCCTATAAATCATTTTATCATATTTCCTGATACAAAAATTGAAATAAACTTTGATTTTTTAAAATTACTAACACACACACACACACACACACTTAAAGTTCTTTTTATATATTTGAAGTCTGATTCCTTCATGTATTGAGTGAATCAATGGCTGTAAGTATTCTATTGACATACAAAATTTTGGTTCTTCCTTTCACCTCTTGGTGAATGATTGAAGAAAGTTGACCCTTTTCCAGTCTTAAATGTTTTAAAGGTCACAGAAAAAATAAACATTTCTAATGAATAGAAAAACCATTTGAAGAGAGAGAGAGAGAGAGAGAGAGAGAGAGAGAGAGAGAGAGAGAGAGAGAAGTAATTAAAACATGATAAAGAGCATTGTGTTTATGTTTATTTAGATATTTCCTGACAGTCTCTCTAAAACATGGAAGGTTTTCAACATTAAAGAATTGGTTGGCCCTAGTCCCTTGACTTTGGTGTTATTCAAAGCTGCTCTATTTAAAAATGAATGAGGAAACAAATTACTTATCATTTGACTTGGGATTGGTAATTATTTTCTGTTGCAAGGCACCTAGGAATGTTTGGAAAATCTTGCTAGATGCATGGGACTTATGTAGTCAAATATTCTTGCTATGAGAGGTATTTTTTCTTTATCAATTTCAGCTTTTTTAGATACATTAAAGTTAAGGGCAATTCAGATAAATAAACTTTAGAAAATAATTTCCATAAGACAAACTAAATACACTGACTAAAAAAAAGTAAAATTTCAATGTTTTACTTGTTTAAATATTTTGTGAACTTGTAGCAATAGATTAACCTATTTTTGGAATTTTTGTTATAAAAGTTAATTATATTATCCCATTCTAGAATGATGTGTAGATATATTCACATGAAAGTATTAAAATTATAATTTGAAATGATAAAAACTAGAGTTATAAAGTAATTGAAATATAGCAAATGGGGTATAATAAAAAGAATGATCCCAAATTTAACAACTCTCTCGACAAATCAAATGCTTTGATTCGATATGATGTAAGTAGTTGTAAGTTGACCAACTATTGTCTAGGGCAACCCAAAGGCTCTTTTTTCAATAGCTACAATATTGAGGTTTATTGGATTATTCCACTTACCCTTGATCCATACCTTATAATGCTGAGTGTTTAATAAGGAGGCATCAAGTACTATTTTTTGAGCCTTTGGTATGACTCGACCAGAGAATGAACCCCAGTTTCCCTGACTATTGATGAACACTTGACCCACTAGCTCAATGGACCGATGATCTACCTTGGACTTTTGTAATTTGATCTGACTTTTGACTATATATGAATTAGAATAATAAAAATAAGAATAATATTCATTTTTTATATTCTGTGAAGGAAAATGTTGAAGGTATGTCTTTGAATCTAAAAAAATTGATCCTGATCGGCACTTTTCTTACTATTTTATTGCTTCTTTGTCTAAATTGGTCTAATAAGTAGAGTATTCACCCGGACCAAAGAGTCAAAAAATGGTACTTGATGCCTCCTTGCTTAATACTCAGCATTATAATGTAAGGATCATCAAGGAGTTGGAGCAATCCAGGGAATGGAGTAGTGCCCTCCCCTACACCTTGGTGTAGTAGCTATTGAAAAGGAAGCCTTCAGGTCACCCTTGACTATGGTAGCCAACTTTACTTACTTATTTGTCTCAATAAGTGATATGTTTGCTGCCTATGATCAGAGTGTATTATCTGTGCTTGATCCTCAGCCATTCTGAGGAGGAACCAATATCAGAATGGTATATAATTGTCAAACAAGTGGCTTTTGCAAAAAAAAGTGGGCAAAACACACACACACACACACACGCACACACACACACGCACACACATACACACACACGCACACACACACACACACACACACACACACACACTCAAAAATACATATGATGCATATACATTTACACAAAAGCAGAACTGATAATGAATTTCTTGTTTAATATAGGCTTTGAATAATTTCTATTTTATGTAAGATATTTGCTGAAGTACCTATTTACACCAATCAGGGGGTCAAGACTTGGATAACAGTTAGTTATTTTACAGTCTTTGCTCTCAGTTAAAAATTTACATTGAACAGTTACAAAACAGTAAATGTTACAATGAAATATAAATCCACAAAATAGAAAAGAGATTTATTAATGTTTTTTATATTATCTTATAAAGTTAATATTGTTCAGCAAAACATTTTACCCAGATTTGTAGCAAATATTTTCTTAATTTAAGCAAGAGATTTATTGATTAAAACTTGTAAATTTTTGTTCTGAGTGGAACTAAGCATGTAATTATTTTAGATCTCCATGTTGAATACATATATAAATGAACAAATAAATAAATAGATAAATTAATATATATATATATATATATATATATATATATATATACAAGGGTGGGCTGAAAAGTTCAAATAACACATCTGTTGTTGATGTTTTTAACAATGGACTAAAAGCACTGCAGTAACTTTGGAAGAAGTGTGTGAATCACTTGGAGGACTATGTTGGAAAATAAAACCTCAGTTGGTCACATTGCATCAAAGTATCTTGGTCAGCATTTATATATATATATATATATATATATATATATATATATATATATATATATATATATATATACATGCATACACACACACCCATACACAAACACATAAACTAATTATGCACATACATGCGAATAATCATAAATTATTTTAGCAAGTTTGAAAATTCATGGGTTTCTTAATTAAAAAAAAAAAATGCATCACATATCCTGGTCAGAGCAGACCTGTGAGTAATACTCTACACTTTCCAGATTTCCAGAACTGGAGCCTCACCATCAGATATAATTTTGAGTCACATACAGGACGGCCTATTTTTTGGGAATGGTCTTAAACTTCTGCAAGGGATATGGTCAGTGTAGTCTAAGCCCCGCTAACAGGGCAATACAACAACTGAGTATATACAGTTAAACATATCATCTAACCAGACAGACACACACGTAAACTTATAGTGTAGTAGTATAAGTTTCTGGGCAGTATTTATCAATATCACTATAGTAAAAGAATTCTCTGTTTTGAATAAGGGCCTGCGGCATTATAAATAACCTTGCGCTAAAAGATGAAAGACAGATGTTTGTTTTTCCTTTAAAGATATATTTTACATTGATGAATTAGCCATGTACCCTGGCCTGTAGTTTTGCTATTTTGCAACATGCATGGGTGTGGGTACCTGGAGTGAACAAAAAAAAAACCCAAAGAAATTGTAGTTGATAATAAATTGTCATTTTTCTAGGTTTTTCATATGCATGTTGCTTATAAATTCATCTGTCTGTTTGCTTTGCTATCTGAGATGCTTGACATCTTGGGCTGATGCTTGACATCTTCGACTGATGGGAGGAGTTAGGAGAGATGCGGGTTATGTCAGTTCTTTGCGGGAGCCTTTTGAAAACTCATCAGGGATATGGATGAACAAAAATGCAGTTCGGCATCTTTTTGATATTCAGCCACCTTTCCCCCTCCCCTGTGGGCTGTCTTTCCTTCCTTCCCACTCTTTATACTCAACATCTCACAGGAGCACTTTTGTTACGTGTGCTACCTTGAATAGGAACCAGGGACGTTTTGTTTACATTGCGTGATATTATGAATGTGATTTATTTAAAATTATCAAAGTTTAACTAATCTTTGTGAGATTGTTGGAAATGAGTGGTGACAACAGTCAGATTTAAAGAAAAAAGAAAACTCAAATAAGAAAGGAAGATGAAAGATTTGAATAAGGTATTATCGCAATATGAGCTAAGGTAAATGAGTCACTAAATTTAATGATGAATCACACTGTTTCACTGATTCTAAGGAAAATAAGGAATCGGGAAAACAATAAAGAAATCTGGTTTTGAAAGTCAGACATTGTCGGACAAAATAATGGACAATAAAGGTAAATTCTGTAACTTTTAATGCATAGGAAAATAATCTCTCTCTGTTTTTGTGTCTCTTCCCGATCTATTACCACTCTATCTTTCTATCCCTCTCTCTCATTCTCTCTCTCTCTCTCTCTCTCATACACTTTATTTCCTCTCTCTTCATCTATCTCTTTCCTCTGTCTCTCACTCTCTTTCTCATTCTCTCAGTGTCTCTCTTTCTTTCGCTTCCTATCTATTTCCTTCCACTCTCTCTTTTTGTTCATCTATTTCCTCTCTCCCAAACACCTTGTCAATTTCCCCCCCCTCTCTCTCTCTCTCTCGCTCTCTCTCTCTTTCCTCTTTCTCTATCTCTCACACATTAACTATTTTCTCTCACTGAGTCAATCTCTCTCTCTCTCTCTCTCTCTCTCTCTCTCTCTCTCTCTCTCTCCATCTTTTTCTCTCACTTCTATTTCCTCTATCACTACATCTCTTTATTTTCTCTCTCGCTGTTTCTTTCTCTCACTTAAATCCATTTCCTTCCTTTCTCCCCAATTTCATCTCTTTCTAACTCTCTCACTCTTCATCAATTTCCTCTCTCTCTCTCTCTCTAACACACACACTCTTCTATTTCTATTTATTTTTTCTCTTTCTCTTTTCTTTCTTTCTATTCTTATCTATTTTCTCCCTTTCTATCACTTCTTTCAATCCTCGCCTCTCTCTCTCTCAATCATTCTCTCTTTATTGATTAGGAAAAAGTTTGTCTGTCTTTCCACTCGGAACAAACAGTTGGTTCGTTCTTTTGCCACCAAATTTGGTATTGATACATTTTAGACACTTGTGAGGTCTGCAACAAAAAAAAATCATGTGGAACAGAAGGTGTCATTAATAAGGAATAATAATCTGAGAAGCCATGTTGCTACAAGACATAAATAATTATACAGAATTTAAATTTCCAAAAATCAAAAGAAAAAATAAATGAATTATTTGTCTTACTAAAATGATTATTCACATTTGATTAAATATTAACTTCTTCAAGTTGGAAATTAGAAATAATTGTATAGAATTTTTGCTTAGTCGGAACAAACAGTCTGAGCATAAACATTTTAAAATCAATCAATCTTTGTGTGCGTGTGTGTGTGTGTGTGTGTGTGTGTGTTTAGCAAATGTTCAAATACTTCTTTCTCCACTATATATATAATACTCATGGTGTTACAAAAACAAAACAAGAAACAATAGTTGTGCTGTCATCAACAGCTTCATCAGATGATGACTCTGAAGTTAAACATGATTTAGGGGACAAATCATGATAATATACGAGGATCATTAAATAAGTTTCCAGACTTTTTTTCGTATGGGCACTTTTATTGAGAGTACACACATGAAACTCAAGTCCCCGCCAAAGTAATCTCCTCCAGCTGCAATGCACTTGTTGTACCGTTCCAACAACTTCTGGAAGGCCCCATGGAAGTCCTCTTGTGTGATCATGTCAATGACCTTCGTCATAGCCTCTTTCATCTCAATTGTCTTATAACAACAGCCTGTGAGCTTAGAGAATAAACAAAAGTCACAGGGAGCAAGGTCTGGACTATAGGGACGGTGAGGAACTCTCTTGATGCCCATCTTGGTCAAATAGTCTGTGACAAGGATGGAGTTGTGGACTGGTGCATTGTCCTGGTGGAAATGCCACTGACCCGATTTGAAGAGTACTGGCCTCTTCCGACAGAATCTCTTGCTGAACTCCCTTAAAACCTCAACATAGTATTTTTTTGTTGACTGTCTGTCCAGTAGGAACCCAGTGCATGTAGATCATGCCAGCGCTGTCAAAAAAAGGGATCATCAAAAGTTTGTGGGTGGATTTGCTCTGTCTGGCCTTCTCAGGTCTGGGAAAGCCAGCATGCTTCCACTGGGAACTCTGTCTCTTGGTCTCTGCGTCATAGCAGTAGATCCAGCTTTTATTGCATGATATTTTTTCCAAGTTTAAAACAGAATTTTATTGCATATCATTCTTCCTCACGTCCAGATTACATTTTTGAAATTCACCAGCTATGACAATCAGGCTTTAGTAGGGTGTATCCCAATTGCTACTCTAGCTGTTCATTTGAACCTGAAATCATAAAAATTGATCTGTCATAGCAATAACATACTGAATTTTCAAGAGTCTATGACAATTTTAAATGCCTGTAAAAAAATGTAAGGAAACTTCTCGTATGCACTACGTATATATATATATATATATAAGAAAAAAGACATTTAATTTTTTATATTGTCATTTAATTGTATTTTATTCGATATGCTGTTGGGAGTGGAAACAATATTAAAAAATATTCATTTAATATACTTCTGATGCTCTTATTTACTTTCACTTTACACAGTTGATGTACATTTTGATATGTAATTAAATATTGTGCAACAGTCTGCATTTCTATACACTGCAAGAATAAAATATAAGCAAAAATGACAGTAAATATCTGAAAAACCTTATGAATCTTTAGTGCATATTTATGCATCCAAAATTGACATTGACAAACTTTCTTTTTTATAGCATAAAAAGATAAGTATGAGGCACTTAGTGGGGATTTTAACACTATTGATCTAAAAACATTCTCTTGATAATGTGCAATTTTTTGCTCTATTACAAAAACATACATACAAAAATTGGATCATTATAATATAGATTAGCAAAGGCAGCATTTTACAAGGTTTTGATGGGAATGTACACTGGGTTTATCATATAATTGAGAACACATCTAAATGAAAGACAATCTAATGTAATGAGCCAGGGCATGAGCCAAATAGGAACATTCCGATTTCTCTTTAAGATATTTCAAGAGCATTAGCCTGACCACTTTTGATTTGACACAAAAAAATGAAAAGTAGACCATGTTCATGGTACAAGCCATCTATCAATTCAGAGATTGCCAACTTCTTTGAAAATGGCTATTCTTTTCAGTTCAAGTTCATGAATGTCCTGGATGAAGCATACCAGATTGATATCAATGATGGTCCTGATGGTTATGAGCAATGAAGATGATATCATGCCACCCAACTTCTTTGATGTAAGTGGTAAGTTTGACCTTGGGATTCTGTGCAGAGTGCTGGGCTTGGTGGTTAAACTGTGTCTCAATAGTGTGACCCTGGAAAGATTCAACATATTCCAGCAAGGCTCTGTTCACTCATCTAAGATCTATTTGACACAGGCATGGTTGGCCAAGAATTTTTATGATCATGGTACCTGCTGACATGTAGCCTTTTTATTCTCCTGATTCAAATCTGAAGATCTACTACATCTAGTATGTTTTTAATTGATTGATTAATGTTAACCTGTCAAGGATTATTTCATGCCTATGAGTTAAAGAATTGTGCGCATTGTGCATTCATATTTACATTTATTGTGTTGTTGTTTCTTAAGAGATTTTTTTTGCACAAAGTCCAATTGAATACAAATAATTTTCAAACAGAACTATTTGACCAATAAATGGAACCCTAACAGTTACCACCACTCTGAATCAGAATGAAACTGGGAGCAATGGCAATGAAGCATAGTCCACACCCCTACATCTCCAAAACTAAATCTCACTATCAGATGCAAACTTCTTTTTGTGGGGAGGAGGATCTTACTCCTCAACAGAGGAAACAGTCAGTGTGTTCTAAGCCTTGCTAATAGGACAGTGGAATATCTTTGAGATCAACCAGTGGCCTGACAATTCTATGAACTCATTGAAAGCTACCATCATAAACATGATGGCCAACCTGAAAAAAGAACCATCTGATCTAAGCAAGGCCGGTGGTGGTTTTATTGAATAACATGTTTCTGCTTTACAAATAAAAAATTCCTTTTAAAATAAACAGATCGAGAGAAAGGATAAGTATAAAACAGAACAAACAAGCAAAAGAATGAAAGTGAGAGCATGAGTCAGAACAAGCAAAAGAGAGAGAGGTTGAGAGCCAGAGCTAGACAAAAAGACTGAGCTAGAGAACAAAACAAGAAAGAGAGAGAGGGGGAAATGACAGTGGGAAAGACGTAGCCATGAAATATGTCCAAATAATTGTAGCAAGTATAAAACTCCTCAAAATACAAAAATATACACGGAGACCCGTACACCTATGGGATAACCACACAGATATTTACAAGTAGAAATAATATTC
The DNA here is from genome assembly GCA_963585895.1 of Sepioteuthis lessoniana. Taxonomy (NCBI): domain Eukaryota; kingdom Metazoa; phylum Mollusca; class Cephalopoda; order Myopsida; family Loliginidae; genus Sepioteuthis; species Sepioteuthis lessoniana. Next base: position 48,709,483 of record OY757922.1, read on the forward strand.
ATAGTCTGTCTTTTGTTCTCTATAAGTAGGTGAATTCTTTAATTAATTAAATCTGATTTGAATTTAACTGTAAATATCTATTTGCTTAGAATGAAAATAAGATGGAAGCAAAATTTCACCAGTTGAACAAATTTTTATTTGCATCCGTGGTAGATTGAAAAGACAGCTCAGTTGGCTGGGGCTGTAGAATATGGTGTCTGTATTTCTACAAAGAGGTAAGATGAAACCTTTAAACTGTGTGCAAACAAATGAGCTCTGGCTCATTTAGAAATATTCCCTACAGACTTTTCACTAAAAATCATATGTATAAACTGGATATAAGCATTAAATAAACCTCAAGGGTTGATATGCCACTAAAAAAATGAAAAAATAAAAAAAACAAGATAGAAAAGAAACTATATCATTTCTAGAAATGGATTGAATGTAAAAATTTTTTGGTTTTATTTTAAATTTAAAGAACTGGTGCAAAGCTTAATTTTCTTTAAGGACAAAAAAGAAAGATTTAGAGTCAATATGAGAAAAGTAATCAGAAAAATCTACTGAATAATATTGATTAAAATCAAGGCCACTCAAAAACTTAAAAACTATTTCTGTGCCTAAACCAAATTTTCTCTGATAATTGCAAGTTTTATAAAAAGATGATAATACATTCCTAATGAAGTGACATTTGCAAATAAGAAGTTGGAATAGAATTATATTCATATGGCAATCATATTTTTCTTTGTTAAAGATGGAGAGACTCTTTGTTTAATGGCATATCAACCTTCATGGTTTATTTAATGCTAAAGCCATCTTTGTAGAAAAACAGCAGTGATACTATTTAATTCATAGCAAGAGGGATAAGTGAGTTTCATACATCACTTTGAGGCCACTGTCCAGCACTTCAGCCAGTACCATGGGAATTCCTCCAAATTGAAAATGAAAATCTTATCAAATTGGTCAATACATTTTGCTGTCCATTCAATTTAAGCTACAAATGATATAAGCATCAGCTTAGAGTCTCCATAGCAGCCAAATCTCAAATGTGCCTTTTTTCCCCTTTTTCAAAGATTTCATCATCATTATCAAAGGGAGCTGTCAATATGAATTCCTTTAATTCTCTCTCTTGCCATTGGCCCTTATCAGTCATTGTACTTAGCAAGTCCTCTCAACAGCATCCAGTCGACCCAAAGCTGATGAATTTAACCATGTATGTCTATATGTCAGAGTCCAAGGGAAAATGTCACTTATGAATTTGTCTTTAACTTCTTCAACAATGTCCAAAGTTTAAATGGTTTTCAGTTGTTGTGCAAATTATTGAACATAAACAATAGTCGATATTGTTTGCAGTGATTGGGAGAGGAAGGTTCAAATTCAGCTTAGGGTCCAATAGAAGCCTGGGCTGGCTCTAATTCAGTTTTCAAATGTCACTATAATCGAGAAAAGCTTTTTATCAAATGATCATAATTGAAGTCCTTATTTATCAAAGTTCTTGAATATTGAATATAAATAATCTGATAATGCAAAGAGAAATTACTATAATCCAATGGTTTTAAGCTTTTTCAATCAGTTAAATTTTATTTTGAAAATCACATTTGGATGTTAATAATTGTAAATATAAAACAGTTTTTTTCATGTTTACTTAATAAAAATTATCCATTTTAAATTTAAAGAACTGAGAAGACGCATAATTTTCTCGAAGGACAAAAGAAAAACTGCAAAAGGAAAAGATTAAAAGTCAATATGTAATTAAAATCATAAGTGTTATTTGCTTATTTCAGTATATTTTTCATGACATATCACTGATATATACATCAAAGTAAATCTCTGTTTGTTCAAATATTACAATATATATATATATATATATATATATATATACATTAGATTTATATATTTAATGCCATGGAATTTTGTCTGCGACCCCTGGGTTTCATGAAGTTTTTACAAAACAACATATAATAGCTCTGTCTTAGATATTGAGCACTCTCCATATTATATAGCACTTGGTTTACCACAAACCCACAAAGTGATTTAGTAACAACCAACACTGTTATAATATATATATATATATATATATATATATAAAAGTAAAGTTGGTGACCATAGTGCTACTCGTTTCCCTGGATTGCTCCACTTTATCCTTGATCCTCACCTTATAATGCTGAGTGTTAAGCAAGGTAGCATCAAATACCATTTTTTGAACCCAGGTCTCCCAGGCCATTGGTGAACACTCTAACCATTTTGCCAAAGTCCAGTACTTTAGATAGATAGATAGATAGATAGATAGATAGATAGATAGATAGATAGATAGATAGATGTGTGTGTGTGTATTGTGTTTTATATATTTGTATACTCAGAACCTCAATTTTACATTTCTTCTGCTAGTTTGGTGGAAATTTCAGATGTTCAGAAATTTGGCCGTTTTTATTACTAAACCGATGTTAATACAGCAGAAGGCCAATCTGCAGAAATCTGGGGATTGAGAGGAAAATCAGCATACAAGATCCTGGAACATCAACCACCACCACCACCACCACCACCACTTCTAATACACCACTATCCTCAATACCACCACAACATGATAGATATACATTGACCATCTCATCTCTTTAGCAAATTGCAATGTATATCTGTTATTATTTAATTCCAAAGGAACCTTTCTCTAGAAAAGACTACACAAAGTTTTAGGCCTTACGATGTGTGTTTTTAGGACTTTTTTTAGGGCGGGGGGATGTTAGGGGATGGGCGATGGGGGATGCTATGGGGTTAGGATATACTTGCTTATTTATATTCAAATTTGCCTTTTTTGATTCTGTGGGACTTGGTTAATAATTTGATTTCATGACTGAATCGGTTTGGGTTCCTAAGCAAATGACTTTTCTAATGATATTTAATTAGTTTCATGATAGACACTGGCACACACACACACAAAAAAAATTGGTTCGCTTATGGGAAAATGCAGCCTCAAGCAATATTATTCACTTTTGCAATTTTAACTTCAGTTCTTTCATTCATGTTTTGGTTTCATTCTTTCCTTCTCTTTCCACATTTGCACTTTTCATTTTTCCTACTCTTCAATCTAGTCATTTCTTTCTTTCTTTCTTTCTTTCTTTCTTTCTTTCATTCTGCTTCCTTTTATTTTTCTTTCTCCTGTTCTTTCTTTCTTTCTTTCTGTTTTCTTTCTTTCTTTCTTTCTTTCTTTCTTTCTTCATTACTTTTTTCTTCTTGCCTTTATTTGTTCATATTTCTATTCTACAACACCACCAATTTTTATTGTAATTATAGTAATCACAAACAAATTTTCAAATAATTTTCAAAAGTTCCAAAACAACAAACATTCAGCCTCTGTTTCCATATGGATAACACCAACAATTTCCTTTTTCCTTTTAGAAAGAAAATTCTGTTGTATTTGATGAGATATAAGTGAAACGTATGAATAAATTGTTAATTTCTACTTCTAAATAAATACATACCAGTTCCAATATTCAATACATCATAGACATGTGACAATCTAAATTTAAAACAACTAACATGACAATACGCAATAGGAAAGGTACAAAATGTCTAAAATGTCTTTACTCTCTTAGGGAAAAGCATCTCAAATATTAAAAACAAAAGTTTCATTATATTTTAAAGAAAATAACAATATCTTGTTTATAACCTTGAAAATTACTAATGATGGTGATTTCCCACCATCCACCCAAAATTTTTATGATTTTTACATAAAAACTTATGGAAATTAAGTCAACAGAAAGACTTTTATAAATTAACAAGGACTTTGTGGGTTTTTTTTCATGAAACAAGAGAAAAGACTTTTATCTAAATATAACTTTGAATTCAAATTGTATTTTTTTATATAAGTATATTTTATATTTTACATCAACTCCTATCATGGTATTATTTGGTACTGCATGGTATAATGGTAAGCAAGCAAGAAAAACAAACCATTACGGGTGAGCTCATATCTCACAGGGTGCCCTATACATCTTTATGAAATAACTTTGTAAAGCTTAGTAAATAAATATATAATTGTCATGTTGTAGTAAAATATTTTCTTCAATTATTCTTTTGTAGATTTATTTTCATATCATCAGCTAATTAAATATCAAATTCTTTTTCAAATTCACATATCAATCCTTTTAATATACAATTCTTACAATAAAATAAATATTTTCTTCTTCTGGTAAAATATATATGAACAGCAGATGTGGTTACAAAATCCAAATCCATCAGAAACTAGCAACCAAATAATTTTCAAAAGCTCAAAAAAAGATTAATTTTCAGAATCTTTTTCCTTAACAATTACATCAACAATTTTCTTTTTCATTGGAAGCATAATATGAGACCTATTTTTAACTTTATAATTAATTAGCTTTCTTTGAAGAATTTCAAATCCTTTATATTTTCTTCTATCTATGACATCAAAGTCTGAATCATCTTATTCAGGATTAAGTAACAAAAATGAATTTTTTAAACTTGACTAAGTTTTTCAAAAAGTCTTAACAAAAATACATGTGAACTTTTTAAAGACCCAGTTAAATTATTTCAAAGTTCCTCATGTATATGTATAATTTGAGAGTTTAATCTCAAGAAATATTTCCTGAAAAAAATACTATATTGCATTTATAGTCTAGTTTACAAGTTAAAAGTTTTGGTAAATGAGCTAGGTTTCTTGTTCCCCAATGATAGATGCATCAGAAAAATAAGATCTAAATAATTTGGTTTCAGGTTACCTTTACTGCACTTTTAACCTGAACTTTCAAGGTGAAAATAAAAAAAAGGTTTTTAAAAATATTGTTGAAATAATTCCTGACCACAAATTTCTACTTCAGATTTTATTAACCAATTAACATCCTTCACCCCACCCCAGCCCCACTTCATTCCTGCTAACAGAAAGGAAAACTAATTCTTTGAATTTAGCTCTGAAATTTCAGAAATAATTCATCTGAAAACTTCCTCCTTTTGCAAGAATGTCTTGCCTTTCGTTCAGACTTTATTTTTATTTCACGAGAAAAAATTTAAAAATAGATCTCATTTTATCCCTTTCATTGATTTGAAAGTTAGACTTTTTTTTAGTTTTGTTTCATTTTATTTTTGTTCTTTAAATGATTGAACTAAACTAGGTCACACAGATGCTGCAATATTCAGGGTGGTCTTTTCAATAAATTTAATGTCATTGTTTTCATAATAGTTTAAACATAGAAAACCATTTGGCAATTTTCCATTTCTCTTATTCTCCTAATTAATTATATATTTTATATACTTTCATACATATGTATCTATATGCATATATTGATATTTACTAAGCTTAGTCTACCACAAGACCACATGAATCTCTCTTTCTCTTGATATATATATATATATATATATATATATATATATATATATATATATATATATATATATATTCTCTCTTTCTCTCTCTCTCTCTCTATATATATATATACACACATATATATATATATATATATATATATATATATATATACATATATATATATTTAGAGAGAGAGAGATACATTGATTGATATAAAGAAATAACAGACTGAGATAGATAGATAGATAGATAGATAGAGAGAGAGAGAGAGAGAGAGATATGAAAAAGATTGTATAAAAAATTAAATTAATATGTTTCACTTGTTGTCTGTTTTTGTCTTTCTCAAGCCACCTTCCGTCTAAATCTTTAGCATTTCAGCTTATAAAAGGTAAATCATTATCATCATCATGTTACATTGCTAATATGGATTTCCCTGATTCTCTCTCTCTCTCTCTCTCTCTCTCTCTCTCTCTCTCTCTCTCTCTCTCTCTCTCAGCATTCATCTCTATCCTCCATCACTTCCGGAAGGTCTTCAAAACTACATCCTGTGTCCATACAGAGTTGTTGTGGATCAGTTTTTGTTGGTCAGCCAACAAAGTCGATGAACCCAACATTGGGTCAATGGGGCACTTCACCTGAGGCTGGGCAGAAGACCCCTACAGGTCAATGGCCAGGATCAAATAGTTCAGTCAGGAAACTATTTTTACTCATCTATAAGGGTGGTGAGATTAAAATACAGCCATCAAAAAATTACTATGACTCTCACTCAAAAAAAGGTAAATAGGAAACATCTACTCTTCAGTTCTACAACTCCAACAAATAAATAAACATTTCTGTTTTTGAATAAAAGTGCAAATTCTTTGTATTATCTTCTACCTATGACATCAAGTGGATTAAATAAATGTTAAATTGTCGATAATTTTCGTACCAGATGCAGAAATTATTCATAGAACGAAATCAAAGGTTGCAGAGTCGTTTTATTTATATATATACAACAACATTTGCACAATGACAATAGAATTATGAGAATTTTGGCGATCTGCGAAACAATGAACATTTGATAAAAATCATTCGATTCCAGACAACAATAGAAAGCAATTTCTGTTCCCTGGGAGTCTTGCAGTCAGGTGTAAAATATAATAGCCAAAAATATAAAAGATACATGATTATCTGACATTGTAAAACATATGACGAAGATGAGTATGCTGGTCCAGTGGTAGACAGGAGGCATCTCACACAGATGGCAATTCCTCTTCTTTACATTCATCTTCTTTTACATATGAAAAAAAAAGAAAGAAAGAAAGAAAAAGTTTAAAAATTGAGATTAAAATAAGACATATATATAAGAAGTAAAAAAAATAGGCAAAATGAATGAAAAGGAAAGAATGCTACATGCGCTACGCAAATGACTAAAGTTAACTCCGTGGCAGGAGAGTTGTTGTCATGGTTAGAACAGGAAGTGAATCTCATGACACGCAGGTGGCAGTCTAAGGTAGCAAAATTGGCCCCAGGTCAATATGCTAATACATTGACAACAAAGAGTAATTTTTGACAGCGAACGAGTTTTCACGATTACACAGACTTAAGGAATGAGCGTGCATCTTTCCTTTAAAACCTCCACCCGGACCCACCATCACTTGAAGACCCCCACCCTACCCACCAATGTCTCTGGTCATGATGTCTTATTTTTCTCAGAGAAAACCTCAGCATTCGACTCTGCATTGACTTTTAAATGCTCACCTTATTTTTTTTTTTTTGGCTTAGTTTTGTTTTCTGAGAGTTGATGTTTATATTGATAGATTTTTTTTTCTTTGGGTTTGTGTAAATGATAGGTGAGAGGGAAGTTGAGGAAGGGGGGCGAGAATGGACTTGTGACTTTGAACTTTTCTCTCCCTTCTTCGACACCTTTTACTGCACTAATTTCAACATACAAGCATTCTCAAATACCACAATCACACTACATACCTGGATAAAATTATGTATATATATATATATATATACTTGTATAAAACGTACTGTCATATTAAAATCTTTATATATATATATATATACACACAAACACACATACATATATGTATATATATGTATATGTATATACAAATACACAATACACACACACACACACACACACACACACACACACACATATATATATATGCATTCAAATATACCTTTACATATATGCACACACATATATACCAGCTTATAAATATATATATATGTATGTATGTATATATACATATGCACACACATATATATATATATATATATAAACTCTTATATACTCATGAATGTAATACATACACACACACACACACACACACACACACACACACACACACACACATAAATATATATATATATATATATATATATATACCAGAAGCATGACTATGATCACCTGTCTGTCCCCTTTTTTATCATCATTTCACTGCCTGCAGACAAAATTCAATTTTTCATCATGTCTCCCCAGGTCAACCTTTTCGGTTTCCTCTACTAAATACAACGTTTGATCGTCTAGAGTTCATTTTGTGCCTGAGAGAACTTTTTCTTCTTTCACATAATTTTCAGAAAATGTTTAAAAACAAAATTGATCCTCTCACACATGTTTTTTCCTCCTTTGTTCTGAATTCTTATAAAATTTCTAATTTCAAATTAGACGTACGATGAAGTGATTATTAGGAGACAAAAGTTGCCATTTTTTTTTTTTCATTTTTTTTTATTAGCTACATTATCCATAGAATTTTGTCTGTGATATTTGAAGATCCTCTAGATTTTCATATAATGATAATAATATTTCCTTTTTTTTCAAAATCAACCAATGCAATCAGTGGCTGGTGCTTGGGGCTCATGGCACCTCCATCCTCAATTTATACTATGGAGTTCCCACTCAACTAAATAACAATTTTCATAAATTCGTATTTATATAAAATGCAGAAAGATTGCATAAGTGCTGTGACTTATAAAGTATGACCCAGAGATTCCACATTGCTAAAACATTCAACATTATATAAAAAAAACGATTTAATAATTATTTCACTCATATAAATGATTTAATGCTTTAAATATCATTATTCTAATATCTATCTATCTATCTATCTATCTATCTCCATATGTATGTATGTATGTATGTATGTATATTATTAAAACAGTAAAAACTTAACAGTCCACTCAAAACTACACTACCCCTAATGACAACCAAAAGTATGGTCGAAAGCACTTGGACAGAAGATATGGGATAATTTCTTTACCATCTAGATCCTAACACTTGAAAAATAACAGGGAGCATTGAAAAAATGAAATTAAAAGTAATAAACAAATAGTGTTCCATCACCTTTAACAAAACTTGCTTGAATATATATATATATATATATATATTTACGGAGGGTTTTAGTTTTCTTTTGACCAACTGACTGCATATCTCTTGATTTTTTTCAACTGGTGTGACGGGGTTGGCCTTTTCTTTCTTTTTGTCCTATAATATTTTTTCCTTTTTCCCCCAGGCGGTGATTCGAGATATTTTTATCTCTTGTTCCTGGCGGGTTTTTTTTTCTTTTTTTCTGGTAACCATGAATGCTGGTAGATATTAGATTAGTAAATATATATATATATATATATATATCAGAGTCCTTTCAAACAATTAGTGACTGGTGATTGAATTATCAACCAGTCATAATTTCATATATTTTCATGATTAATAATATAAAGTGATATTGCTCAACATTTTTCTGAATTGAGCATTATAAAGATTTTAACTATTAGAGACATTTTTAGCATTAAATCTAAACTGTTACATATATACATATATAGATTTTAAACATTAATATATATATGTATATATATATATATAAACCGGACATTGGCCTAGCGGTTAGAGAGTTCGCCAATCGCCCGGGAGACCTGGGTTCAATCCCAGGTCGAGTCATACCAAAGACTCAAAAAATGGTACTTGATGCCTCCTTGTGTAAATAAAATATTGACTCACTCAGAGTGAGAAGAGAAGAATATATATATATATATATATATATACAAATAAAGTAAATTGGTAACCATAGTCGAGGGGGACTGGAAGCCTCCCTTTTCCATAGCTACAACACCAAGGTGTTGAAAAGGGCACAACTCCTTTCCTTAGATTGCTCCACTTTATCCTTGGTCCATACCTTATAATGCTGTGTTAAGCAAGGGGGCATCAAGCACCATTTTGTTGAGTCTTTGTTATGACTCGACCTGGGATTGAACCCAGTCTCCTGATCCATTGGCAAACACGCTAACCATCAGGCCAATGGCCCAGTTATTATAGTTGATGATTGATAATCTAATGTTTAACATTTGACCTAGTTCACTAGATCTAATGTTAAAACAAGTAAGGGTTCTTAGCAAAAAAATAAATGTTGATAAAAGTAGCTGAGGCCCACAGGGTGCAACTGATGCCATCCTTTTCAGGGTTCCCCAAAGCAACCAAGCAGTCTTGAGGCCCATCCTAACTGGCAAAGTTTGTACCTCACCACTGAATGCAATTTTCATTCAACACCTCACAATTTATTATAACCACTCATACATTTTATTGAAGATATTTTTTATTATTATTATTAAAAATAATAATAATAAAAAATATCTTCAATAAAATTTACTATATTTTGTTTGTACGTTTTTATTTATTTTTAAGCAGTATAAAATACCACAATCATAAGTCATATGATATATCTATGCATAGTTACATAGAATATGTGTATATATCAAATATACAAGTATGGAGACAGCTGCAAGACTATTTCTCTTTAGACTTGTTTTAGGATCTTTTCAAAAATAAATCCATATTTATTTCATATTATATTATTCTAGGTACAACAATCTAAGGACATTTTTTAGGCTGAGATTTTTCAAAATGTTATATTGCCTAATGATCAGAAAAGCATGAATATATAAGAAGCAATATGCACTTTTTATTTCCATGTAAAACTTCTTATATATATATATATATATATATATATTTTGATAATATAGGTTACTATATTTATGAAAAGGAGTTCTCAATATAAGTGATAAAGCAAATATATCTAAGTTAGGATATCATAAGCATAGATTCAATAGAGTTCACTAACAAATAGTTTCTTGCCTATATGATTGTCAAACTAAGTGGGCACATATGGTAGTTGTTTCTACACAAGCATTTATATATATATGTGTGTGTGTGTGTGTGTGTGTGTGTGTGTGTGTGTGTGTGTGTGTGTGTGTGTGTGTGTGTGTGAATATATTTTTGATTAAACATGTTAAGCAAAAAATTCTAGTTGAAAACACCACTATAATAGCACATGAAATTAATAAGCTGACTACAAATCCTAGAAGTCCTTCATCTAAAAACAAAAAAAAATAGAATTAATAGAATTTACTATTCATCCACTAATTCCAACATAAAACCAAGACACTGGTCAGAAAACTTGAGAGGATCCTAATAAAATTGTATAGATAAAATTCATCTTTATTATTTAATCAAGCATGCTTAAATGAAGGACTGCTGCCCGACTACTCTCTCACACATGCATATATATATATATATATATATGAATGGATATCCATATACATATGTGCATATACACCATTATCCATTCATATATTCATGGATATACATAGATTTAGAAAGATATATATATATATATATATATATATATATATATATATATATATATATATATATACTTCTTCTGATAATCTGTAAGAGGAGTTATTTCCAAAATAAACAATGAACAAATATACATATGTGTAGGAGGATGAACATTTTGGTTCAAATAAATAAATATTCCTATTTATATTTTATAAGTTCTGACTGTGACTGTGAATACTTCCGCCTTATGTGTCATGATAGTTAGGGAAAAGGGGTAGTTATATTAGTGTTGGTCAAAGTTAATATTCACAGATATTAAAGTGAATTAATATCTATACAAGCATCAGAAGGTCAAATTATATGTTGTGAAAATCTCTGTTACACTAGAGTTTGTTTTATATAATTGGTTTTAGATACAATTCCAATTATGGCTTGGAAAAATATTGTTTGCTATGGGCTAATAGTTGGATAGACTAGCCTCTTTAATCTTGATATGCCTACCAGTCTAGAAGAAGGAAAATCTGAATTCGAACCTGTTAATTCTGTTTAAAAATTAACTTTGTGTAACATCCAGCTCACATGAAAGGGGTTAGAAATACATATTATACCTTGTATATGTAGTCTAAAAGACCTGCGAGAAGTGATATATGATAGGGATGAATGATGAGAGAAAGAGTCAGTGAAATCCATGTGAGCCCTAATGATGATGATATATGTATAAAATGTAATAGATAGATAGATAGATAGATAGATAGATAAAATTGTATAATGACATGGTGATTATTGGGATTTTGAAAGCTGGAGTTATTAACCATTTACTTTTAATTAGTATATATATATATATGTGTGTGTGTGTGTGTGTGTGTGTGTGTGTGTGTGTGTGTGTGTGTGTGTGTAGACTAATCACAAATCCCATTGTTATAGAGTTGCAGACATTACTTAACCTGCAATAAATATATGAAAATTAATTTCTTTAGTTTCTTTTCTAAAAAAAATATATTCATCACATCAAAATTCTAAATCCATTCAAAATGCCACATGGCTTTTATGTTTTTTAAAACAAATTCTTGCTTAAATCAGAATTACTTTTTTATATAATGTTGTCAGCACAATTCTTTATTTATTGCTATTCTGACCCTTTAATGTCTGCATCATTTTGCTAATTCTATTTAAAATACACTCATCCTTTTTAATCTTTATGCAACACATTATGCTTCTCATATTTTGTTATTCTGATAAATGTGATGCCAATCAAAGGAACACTTCATTGTGATTTACTTCAATGATTTAATAAAGAATCTCAAATGTTGCACTTTTTGGATCTGATCTAAAATCCCTTTTATTTTATATGTTTTTAAGATACTACTGATCAAATTTAACTCATTTTAACACAGATTTAAAAGCTCTAATATAAAAGCCCTTATATCTAAAAACTGTTTTTAAGATACTAAAATCTAAATTATTCTTAAACAAAATTAAAAGATCAAATATAAAAGTCCTTATACTTATATTTTTTTTAAAGATTTTAGTGATCAAATTAGTCTTAACAGATTTGAATGAACAAATATTTATGTACTGCTAAAGTAAAAAACAACAAAAAAACCTATTTCATAACAAAATTTTAATTTTAGCAATAGATTTAAAGGCCCAAGTATAGATAATACTACAACTTCCAATTTAACTTGCAACAAAAGGTTAATTTTGTGAGGGAAGGAGGTCTGTATTTGTACTGAATACCTATCTATCAATCTATCTATCAATCTTTAAAATTCTCATTATATTTGTACATTACCATATAAACAAAACGACACATTATACACTTAAAAGGTTCTAACTTTGTGCATAAAGCAATTTCCTGTTCAATTTGCAACTGAAATCTTAATTTATGTTGACAATTAATTTTTAATCAACAAAATCCTCATTATAATTTAACATAGTAAGGATCAGGTTCATTAACAATGGCTTTTGTGGTGAACATGCTATTATCAGAAGAACCCTAAAATTTATCAATACATATTTACATATAATAAATGTATTTATTAGATAAGCAATTAAATAGAGATCTTAGCTGCTATTGCTCAATAGACTTGTTTTTGGTTCTTTTCTAATGATAATCCATTTCCATTTGTATGTAACCATACATACAAATGTTCCATCTATGAAATGTTAACTGGAATCAGTCACTTCTTTTTAAAAACAAATGCAGCCATGTCACTGGAGCTTAGAATATGCTGACTTCATCCCCACTGATGAGGGGTAAGACCCCTCATAATTAAATAGTTGTTCTGAATATGGCACTAAGTGGTGCTAAGAATCTCATTCTGAAGTTCTGGTTGGTTGGTTGGTTGGTTGGTTGGGTTTATGGCATATCAACCTTTGTAGGTCATTTAACGACAAATCCATTTTTATGTAAATAATCAGTTCTGTTTAAAACAATTCAGTTTAGCATAAGTACACAGTTTAATTGTCAAAAACATTTCTATTTCAAACTATTCAGTTTATTCAAACAGTTATATATAACAATTCAGTTTAGTGTAAGTACAGTTTCAATGTCAAAAACAGTTCAATTTCAAACAATACAGTTTATCATAAGCACACAGTTTACATGTAAGTACGGTATAATTGTCAAAAACATTTCTATTTCAAGCTATTCAGTTTAATTAAACAATTCAGTTTAGCATAAGTATGTCGTTAGTTCTATTTAACCCATAGATAAGACCCTTATCAGGTGCTACCACTCCGAGCCAGAGTGGACCTGGGAGCGATGGCAATGAAGGGGTACTCCGCATTCCCCAAAGCTCCAGCATTACTGGAACCTCACCATCAGATTTTTTTTTTTTTTCATATTCAGGACATTTGTTGGGGGAGTCTTACCCCTCTGCAGAGAAGTAGTCGGTGTATTCTACAGCCCCAGCTAACTGGGTAATGAAGTTCTGGGAAGTGTAAAGTATCGCTTCATTGCCATTACTCTCAGGTCCACTCTGAACCAGAGTGCTAATATCTGTTTGGGTTCTATATGTGAGTCAAATAAAGCTGTTCAATCATTTACTAAGTATCACTATTATTAGTTATTTGAAAACTGTGAGCAAATTATTTGTATTAGATAGAAATACTTGATATCAGATAAGTGTGTGTTTAAAAAAAGTAAATATGAATGTACAATGAATGTGATTCCCAAAGCTCTTGTCATAAAATAACTCTAAACAAATTGATATATTTAAAATCAATCAATCCAAATATAAGTATCAATATCATTATAAAATGCTGTTACAAGTGGAACACAATGGGTTCTTGTGTTGCCTTGTAAAATCTTATAAATATGTTTTTAAGATATGAGTAACAAGTGTCAACTTTAAAGAAGATGCTGAGTCACAAATTTTAGTTGGGATTTTTATATTTTGCTTTCTTAAAAATGAATTGTGGGATAGCAAAATTACTCTGCCAACAAGACTATTGATAATGTTGGTCCTGATAATGACAATAAGAACAACAATAAACGTAATAAAGCTGCAAATGAAGCAGAAATCAACTAGAATAACATTTGAAATGTAAGATTTTATTTTTACTTTTCCATAATGGAAGGTTTTGTTCATTGTGTTAGCTTTCATTCATTTGCAATAACATTCTGTCAGTTGCTATTAGAACTCCGGAGAAATCAGAATTCATAAGGCCTTGTTTCCTGATTTGTTAAAAATGTTTGGGGAAAAATAAAAAAATAAATAAAAAACTAACAGAAATCAATTAATTCTCTGGGTATTTGGGAGAAAATGTCAAACTCTCAGTATGGTGATGGATCAAGCAATGTTTTTATATCTCATGCTGTGGACATGCAATATCTTCAGGTTTAGTTTGCAAGATGGCCACCCACATTTAGAACTGCTACTGTCAATAAGCTTTATGCCACTCCCAGCTCACTGGTAGAGCAGAAAATTTAAGACCATGAGGTCTTTTATTCCTGCGCAATGACTGCTTTGTGTGAAATTTCTGATTACAAATTCATCTTGTTGAAAGAAAACTGATTCTAGATAAGAATATAATGTTTTCATTGATTTTAATGGCATGTCAACCTATCAGGGGATATTTTGTGCCTTAAAGATATGAGATTGCATTCATTGTATATTCCCATTTACATTTTTTGTGTTGCTATTTTTTAAGAGATTTTTCTTTGCACACAGTCCGATTAAATACAACTATTTTTAAACAGATCTATTTGACCCACGGATGGTACCCTAATAGGTATTACCACTGGTTTTGTGAGGACCCGAGAGTGATGCTAAAGAAGGAGTACTCTATACTGGTACCTCCTGGAATGAAAAGGTTTGGTTTGGCTTCCTTGTTTATTGGAATATCAACCTTCATGGGGTTTTTTTTAATGCCAAAGCCATCCTTGCAGAAGCACAGTAATAGTGTGCTATTTAATCCATGGCTGAGTGGATTAGGGGCTTCATTCCTTTCCTAGAGGTATTATTCCCAAAGTAAACATAATAGCATAACTGGATTTGAACTCACTTACAACGATATCACAGTACAGTACATTAGCCACTATGCCATGGGGACATCCTCTGGAATGTATATGGTAAGAACATGCAGTGGCGATAATAGAACTTACAAAAAAAATGGAATGTGAATAAAGTAGAATAAAAACAAGAAAAATAGGAAAACTTTTTGATGTATAATTAAGTTGATTACAATAATCTCAATTTCTCATTTCCTAAAAATCGCAACTTGGATGGCTTTTGTCATCGTAAAATTTCACAAAATGAAATAGAAAGCTGTTAAAAAATTGGTAGACCAATTGAGATTCACAATGCTTCATTTTTTCTTTTTTTTCTTAAAAATCATCTAAATTTTATCTTAAACCTACAATATTTGTTGTTCTCATTTTTTTAATAATTTTTGTTTGAAGTGGGAATCATTAAAGATTTAAAGATCAAAATAGCTGAAAAATTGCATTAAAAAAAAAGAAGGAAAATATGCCTCTGTACTGCAACAAAGTTTGCATCTGGTTTATCATTAATATATTTATTGGGGTGTCCTCATGGTGTAATGGTTAAAGCGACAGACAGCAGAAACGTAGTAAGCAAGTTTGTACACCAGTCATGTTATTATGTTCACTTTTTGGTAAATACCCTTGGGAAAGGTATGAACCCCCTTATCCTCCCAGCTATGGGTTAAATAGTATTACTACTGTTCTAGAAGAATTGCTTTGGCATTAAATAACCTACAAAGGTTGATATGCCATTAAACAAAGAAACCAAACCTAATATATTTATACATATACATTGCACCATGGATTTAATGAATACACTCCTTCTCCATCTACACTACCATAGTGACGTAGCCCTATTAGTGGGATTAGAATATACTGACTTACCCCCCCCCCACACACACACACCCATAAAAAAAAAATAGTTGTCCTGGGTATGACACGAAACTGCATTTGATGTTGAGGCTCCAGTTCTGGAGTTCTTGCGTGTGTGAAGTATCTGTTCATTGCTATTACTCCCAGGTTCACTCTGACCCTGAGAGGTAATACCCATTAGGGTCCCATCTATGGGTCTAGTTACTGCTATATGGATGCACTACATGGACGCTAACAAAATAGCTGGAGAAGAAACTAGATGGCAATTACACAAGAATGCTGCGTGCAATCCTGAACAAGTCCTGGCAGCAACACCCCACAAGACACCAACTGTACGGCCACCTGCCCCCTATCACGAAAACTATTCAAGTTAGGCGAACCAGACATGCAGGACATTGCTGGAGAAGCAGAGATGAACTCATAAGAGATGTACTCTTATGGATCCCCACACACAGCCGCGCAAAAGCAGGACGACCAGCACGAACGTACATTCAGCAGCTATGTGAGGATACTGGATGTTGTCCTGAAGACCTACCTAGGGCGATGAACGATAGGGAGGAGTGGCGAGTGAGGGTCAGGGATATCCGTGCTGCCAGCACGATATGATGATGATGATGATGGGTCTAGTAAATCTGTTTAAAACTTATTCATATTCAATAGAACTATATGCAAAAAAAAACACTCTTAAGAAACTACACCAAAAATATAAATATGGATATACAATGGACATGATTCTCTGACTTCTAAGCATAAGATAACCCTACATGTGTTGTCATGCCATTAAAATCAATCAATCAATCACCCTAGTGATCTCCCGCCCTCTCCTTAAAAGGTCTCCTCAGTCAATTTCTGTTTTCAGAACTCGCAATAATATTTCACCAAGTCTCTTGCTCTCCTACTAAATCCACATATCTACAAATATTTATAACTCCATGCACGCTTTTTCAACCATTTAAACTGATTTTATACTGCATCCCAAAATTTACAGTATCATCTATGAATATATGAATTCTGAGCAACTTTTTTTAAAGTTTAATTTTTTATATACCAGAGATACAAAAATTTTATTATTTTCAGAAGAACATTATAAAGTCAAAACAGATATCATTAGGTATTATCTATTACCAAGCTCTACTGAAAAACTTTAATCAAGAAAAAAATTGAGCTTGTTTGTTAGAGTCTCAGTGCTTTAGAGTTTGGTAATAGATAATACCTAATGATATCTGTTTAAGTTGTGTCACATTCCACTAGAAATAATAAAATCTAGGTATCTTTGGTTTTGAAGAAAACTAACTTTTTATAAAAGAAGTGAACTTATCTATTGACCATACCATAATAAGCACGTTCGTCAGTGGCGCAGAAGACTGAGGTTCAATCTCAGGTCGAGTCATACCAAAGACTCAAAAAATGGTACTTGATATCACCTTGCTTAGCACTCCGCACTCTAAGGTAAGGATCAAGAGTAAAGTGAAGCAATCCAGGGAATGGAGTAGCGCCTTTCAACATTGTAACATTACCGAGGTGTAGAGAAAGGCGCTACTCCATTCCCTAAACCTCGGTAATGTTGCAATTGAAAAGAGAGCCTTCAGGTGACCCTCGATTAAGGTCGCCAACTTTACTTTACTTTATATACATGCACACACATACACATATGAGTACACCCATCCATTCACCCATGCTACTTTTGTAGATTTACATGCATGTGTATGAGCACAAACATAAACACATTAGTATGAATATGCAAAAATACAGATATACACACAATCACATGCATATGAATATATGCATGTATGGAGGTGCACACACATATATGTATGTACATATACATATACTCTACACTTACTGCATACTGTCTATGGAGCATGCATGTATGTTTCTATAAAGACAAAAAAATAAAAAAAATATTAGTTCTCTGAAAATCTAGAACTGATAATTTGATTTTCTGGAAACCAAATTTAGGAAATTAGTTATTATTTACATCAGTCATAAGGACTCTTCTGATTTTGACTTTTTAAAGAAAAAAATTGTAAGATTTTTAAGAAAGTTAAAAGAGAAAATAAGATTTTGAAATAGTATAAAAAGATTTTTTTTCCAAAGACGAACCATCAAATTATAAATAATTTTCTTTCTTTATATTTAAAGGGTTCCTTGAATTACACTTGATAAAAGCAAATAAAGTTTACAAAAGTTCATTTATATTGTCAGCATGAATAGGGTTAATAGAATTTGTCTCTCTTAGCATTTCCAACATTTCTTCTCATGCTTAAAAATGTAATGAAATTAGATATTCAATTTAATGGGAATATATATATATATATATATATATATATATATGTGTGTGTGTGTGTGTGTGTGTGTGTGTGTGTGTGTATATATATGTATATATATATGTATTGCTTATTCAACCTGGTTTTACAATTAAATCAGAAAAATTCACTCAGAACTTGGGTATAGAAAAAAATATCTTAATAATTCTCTATGGCTTTTTATACCTAACATGAAATCACATAAAAACATAGATTGCTTATAGACACCTGATACACTCCTTTGATTTTAAATAGAGTTATAACTATTCACTCCCTCAGGAGTTTTTAGTTGGGGTGTTATGGTTAACAAGCAAGTCTTTCATGTCATTACAACTGAGTAATAAATTTGTTTCCCACTGTGTACCCAATACTTGAGTAATCCCATTTGATATGTGATTAAAAAATCAACAAGAATTTATTTCAACTCTTCTAGAGAGAGTAGACAGATCTAATCATGGGAATTTGTCTATCAATTGACTCTTACAGAAATTTACTGTTTTACACCAAAGGAGTATATTTGATATCTATAAGCAATCTATGATTCATTATGTGATTTTATATCTTATTGATTCCAATAAACAATGTGTTTTCAAGAGATACAGAAAGTGAAGCTGTATTTGCCAAGACAGAAATGAACAATGAAGGAAACATTAATTTCTTTTCAAAATAGTCTCCTTGACATCCAACATAAATCCAGCAAAAGCACCTCTAAACTTCTTTTGAAGCTTGGTTGTTGTATTTCTTTTAATGTCCACCATACCATCAAATCTTAACCGTAAGATAATTTTCAGTTTAAAAAGAAGAAAAACCTACATTAAACTCAGTTTGGTTATTATAGAAAGTGCTGCCCTTGTGTTAATCCTATGTTTTACCAAAACTATTTTATAAAAAAAATACTGAGACTAGCTTCATAATTCAAATTAACACTGACTCATCAAGACAAAATCTAATTAGTATCATATCTAAAGCTTCAGTTTTAGTACTTTTTGAATCCCTTTATTTGCAATAGATATTTATTTATATAGGTTGTTTTATTGATGGGACCCACATCAGAGGTATTCCACACTGGTGCCTACAGGAATGAACATGTTTGGTTTGGGTTCTTTGTTTAACATCATATAAAATTTCATGGGTTATTTAATGCCAAAGCCACCGTAGTAGAAAAACAGGAGTGATACTATTTAATCCATAGCTGCAGGGATAAGAGGGTTCATACCTTTCTGAAGGGTATTAGTCTGAAAGTGAACATAATACAAAATCTATAGACAGATCAAGAGGAGCCCCTATGGCATAATGGCTAAAGTGTTAGATAGCAGCTTTGAAGTGAGTGAGTTGTGGTATTAATTGTGTATATGTTCTATAGGAAGACTTTTTTTTAAGGTTAATTTTAGAATAGAGTAAAAAGAGATACTCAAGGAGACATAAACAAACAAACAAAAAAATAATTATAAACATAATAAATACTATGGGAGAAATTTAGTATGAAATTTAAGGGTTCATATTTATCCCAATGATCTCTTAGTTGCTTTGTCCTCTGATTGCTCTGTCAACGGGACTTAGTATAAAATGAATGTATCCCTATCTTAAGAAACAACTACACAAAAAATTCTAATATGCATGTACAATAAATGTGATTTCCTAACCTCAACACATAAAATATCCTCAGATACCCTGTATCTGAGGACATAAAGTTTACAAAAAAGTCTTGCACAAAACATACTCAAACTTTTTCCCAGTGTATAGACATCTCTTATTATTATTACTTTTATTATTATTATTATTATTATTATTCACTCATCTGAGTTTTTCTCATCAGCATTAGCTGATGGGCTTTCACTGGAGTCTGAGAGACAGCAAGTCTCCTCAAGTCTCCAAGACTCTTCTCAGTATTCTGGCCATTCTCAATAATGCTGTAGTTTGGATGGTCTCCACTCATCTGCCAATTTCCCAGTCCTCCAGTTCCTTTAATTATCCTTTACTTACTGTACCAAAAGCACCAATCACAATTGGTATAATTGTCACCTTCATGTTTCATAGTTTTTTCAATTCCCTAGCAAGGTCGAGGTACTTATCCTTCTTTTCACATTCTTTCAGTTTTATTTTGTGGTTAATCGGGACAGCATATCATCATCATCATCATCATCATTATTATTATTATTGTTGTTGTTGTTTGTTTGTTATACCTCCTTGGACACCTCTCCTTTATACTATCTTTTCCCATCAACTTTAAAAAAAAAAGAATCTTTGCACAGAATATATACACTATTAATACAATATTTATGTTCAGATCACATTCTGTTGAGAAATTCATCAGATAGTTCTCAAAAATTCCCTCTTAAATCATTTTTCTTACCATTATTTTTTAAATCAACCAATCTTAATTTTTTTTACTATAATGCTGTTTTTGATGTGATTAGGCAATTTAGTCCAAAAATGTATCACTCTGTTATAAAAAAAATCCAATTGGATAGTAGACTTAGTTTTTGAAATCTCCTTTGACTATAAATTTCCTGTTTGTGGAGGAATATTGAAAAAATGTCTACCCTGATAATTAGAAATTCCATTAATTGTTTTGAAAGTTTTAATTAGATCACCTCTCACTTTTTTTCTAGTAAAGTTGTTTATCCTAATTTGCATAATCTCTTCTTGTAATCGTAATTGTAATCTTTAACTCTTTTTATTATTTTTATCCCTTTTTTGTATGTCCCTTAATCTCAACATTACACACCATTTTCTATATCTTGACACTGGAGCCCAGACCTGGGTACAATATTCTATATAAGTTTTTATTTGGGTTCTATATATTTTAAAAACTACATTTGCTTCCCTTGAAATAAATTTTTTAAACATCCAGCCAATCATTTCATTTGCCTTCAATATAATAATCAAAATATGATTGTCAGCTTTAAATGTATCATCAGAGGCAACTTCTAAATTCCATTTCTAATTTACTCTTTTGATTTCCTTGTTGCTTAATTTGTATTCAACTTTAACAATGAATTTATTTAAAGCTATCCAATCATTCCATTAAAACAAAGCCGTAAATGTTTGCCTTATTTTAGTAGTATCTGACATAATCTCTCTCAACACAAATTCTTACAGTGTATAGTAAAATATCACTCAACAGAAAATATTAGTGTTTAGAAAAATGACACTTTTGAATTCATAGAATTATAGGTATAGTTTGTTTTGTTTTGTTTTTTTTTACTTTTCTCTTTCTTTTTTTGTCTGTTTGTTTTGTTTTATGAAACCTTTTTGGATTGGAGAAGTAAATATCAAACTTAACATGATTCAAATAATTAAAAAAAAATTTAGTGGAGGTCAGTGGCATCATCATCCTTTTTAGAAAATTTATTGCTTCTCCAAACTATTTGACAGCTAGGTTTTTAACACAATGTTTTATTGATGTAAACATAGAAAATAAGAGAAAAGAAAAAAGATTTTGGTGAGAAAACATTTTCTTGGTGTCATAATCAATAAATAATTTATTTGTAAAAATATTCTACAATCATTGATTCTTTTCTTGATCTGACCAATCAAATAAAGTAACCCATAATGTTTGAAATAAGAAACTTTGATCACACTTGCATTTACATATTTATACATATCTCTAATTTGAATGAGAATGTTACCAACAGAAATGGAATGTTGTTTAATATAATATATAGATAATAATATGTGTTATATTGTTATATGATATCATCCATACGTAAACCTGTGCTAAATTTTTATAAATATTCTTTTTCTTCTTAAGATACCAGAAATTTATTCTAAATGGAACTTTTAAAGTAATCAAAATGGATATTATTAAGTGTTATTTATTAGAAAATTCTACAACACTGAAACTCTCTAAACAAAAATACAATTACAAAATCTCTGCAACCAAAAATATAATTTCATAAATATATATTTACTTTTAGGCTGTAACATATTAATATCTTTAGTTTCCAAATTTCAATGTTGAAGAGTTTGGTGATAAATAATTCCTAATGATACTTGTTATGATTGTATAATACTCAATTAGAAATAATAAAATCCAGGTATCTTTGGTTTAGAAGAAAATCAATGTTCAATAAACACAATATAAGTATTTATTTACAGGAAATATATACGAGGGTGGGCTGAAAAGTTCATAGGCTGACGAAGATACTCTCATTGAATATGATCAAATTAGGTTTATTTTTCCT
The DNA here is from genome assembly GCA_963585895.1 of Sepioteuthis lessoniana. NCBI lineage: Eukaryota > Metazoa > Mollusca > Cephalopoda > Myopsida > Loliginidae > Sepioteuthis > Sepioteuthis lessoniana. The sequence continues at coordinate 48,732,236 of OY757922.1, forward strand.
CTTAGTCCTTTTTGCAGTCTACATACTTCTTCCAGTTTATTAAAAACAAAATATATTGAACAAATTAAACAGATAAAGAAAACTACCAAAATAGATATTTTACTCATTTAAAATTTCATGATAAGCAATATTTATCATAAAAGTAATTCCTCTTTCTGTGCTCTGAATTTCTTCAATGTTGTATTGCACAACTTTCACTTTCACATTAAAAATATGTGAAAATAACTTTTTGCATTTAAACACTAGAAATATTGAAAATCTAATTATGAGTATTGATATTTATTGACTGTAACTGACTTCCAAGATCTTTAACGGCTACTGACTACAAGTGTGTTTCGTGATTCAACAAATATGATAATCTGGCCAGGGAAATATCATGCATACATTTTTGATTTTGAAGTAGTTAAATTTTAAGGGAATTATAAATAATGTTAGAAATCCTATACAGTGGTAGCATTTTAGTGAAAGAGCAGTTAGCTGGGTCAAGTTTAAGTGAGGTTGTAAAAGGAAGAGCTTGTATGATAAGACTTAATTTTGTAAACCCCCACACCCAGGGTCGTTTTCTGGTTAAGTTAGATAAGTAAAAGTCTCCATAGGTGTGGGGTTCACTTAGCTTAGTCTCTCTATTTCTTTTCCTCTTAGTGTGAGGTAAGCAAAATGAAGGTAGGTAGGTAGTTACAACAGTATTAGCCCACACACACACACACACACACACACACACACACACACACACACACACACACACACACAAAACCCAGAAAAATATAAAAATTATGAACACAAAGTTTCATGTGATGTGCACAATCATCTGATGAAAAAGTGAGAAAAGTGGCCAGTTAATTGTAATTATAGTGTGGTGTAATGTCACATGTTAAAATGGAAGATTCTCTGCTGTACTGACATTGAGCACTTTTCCTTGTAAACTTTTCTCATTTGCACTTATCTTTTTATACTATATAATACCATATTATAGGTCTAATGGGTAGAGTGTTCGCCAATTGTCTGGGAGACCGGGGTTCAATCCCAGGTCGAGTCATACTAAAGACTCAAAATACGGTACTTGATACCGCCTGGCTTAACACTCAGCATTATAAGGTAAGGATCAAGGGTAAAGTGGAGCAATCCAGGGAATGGAGTAGCATCCTCCCCTACACCTCAGTGTAGCAGCTATTGAAAAGGGAGCCTTTGAGTAACTCTTGACTAAGGTTGCCAACTTTACTAATATAAAAATACATATATCTTTTTTTTGCTTAATGCTTTTTTATATTTTAAGAAAAATAAATAACCTAGTTTTACCTATATTCAGGTTGCATCAAAAAAAAAAGATGTCAAAATGAACACCCACTCACACACCCCATACCCTCCAAAAATTCTCTCTTTCAAATTACAACAACAACAAAGACAACAACTAATTTCCAACTTTTTGATACTTGTGCTTGAACTAATGAGGATTTTTTGAAACTTGAAGTTTGAACTTTCTTTTGCTTTTTCTTTTTTGTCAGTGTGTGGGAGGGGACACATTTAAAAAAAAAAATTGAATGTTGTTACCTTGATCAAAACATCCCGAATTCCAGCTTGTGTAGCAGATTATCCTCCGAGGAAATGCCTGCAGTGCCATTCGCCTAATTAACAAGCCCGACACTAAGGCTCCAGTGCATGCAGACAGAAAAGACAAGAATGATATGCTGCCCAGAGACGACCAAACAATGAAGGGCCAAGCAGAGTTTTGACAAGCATGTCCAACACATATTTCGACATAATTGATCAGTAAAACTAAATTGGCAATAACAATTAATAAGAAGATACCAAAAAATCCAAGAAGAAACAGACAGATAAACAAATATGGCTGCTTTTTAAAAGAATAAAAAATAAAAAAAAATTTTTTTAATGAAACAAAAATCAAAGAAATCCAAAATGTGGAAGTTTCTGAAAACAGAAGAATGGCACCGGTCATAGAAGAAATAATGATGTCTACACAAAATGGTTCTTTCTTATTTTGGGAATATTATTTGGGGTTAAATATTTATTAGCATTGTTGCTGTTATTTATTTATTTACTCATTTAATTCTATTTTTCTTTTGTGCTGGTGTCAGAAGATAAGGAAGAAGATAAGGAGTGGATATTGAATTAGGTTTTCTTATAAATAAAGGCATCTACATAATAATGGTATCTACATGGACTGAAAACTGTCAATACAAAAAAATAAGGGCTGAACAGACTGTTTTATTTATTGTTCTATTTTAAGAGAAACTATTTCTTTTGGGAACTAATTGATGTGGGTTACCAAAATTTTGAAGGTTAAAAAAAAAATTAATTTACACAAAGACAAAAAAGTATAAAACAATAATATTTTTTATCTATATGCATATACACTTTCCTATAATAATTCATGAAATGTCATTTTTATCTGCATGTCTTTCATCATATAACAATGTGCAATTAGAACAATCGCAACCAAATTTTATATGGCCTGACAAATTGGACTGCAGAGAATGCTTTCAGTCTTTGATACAATATCACCAATAAATAAGTACACTCCAAACATTTTTTAATAAAAACTTGATTTCTTCTAAGAGATCTGGATTTTATTACTTCTAGTGAAACATTATACAATCAAAAGAGATATTACGAAGTATTATAGTATCCCCTATAAATAAGTACACCCCAAACAATATTGCATAATATGTCAATTTGCTTCAAAACCAAAGATACTGGCATTTTATTATTTCTAAAGGAACATTATGCAATCAAAACAGATATTATTGAGTAATATTTATGACCAAACTCTACAGTACTTTAACCAAAAATCTATGCTGCTGACCAAAATTATTAATGCCAGTTCCTTCTGTTTACTTTTAATTATAGAGATTTTGCCATTTTATTATTATTTATAGAGATGTTGCAATTTTATTTATTGTTTAAGGGATCTTGCAGTTTTATTTTTGGTTACAGAGGAGTCACAATTTTATTTTCAACACTATTTTAATAGTGTTAGAATTTTATTTTTATTTATAAGATATTGCTGCTTTTTTGTTTACAGAGATGTTGCAATTGCTTTTGTTTATGGAGATGTTGCAATTTTTTTGTTTACCGAGATGTTCCTATATTTTTTTGTTTATGGATATATTGCAATTTTTTGGTTTACGATGTAATTTTTTTTACAGTGATATAGCAATTTTTTTATTTACGGAGATGTTGCAATTCTTTATGGAGATGTTGCAATTTTTGTTTATGGGGAATGTTGCGATCTTTTGTTTACAGAGGTGTTGCAATTTTTTGTTTACATAGATGTAATTTTTTTTGTTTATGGAGATGTTGCAATTTTTTAGTTTACAGTGATGTTGCAATTTTTTTACGGAGATTATTTAATTTTTTGTTCACAGAGATGTTACAATTTTTTTGTTTATGGAGATGTTGTAATTCCTTTTTTTCATGGGGTTGTTGCTATTCTTTGGTTATGAAGATGTTGTGATTTTTTGTTTTACAGAGATGTTACAACTTTTTTTTAAAATTAAGATGTTGCAGAGATTACACAATTTTTTTCGTTTACAGAAATGTTGTAAATTTTTGCTTACTGAGATGTTGCAATTTTTTCTTTTGTTTACAGAGATGTTGCGATTTGGTCTTGAGCTGTTTTTGCTAAAATGTGAATCGTAGTAGTTTCTAGCTGATCATGATAACCTCGGAGGTATTGTAGTATCAACATACAAAGCTGAAATCTTAGTTTTGTCAACATTTTCTGAAACTATCACATTAAAAGCCAAACTAGATTGGTATTTATATAATTAAAGAATTACATGATGAGGAAATAAAAAGAAGGAAGAAAAAAAATAGAAAATTTTGTTAGTCTTCATCTGTTATTCTTAATCAAATTAAGTAAATTTCAATTGTTTTGAATTTTACAGAAATTTCATTCTCGTTAGGCATAGGAGGCATTTAAAAAAAAACGATAATAAAAAAAATTGAACTTAGTTTAATGGTTAGCAAGTCAGGATAACAGATCATTGTTAGTGGGTTGGATTATCCATGGATGCCCTATACTTTTTGCCTTATGCTAGACTAAGCAAATCTTACAAAATTATAAGGGCACTATTCATAGGATAATGGTTTGCAAATTAGGCTAGAGAAGTATTCTTTGTTCAAGTTCCATTGGATCCCCCATACTTTGGTCTTGTGCAAAACTAAGCAATATTTAGTAAACTTTTTTTCGTGGATTAAAATATGGGTTGAAACATTTCTATATCACAAGATGTACTAGAAATGATGAAAGCATCAATAATAATTAGAGAAATGTTCATTAAAATTGATTGATTGTTAGTAAATTAGATTGGCAGATATATCATATAACTGTGTTTCTGACTGAGTGCCTCATAACTATGGCCTTGTAACAAACTAAGCTATATATGAGTAAACTATTCCAGCAGATGATTACTATTGTAGTGAGTTTGATTACTCCATACCTATGGCCTTGTGTCAGACTAAGATATATATTTCCTTTGCCATTGTGTAATGGCTTGGAAATTAGTTCAGCAGATTATTACAATGATGGTGAGTGTGATTAAATTATGAAGTTTATTGATAAATACTTTTTAATTTAAACAAATGAGACTTAAGAGATTTATTGATTTTGGTTTGGTTTCTTTGTTTAATGGCATATCAACCTTCGTAGGTTATTTAATGCCAAAGCAATCCATCTAGAAGAACAGTTGTGATGCTATTTCACCTATAGCTGGGAGGATAAGGGGGTTCATACTTTTCCCAAGAGTATTTGTCTGAAAGTGACTGTAATAGCACAACTTGCGTACTACAATTTCGCAGTCCATTTAACATTTTTGTTTCTATTCTAAATTGTTAATTCTAAGCAGTAGTGCTATGTAATTAGTTTATATTCCCAACTTAAAGAACTACCTATAAACCTAATTAGTAATGTTTTTATTTAATATGGATTATCCTTTTCATAAGACAGATAATTTGGTAATTTTTTTTCAAAGTTTGGGAATTTGAATTCAAAATGACTAGATATGCCTTGTAGCAAGATAGCTTCTTATTAATATCTGTTTACTGTAGGAAAAAGCCTACTGATGAGAGCCTTTTTATTCTCATCAAAAATAAAATATTTCTATGTTAAAAGGTTCTCCTGGGTCCAGTAAGTAACCATACCAAATTTGGTTACTTAGTGTAATTGTTATTATTGTAGAAAAAAAGAATCTACAATCCGGGTTCAAATCCTGGATGAGGAAGTTTGCATTTCCCTTTGTACTAATTCCCTTAAGAAAGGCATGAATCCATCTCTTCCCCCCCTAGCTAATGTTAAATAGTAGGGCTGACTGGGTTCTTTTTATCCTTGGTAAGGCAATTAGTAAAAGAAGGAAAACTCTGAATTCAAGCTAATGGAATTACAATTGACTTTATGTTGCATCCTGTCTGTGATTAAGATGTTGGGTAAATAACCTCATCAAACTGTTTAGCCATTTGAGTAGGACAGCAAGCAACCCTTTCCCAGTTATTGATATAGATTCTGCCAGTGGTTGGTTGACAATATATGAAGGTAAAAGAACAATGTCAAGGGTTGGAAAAGCATTAGAATTTGGTTACTTGAAAAGTTTGTTTTAGTACTTGGGATGTGAATGGAGAGTAGGGTTAGAATCCCTCATTTCCAATAACATCATCTTTATTCCAAGATGTGCTTGATACTCTTTTGCCATCTGTCCCTATCGGTCATTGCCCTTGACAAATCCTTTATACAGCATTCAGTTGTGCACAGAGCTGATGAATGTAAGATTTTGCAGGTCAGCTAAGATAGGTATGTCCTTGAGTAGAAGTTCATAGGAGGATGTCATTTATGAGTTCATTCATCTTAATTGGATGTTTTGTGAGATGGGAGGTAAGTGGTTGTACAGATGCTGTTTTGTAGGGTACAGTTTCCAGGAGTTGTTCAAAACAGCACACAACATCCTAGTGCAGTCCCTATCTCACTTTTTCTCCATCATTTTGTAAGAGTTCTGCCATAAAGTATTACTAACATGGTTAACAATTAGAAGAATTCCTGTTTTATTTTATGAGATATCAGATTTCGATATGGTAGTTAACCACTCAATAGCAGTTCATGCCTTCACTTGCTTATGTTGACATTGCTTTTGGTAAATGGTTACAATGGTCTAAAAAACTGCTTTTACAAAATATCAACATTATTTATTATTAAACTTCACATCCACTATTAAAATATTTCTCCCATGAAAATAAAAATTCTTTAATTGGTTACATTGATTTCTTAATACTGCAGCACTGACACAATACATGTTTAGCTAAACACCAAATTTATTGGAGAAACTAACAGCTACAAAATAAGGGCAATAACCATATATAAAGAGATATCAATAAGATAATTCAAACTTCAGCTGTTTATACAACCATGGCATTTTCTTGAAAATTAATTTATCACATCTGACCATAGAGTATTTTGAATGCACATCAACTAATATATATAAAAAAACTTGAATATTCTTACCAGTATTAGATCGACCATATCCATGTATTATACAAACTATTTTTACATATTTTCAGTCCAAAAGTTATTGGTGCATATTATATATGCAAACGAAACGATGATTTTTTTCCAGCCACATGGCTCCCAATATTTTGGGATGTGATGACTTAAAGTAATTTATATTTCTAGACTAAACTAATGTGCTTTATGCTGTTACAGAGAAATATCCACAAGAATGTGCTTTATGCTGTTACAGAGAAATATCCACAAGAATGTGTGTGTACTTATAATTGTAAGCTTGTTGAATGTTTGTGTAAATATAACTATGTATTTGCTCTGAATACTGAATAAAGTTTGTGCTTTAAGACATGATGTAAACAATATAAAATCTTACTTTTAGTCTGCATAAACTGATCAAAAGTTTTACAACTGGTAAATTTAGGTTCAATTTCATAGCCCAAAGTTAGGGTTGCATGTTATACACAAATAATTACATTGTAATAGTGAATAACATTCATATTTTGCACAACATTAGCTATAAACAATAATTACAGATACTTGAAGCCTTAATCATAAAGCTAAAGCCCACAATAGATAAAATAGCTTTTTATCTTACAAAAGGATGTTTCAAATATTTTTGATAATTGATTTATGCACTAATTCTTTGTGGATATCTTTCAAAAACCTTTCAAAATTATCACATCCTGTTAGATGTTGCCATGAAAACCAACTGATAGATTTTCTTTGTTTTACATTTTCTCAAGCTAAATCTCTGCTGCATAGCCTGGAACAGCCAGCAAGAGGAACCAGTCTCAATGTGAACTCAGATAAAATAGAGTTCATGTGTTTGAATCAAGATGGTGTTATTTTCTCATTAAACGGCAATCCTCTGAAATTAGTTCACCAGTTCATATACCTTGGTAGGTATACATAGGTAAGATATGAATTGCTATTGACAGGTTAATCACCATATGAAAATCTAATCTCTCTGATAGAATAAAACAGGAATTCTTTCATGTTATAACCATATTAGTACTACTGTATGGTTATACCACTTGGACTTTAACAAACCTCCTGGAGAAAAGCTAGATGGGAACTATACAAGGAAGCTGAGTGCTGTTTTGAATAAATCCTAGAAAGAATGCTCTACAAAACAACTCATATACGGCCACTTACCTCCCATCTCATGAACCATCCAAGTTAGACATGTTGGACACTGCTGGAGAAGTAAGGATGAATTCATAAGTAACATCCTCTAATTGCCTCCTACAGATGGACACACCAGTGTTAGCTAACCAAGAAAAACTTACATTCATCTGACACTGGATTTCCAAGAGTGATGAATGATAGGAACAGAAGGCAAGAGGGATTTGAAGGAATAAATACAATCAGCATGCCTTGATAATGATAATGATGATGAGGAAGATAATGCAAAAGTCAGCATTCTTTGAAAAATATTCATGAAGAAATTTTAACATCTCAGCCTGTCCAAAGACAACAACACTCATGACTCATTCTTGTTCTTTTATGGCCATTATGGCCATAAAATTTTCATACAAGATGTGTATTTAGATGGAAGCGAAAAAGAACAAATTAAGTATTAATTTTCATCAAGAAGCTGCATTGGACACACTTATTCCTGTGAGTTTTTTATTGATTGAAGCACCTTTGTAACTCCTTTTTTGATTAGGGATGAATCTAGGAGAGAGTACATTTTTCGAGAGTGACACACAACTCGATAACAATTTTATTAACTCCTCTATTCCTTTGTTCGATAAAAATCAAATTCAGTCAATTTTTTTATTGATATGTTTTTTTTTCCTTTTATGACATGATCATGGAACTACTTTCTTGATTGAACACTTTATTTGATCAACCCCCACCATGATGTTATGAACTGTGTGTTCAATCCATTGTCTTGTTGTTGGCATCAGGAGAATTTTTTAAAAATTGACTTCCATTTTTTTTTTATGTCATAAGTCACAATCAGGAGAGGATTAACCATTCAACAAAAAAAAAAGGCAAAAAATAAAATGGGAGTGCCACACTTGGTTTTTGTTTATTTGTTCTTTGTTGTTATTCTTATGAAAATATTTTGCCCGATGATATTTTGAGTAAAAGCTTATTGCTGATAAACCACAGAAAAAATAATGAAAAATATTCATCCCATTTGGTTTGCTGAATTTCTCGTAGGATTCTTAAGCAATGAACACCATCTCCTTTGTTATTATTTTACTCCTTGTGAGTTTTCACACCAGTTTTAACTGGTTGTCTCTTCCTGAAGTCAGAGTGTTTGGACTCTTCTAAGTATTCTAGCTGATCTTAGCAATGGTATGGCCTCTGATTTCCAATTCCTCCAATCTCTTTTCCTGGGGACCATTCCAATTGCACCAACTACAAGAGATATCACTGCCACCTTAAGCTTTTTCAGCTTTCCAGCTAGATTCAAGTATTTTTCAATCTTTTCACATTTTTTCATTTTCCCATAGGGTTTCCTTGGAACAGCGAAATCCACAAAATTACAAATTGATTTTTTTTTTGTTAATCAACACTCAGTCTGGCCTTCTGACTGGAATTGGGTAAATCATTTGTAACTCAAAATCCAAGAGAATTTTATGAGTTTCACTTTCTAGAACCATATGTCAACATGGTCAAATTTTAATTTCTTGCACAAATCCCAGTGGATCACCTTTCCCTATCCAGTTTTGCCAAGTCTTGTATTGCTTTTGTGCCAATTTGCTGTATTCACTTATGTGATTAAACATTTCATCAATTTTACCACATAAGCTACACTTGTTATTTTTCACTGTATGATCAATTTTTACTTTGATTTATTTCTCATGGCAGTATTTTTCTTCTTCTTCTTCTTCTTCTTCTTCTTCTTATTATTATTATTATTATTATTATTGATTTATTTCTATTTTTAGAGACAATTTGCTCAATGAATAATGATTTTATTTTACATCTATTAACAAACATTCCTGAATATTTAAAATTATCAAAGTTCATTCCCTCATCTCTCAGTTTACACTTATTCACTCACAGTATCAACAAAATGTGCCTGTTTTTATCTTTGGTATGATGTAGATTATATGAATTACTTGTTTTTAATGATTTTATATTTACAACATACATATTTTAACAATATAACCCTGATATAACCCGTAGTTGTTATCAGGGAAAGAGCAATGGGGGCAATATTATTGGGTGGTATTCATAGTATTGAATGGCTTTAATCCAGTCCTGATTGCAATCCTAGGTATATAAAAATTTCACCTTTAATAATATACTTATGTCATTTGATATGATAATTTTATATGCTGATTAAATGTTAAATTTAAACAATTTTGACAAACAAGGCAACACGTGTTGATAAAAAAATGTCTGAAACTGTAACATGCTGATTTTATAATATCAGTCATGAATTCTCTTCACAACTGAATCTTTCCTTTTTATTTTTACTTTATATACAAAGTAAAAATGTCGAGTTAATTTTTTGTGTCTTTGAGTCTTTTTTGATTTGTTCACTTCCTCTAAATTTTGATTTATTCACTTCCCCAAACTTTGATTTATTCACTTCCCCAAAAATTTGACTTGTTCACTTCCCCCAAAATTTGATTTGTTCACTTCCCCAAATTTGATTTATACACTTCACCAAACTTTGATTTGTTCACTTCCCCAAAATTTGATTTGTTCACTTCCCCCAAAATTTGATTTGTTCACTTCCCCAAACTTTAATTTATTCACTTCCCCAAACTTTGATTTGTTCACTTCCCCAAAAATTTGATTTGTTCACTTCCACACACTTTGATTTGTTCACTTCCCCAAACTTAGATTTATTCACTTCCCCACACTTTGATTTATTCACTTCCCCACACTTTGATTTGTTCACTTCCCCAAAATTTGATTTGTTCACTTCCCCAAATTTTGATTTATTCACTTCCCCAAAAATTTGATTTGTTCACTTCCCCAAACTTTGATTTATTCACTTCCCCAAAACTTTGATTTGTTCACTTCTCTAAACTTAAGAACTTATTTTTTGAGTGCACTGTCATCTTTTATATAATACCCTCAAAGTCCTCAAATCTTGGTATGAATTTCCAGTTTAGCAAAGAAGAAAAAAGTTACATGGAACTGGACTTGATGTGTATGAACAAATGTTTCACCAATAATATTTTGTTTAAAAAGTATCAAGACTGGCTTCATAATATTTTTTTGGTTTGTCAAATTGGCACTGACACTTCTAGACAAAGTCTACATGTCTAGACATCATCCCTTTACTATATAAGTTGTTCAATGGTGCAGATGTTTTCATTTACATTTTGGATTTTTAGATTTTTTCGAATTTAAAACTTCTGACTTTGTGCTTTTTAACTACTCCTCACATGGATAGCACTGTTAATATCTATGGCAGATAATCTATTCTTCTAGAAACACCTGTTACAATCAAAGCTGATCTCAAAGGACATTTATAGCCAACTTAATTTTAACTCAGTGCTCTATGAAGTAGATTGTAAGCATTCAAAAATAATTTCATTAATAAAAAAGCAATAAAAAGCAGCATTAATTCATTAGAAATAAAACTTTTAATCCTCTGTTTTATTGAAATTAAGGCATCACTGTTCTTCTTAGATTCAATTATTTATTTATTTATTTGTGAAACCCAAATTCTCCTTGTTACAAAATCCCAACAGTTTCAGGGGAAGCTTTAATCCATTTTTTAAACTTTTATGTTTTTTAAAAAGCTATTTTTTTTTTCAAAATAACATTTCATGACCCCGCCTACCTCACCCCACCCAGTTTAAAGAAACCCAGTATTAAGTGGAGATGCTCTGAAATGGTTTTCTGCCATAAGGATTACAATTTGGGAAGGTTTTAATGCAATAAACAAATTCATTGTTTACCTTGAGTTCTTTCAACGGTAAAGTTAGTGAGGAAATGGAATTAAATACTTTCTGCAATTGTCTTACATAGTCTGGAGTCTCTCAACAAAACAGCATTAATTTAGTTGGTTTAATAAGAGCAGCATTTAAAACATTTACTGGTTTGGGAATAGTGAAGAATTGAATTATGCCAAAGAATCCAATGGAAAAGAATGCAAGGTTGGAAGCGATTTTAGAGAGAAAGAAAAAAAAAGATAGATGAATAAAGAGATTGAGAGAAAAGAACGAGGTAGATAGAGAGGATTATACTTAGATAGATAGATAGATAGATAGATAGATAGATAGATATGAACAGACTGAGCAAGATAGATAGATAGATATAAACAGACTGAGATAGATAGATAGATAGATAGATAGATAGATAGATAGATAGATAGATATTGAATGAGATATATAGAGACAGAAGGTGGAGTGATATGAATAGAATGAGATGGATTAATAGATAAATATGTTTAAAGATTATTGATTTATCGATAAATTGAAGGATTAACGTCTCCAAAAACCAAAACAAAAATAAAAGTGAAAATAAATAAATTTCTAATGAATAGCACATCACAATTTATCCTTTTCATTTAGACAATATCTGTTATTTCATTAAAGTCATAAAATGAGATTTCACTTTTGACAATTTCTCCTGAACCCTTTAAAACAAAACAAATAACAACCACTAATTCCTTTTTTTCTTTCTTTTTTTTTTATCCCTTTTTCTCTTTTTTTATTGTTGTGGTTGTTGTTCTTTTATAAATTTGACAGCTCCAGGAAGAGAGAGGGTAGCATTTTGAATTAAAATCTTTCATTGCAGCCTTAAAACAATTTTAATTCATTTATTAACAAATTGCTCTACAGTTAAACACTAGAAACCAGAAAATTTCGTTAGGAGATTTTATTTTGCAATTAAATTTACAAATTGTAAGCAAACGAATGCTTTGAATCTTAAACACAGGAAGTCGTTGCCCAAACCTTGATTCACTTATGATTTTAGTTAAGATAAATAATGCAAAGATGTGTTGATTATTGTGTAGGTATTTCAGAGTAGATTTGATTTTGTCAAAGCTTTCTACCCTGACATTAAGATAAATTGATACATACTTAATCTAATCGATTGATTCTTTAATAGATTGGATGGCAATCTTGTCTACATTATAGTATTTATCAAGATCATTATCACTCTTTTGAGGTTATTTCATTTTATCAGATCTTCTTTTAACCATGTTGGGTTTGGGTAAAAACTGGATAAAAAACAAGAAAAAAAAAAGAAGTTTTACTTGCAATTTCCACTGCACTATACAGTTATTAACTGAAATTGGCATCCACACCAAATAACTGCCTTGTCAGCAAGGTTTAGAATACACTGAAAGTACCCCCTACTGTGAGGTAAGACTCCCCACCAAATTAAAGAGTGTTTTGGATATGAGAATAAACTGCATCTGGTGAGGCAGGTCCACTTCTAGAGATCTGGGGAATGTGGAGAACCCCTTCATTGTCATTTCTTCCAGGTCTACTGACCCAGACTGGTAGTACCTGTTAGGGTTGTATCTATGGGTCAAATAGATCTGTTTGAAAATTATTTCTATTTGATTGGACTGTGTACCAAAAAAGCCTCTCTTAAGAAACAACAACTCAAAAAATGTCAAGATGAACATACAATGAACATGTTTTCTTATCTTTTAGGCATAAAATAATTGTAGACAGGTTGACATGTCATTAAAATCAATCAATCCATCAACCAGACATGTTCTCACTTTGGCTGTTATTATAGCCACACTGATCTTCATTAGATATCCATAACCTCCAGGGAATTTCAAATTGAACCCTTTATTTAACCATAGAAATTGTTCTCATTCTATTATTCATGTCAAAGGATATCTTCCTTGTTAATTTATCTTTAAGTCATTCATATGTCTGTTCAACAAACTAAAGTAAAAATGGCTTTGTGTAGAACCTGATCCAGGATTTGAACACACAGGCATCAGTTAACTGAACACACTTAAACCAACACTTTTATCCACAATGCCATTGTTTTACAAGAAAATCTGGTAATGGTAACAGGGAACCTTAAAACTAATACTGCTTTTGTATTTGGCCAATCATACATGAGTAAATGGCTTGTTGCCTTAACTGTAGCAACATTAGGAGAGGGAATTTTTAATTAGAAAATATCTCCCTCTCAAAAATAGGCACATTGTGTTATATAATTATCAGATGCTGATCTTCCTTCACCAACTTGCATTAAGCCTAGCTTTAGTCATGATAAAGCCGAATTGGGATAGGAAGATTATGTTGCAGCAATTTTCTAAATAGGGAGAGTCAGACTTTGTTTGAAATCTCAAATTTGAATTCCAACTACTGGTATCAAATCTAAATACTTCACCCATTACAGCAAGTTCATGATGCTTAGTAAGCTTAATCTAATACAATACAAATTTGAGTAGGAAGATTGTGTAGCACTAGCTTTCTAAATAAAGAGAGCCAGCCTCTGCTTGAAATCCCAAAATTGAACACTGACTACTGATCCCAGTAAGAAATACTTCATTCATTTTTGTAGGTCCATGATATTTACTAAGTTAATCTCATACAGCAAAAAGACGAATAAAAGTTGGGAGAATATGTTGCAGAACTCTCCCAAATAAAGAAGGTCTTCATCTCTTTGAAATCTCAAACTTGAACACTGACAAAAAGAACATAAGGTATATATATATATATATATATATATATATATATATATATATATATATATATATATGTGTGTGTGTGTGTGTGTGTGCATCAAAAATGCTAATGAAGAAAAACACATTAATTTTAAACAACAGACATTTATTATTCAACATAATATGACTGACTGGTAAGTTTTAAGACATCTCAACCCTTGGTGAGTTATGTTATACTGAAGACAATTTAATCATTATGGTCTTCAACAATATATGATATCGAAATGTATCTTCACATTCATTGTAAACAGATAAGCATTTCATACTTAGTTACAATATTAGTGTTTTAAGAGTCAGTATATTAATGTTGTTCCCAATCCTTTTTAAACAATATTTCAAACATCTATTTAACTCATAGGAACCTAACAGGGTTGGAGTGGACTTGGAAATAATGGCAGTAAAGGAATGACTCTATGCTCCTCCAAATTCCAAAACTGGAGCCTCACTACCAAATGTAGCGTCATTCCCAAGATATGAAGCTGGTTTAAGAAATTCTTCATCATGTAATGTATTCTTTGAACCTCTCATCTTCAGTCTCACTTATTTCACTTCATACAGAGTAGAGTCACTCCTTTGTTGTCATTACTCCCAGGTCCACTCTGATTTGAAGTAGTCGTACTTATCTAGATCCCATCTTTGAGTCAAATAGATTTATTATTGAAATTATTTGTACTTGATAAAAATATTTGAAACTATATAATTCAGTGGTGAATATATTCACATACATTGAACATTATACAATCAAATTTTCAGATCAAAATTCAGCTAATAATGACATACCAGTTGATAAGATTTTTGCACAAACCTCATATTTTTGAAAAGAGGAGACCAAACACATATCTATTGATATTTGTCACAGCTTGTCTAATGAATCACCATTCTATTCATTTAAAAGTAATTCTCTGGAAGAAAGCAAGAACCTTAAAATTTCTACATTTACAGACTTGAATACACTCACATGAAAGGTATTCATGAAGTGTTACAATATTTTTGCCTGACCAAGAAATATCTCATTGACCAACCCAATTTTTATTTGAATGTTTTCAATAAAAATAAGTTGTACCATTCTTGAAGTAACTGGAGAAACCGTCAAAAGACACATCTTGAAACCTTAAATCATTTAGATGATTTTTACATTCATTTGATGTGAATTTATGTTCATAAACAAGAAAAAACTTTTTTAAAAATGTATACATCCTTCCTTGCTGGCTCTTTTTAGCCATACATGCATATATTATTTTACTCCTTTTGAGTTTTTTAAACTAGTTTTAAAAGGTATTTTTTCTCTAGAGTCTAAGTGACAACAAGTTTCCTCAGCTCTCTGGGACTCTTCTCAGTATTTTAAGCAATCTTAACAATGCTATGGCCTGGATGATATCAATTCTTTCCCTGATCTCCAATTCCTCCAGTTTTTACCAAGCCTTTGGGGACCATTCCACTAACTACAATTTGCCTCACTGTTACCTTCAGGTTCCATGACTTTTTCAGCTTTCTCGAAAGATCTAAGTATTTGTCTCTCTTTTTACTCTATTTCATTTTTACTCTGTGGTCTATTTCAATGGCAAAATCCACTAGATGACAAGTTCATTTCTTCTGCTTTATAAAAACTAGATTTGGTCTCCCAGCATGAATTAGGGGATCTTTTTTTTATCAATCAGTCCCAAAGAATGGTGCTCATTCTATTTTCTAAGACAGATTATGGTTTGTGCATATAACATTTGCTTATATGGTCCAATTTCAATCTTTTTCCCAATGGATCACCTTTCCCACACAGTCATGCCTACTCTTCAACTCCTTTTGTGCAAGTTGGCTGCATTTGCTAAAAATGTGATAAACCATTTCATCTATTTCTCCTCTACTTTTACTCTTCTGTTGCATATAATGATTTTCACTTTAATATAATTGGACTTTATAGCATAGTTTCATGCTGCTTTTAGAAGATGATTATTATTGTAATTATTATTATTAAAAGATATAATAATATTTAAACAAATTTATAAATAAATATTTATAAAGCTTTCATAATGGAACCCAATATATATATATATATATATATATATATATATATATAGCCACAAAGCTGCAATAATATAACCTCAAAGGTCTAACTACAATACCACAAACAATCGTAAGATAGTTGAAAGAGACAATCAAAAAACACCATGGTGGGGTACTGGATGCTCTAAACGTGTGGCCCTGAGCAATACAAAGCAAATCTTAATAAATAATCTGAAGCAAGAACCTACTTAGGACTGAACTCACAACCAATATGCTTACAAGGCTCGTTTTCTAATGAATGCTCTGTTGTAGGTACAAAATGGGTAGACAGTATATAGCCCAGTTAAAAGAGAAGGGATAAAAGTGAGAAAATAAACTAAAAAAAAATTTTTTTTAAATAAAGGCAAATAAAAGTCAAGCACATAGGCCAAAATAATTATGCTTGACTGATAAATTGAACAATCTTGTTTATTGTGGACAAAAACAAAATCAAAAACGACTTCATTTGATCAGAGTGGATAACAAAGAAATTATCTAGAAATATCTTGTCTCTTTCTCTCATTATTTCTTTACTCTCATCATCTTAGTCGTACCAAATAATTCCATATGATGATGGTTCAACTGTTTGACTTTTATTCTATTTATTCGATTTTTATTTTTTGAATTTTTAACTAATCTAATGCAATTAAATTTTGCCCAGAGGTGAAACTATCTGTGACTTTTTCTCTCCCTCAGTTTCTCTCTCTTGTCTCTGTTCAGCCATCATGCTATGGTAACTTGATTTGCAGAAAACTCACATCTTTTCTATCTTCATCATTAAATTTCACTTGCTCGGTGCACGTTTAAAACTTTGCAAACTTTTTTTTAGCAATGAATTTTTCTTTTACATTTTTTTTTAAATTACTGTAATTTTTAATTTTTTTCTTTTTATTTAGAAGATTCTTGTTTGAATTTTTTTCCCCCCATACCCCCACTACTGAAATTTTATAGTTTAAGGTTTCATTCTGATTCTCTCTCTCTCTCTCTCTCTCTCTCTCTCTCTCTCTCTCTCACTCTCTCTCTCTCTCTCAGATTTTTTAATCAGATCTCTTAAAAAAATGTATAAAATAAAAATGTTCATTAACAAGTTCTCCATTTAAAAAAAGATTTTAAAAATATATTTAAAAAATATATAAAATAAAAATATATTTTTAAAAGTATCTTACAAAACAGAGAACTGAAGACAGAATAGAAGTTTTCTTTTATTGATTTTTTTTCTCTCTTTTTGAATTCTTTTCTTTTCCTTTTTTATGAAACAATAAATCCTTTTTGGTCTGCGTATTGGGAAAATTATAATTTTTAGCCTGAGTTCAAGTGAAAATAAACATAATCTTTCATTTTTTCAGCCGAGAAACAAACATGAAAAATGTTTTTAAAATCTGATATTTAGTTCATTATTACTAAATAACCACAACTCTTTTCAGTTTAAAATCTGTAAAAGTTTTTTTCTATTGTTCTTTTTTTTTATCTTTACCTGCTAAAATTCTTCGTTCTCATTTTCAAAGAATGAAGGAAAGAAATACATTCTCAACAAGAAAAAATATCATCTAAAGTAATATTTTTATATTTTCTCCAAAGACTTTTGACAATGCCTGAAACATTGTTTGTAATCTCCTGTAAAAATCATTGCCCTAAAATAATAAACCAATTAGAATTAATAAGAATTAAGTGATCTCTATTAAGCCCTGTCATTAAAAACTCAAAATTATCTCTGTTGTTTTCTTGATATTTTTATTGATTCTTATCATATAAACAAAATCAAACGGAATAAGTAGCCTATGTCAAAGTTTTGACATCAGCATTCTTTCTGCATTTTGTCTTATTTCTTTTTATTCTTTCTTTTTCCTCATCTTTTCACTTTTACTTTTTTTCTCTTATTTTTTCTCTTATTATAGCTGACCCTAGAGGCAGATTTTGAGTTAGAAACACAACACTTTGCTTTGTGAGTTCATATATGTTGTTGAAAGATTAATGTTTATGGTGGTCAGTACAAATATAAACAGTGACCAAAAAACTGTATATATAAAGAGAAGCACTTTATATTTCTAATTTATAAGAGATATATTCAAAAAATATCAAAACTGTTGCTGTATTTACAGAGACAGAAATGAACAATGAATTGAACATTAATTTTCTTCAGAATAATCCCTTTTTGAATTCCAAAAACTTGTTCCACTGAGTTTCCTACTGGTCAAAACACCTCAGAAACTCCTCTTTTGATGTGGCATGAAGCTGCATCGTCATATTTCATTTAAAGCTCTCCATATTCTCACATCTTACTCTTCAGATAAATTTTCAGAAGCAAGAAAATTTTGAAAGGAGTCAAGTCTGAGGAAGATGGAGCATAGTGCAATTTCATAATCTTGTATTTCCCAAAAAATGTGTAATAAAAAAAGTATTGAGACAAGCTTCATAATTATTTTTAATTGACATTGACTCATCTTGATATTTAGGCTTCATCACTATATTATATAAAGTTCCCAGCAGTTCATATATATTCCGTTGAATTCTAGATTGTAAATTTAAAAATTAAAACAAGGTTAAGCTTCACACCAATTATTATGATAGTAATAAAAATAAAGTGGACTAATAAGTAATTTGAGATACAAAGAAAAAATGAAAACAGGGATTAAATAAAATGGTTGTGAGAGCTGTTTTACTAGCATTGATGTTATAGGTCTGAAGGTCACATCTTAAGAGTAGTCAAGATATTCAATGCTTATCTAATAATTGAGCCATGAATGATCATGCTTATGCTTATATCTATGATAATAGATAATATGATAATAGATAATAAATGATTGATAAGAACAGACTGAGATAGATAGATAGATAGATAGATAGATAGATAGATAGATAGATAGATAGATAGATAGATAGATAGATAGATAAGAACAGACTGAGATAGATAGATAGATAGATAGATAGATAGATAGATAGATAGATAGATAGATATAGAAAATACAGAGAGAGATAGGCAGAAAAAGAGAGAGAGAGAGAGAGAGAGAGAGAGAGAGAGAGAGAGAGAGATGGAAAATACTGAGATAGATAGATAGATAGATAGATAGATAGATAGATAGATATGAACATGGTGAAATAGATCCAAATATAATCATAAACAAATAAAAAGATATAAATTTGCCAATAATCATACAATGTTTTAATAACTTTGTTTATTTTACTTGCAAACATAATTCTTACTGAATAAAACCTACAGTTGCCTTTTTAATGAATCAATATAAAAAAACAGCCAATGTCAATAAAAACCATTTGTTTCTTTATCTAACACTTCCTAAAACAATAAGCTACATTGTAGTATTATGTGAATTTAGTGTTAAGTTTGGTTTCAAACAAGAAGCAAAAAACAAAAAAAAATGACTTGAAAGAATTGAATGAATAAATGAATGAACGATAATATTGTTGAGAGACAATCAATCTAATCCCCCAAAAGATTAAAGGGATATTTTTCTATTCTCTTTATTTGTTTTATTTTTTTCATTTTATTACTTTTTTATGATTTACTCTTTGGGGTGTGTATAATTACAGATTATTCATTCACTTTATTAATTTTTATTGTAAATTTTCCTTTCTTTCTTTAACCAAATCAAATAAAAAAAGATGGCTGAATGCTCTTAATTGTGACACTTAAGGCCAAAAGAATATACCAAATTAGGCAGGAATTATTTTTACATAAAAAAGAGCTTCAATAATAATAATAAAATTTTTTGTTAAATTCTTTAAAAAGATATTAAGATTTTTTTAGATAATAATAAATATACATATTTAGCCATTGCATTATTTGAAAATTGAAAGATATAAATCTGCAAACAAAAAAGAATTTTTAAAATATTTTTTTGTTTTGTTTAGTTTTTTTTGTTTCTGAATATGTTTTTGATTTTAATCAAAAGTAGTCAATACATAATCACCATCCGTTTATGTAGATAACAACGGCTTGGATATTTCTTCTATGATAGCTGAGTGGTCAGAATATTGAACTTGACCCTGAGGTTCACAAAAATCATATTTTTCTGATTGAATGATTGATTTTAATGCCATGTCAACCCATCTGGGGTCATTTTATACCTGGAGGATAGGGAATTACATACATTGTATATTTATATTTACATTTTCAGTGTAGTTGCTAAAGAGTTTATTTATTCATTTTTTTAATATTTCATTTTAATGATGTCTTAGAATCCTCTCAAACAGTTTTTTTTATAATTACTTTGTATGATACTGATTATGTTTACATTTATAACTTTTTGTATGATTTTATTTCTCTCAAGAAGGACAAAATGTCATGCATGTCGACATTTTCAAATTGGGCCTTCATAGTGTTTGTGTTGAAAAGATGTTGTCTAATGAGAGCTAAATCTCTGCATTCAGTGAGAAAATGTTTAACAGTGTAGCTTGTTTGATATGTTATACACTGTGGTTTTTCCTAATATTTGAGTAGAAAAAGAATGAATGAATCTTGAGTGAAAATAACATTTTGGTATTTTTGAAAATGATTAAATATTCTGATATTCAAAAAAAGTATTAAATGACACGAAGAAGAAATCAAAGATTATATATATAATAGCTCTATTCTGTCAGTAATAATAGTATTAATTCCTGACCACTAACAATCCCCTCTTTTCTGATTTTTATTGCATTTCTAATTTAAGTATTTATCTATTATACATAATAACCCTCTTCGATCAATGGTGCTCGAAATAATTCCTGACCACTGACAATCCTCTTTTCCCATTTTTACATGCACAACATACTTTAAAGTGTTATAGGAGGCACACTTAGCATAATACTTATTATCATAGGAAATGGAATTGGGGAACAGAGTTCAAATCCTGGATGAGTCTGTTTGTGTTTCACTTCACTCTAATGCTCTTGGGAAAGACATAAATCCATATGTTCACCCATTAGTTATTGGTAAATTCTGAGGCAGACTCAATTCTTTAGCTTTGGATAGGAAACCTATCTAGGAGAAGGAAAACTGAATTCAATCCTCTTGTGCCATGTCCTACCCATAGCGGAGGGGTTGGGTAAATAGATACACTAATGAGTAATGATACTTTCTTAATACATTTGCATATTTTTGCATATGTACAGTAATATTGTCCATGCATATGTATTTGAGTGTGTTCAAAAAGTATCAAGGCTGAAGCTGCATTTACAAAAACAAAAATGAAAGATGATTTTCTTAAAAAATTGTCCCCTTAGAATTCAGTACATGAATTCCTGCAAGTTTTCCATTGGTCAAAGAACCTCTGAAATTTCTCTTTTTGTGAAGCTACACTGTCATATTTCTTTTGATGTCACACATGTCCTCATGTTGAAATGAATTTTGAAAAAATCATAAGGAACTAAGTTTAGTGAGTATAGAAGGTGTTGCACTTGCACAAACCTAGGTTTCACCAACAACTGTTGAGATTTTTAGTTTAGGTTTAGGAAAGAAGAAAAGTTTGAAAATGAGCTTGGTGTGATGAGTATGGAGGTAGCAGCACTTGCACAATCCTGTGTTTCACCAAAAACTGTTGAGATGAATTTTCAGTTTAGAAGAAAATAAGCTTGGTGTGATGACAATGGATGGCACTAAAATTGCACACACCTGTGTTTCACCAACAACTTCAAATCAAAATATATTGAGCTATGGCACAGATTTATTGAGATTTCATCTAGATATATAAACGGTAGTCTAGACATCAAGACATTATCACTTTCAATTAGGAACACATCTTCATTTGTATTTTGAGAGTGAAAATGTTTAAATACTTGTTGCTCAAGCCTCATATATATACTGATATGTACACATCACATATATATATATATATATATATATATATATATATATATATATATATATTTTATTTTATTTCTATTTTAGGTTAATCCCTAACTTTAACTCTGGCAGAATGAAAAAAAACCCAAATGATCCAACTTATGAATAAACAAATACACAAATTGATATTTGGGAAAAAAATTCCATTAAAAAATAAAAGAATAAAAACATATGTATTGTCTGAAAAAAATTGACCAATCTTGTTATTTCAAGCCAAAAGAAAAAACTCTGACAGAGAGATAAGTTAAACAAAAAAAGTGCATGATACGGAGTAGAGCAAATATAGATATAAATACCAAATGGGTCAGAAGAAATCTACCAAGGTTTCACCTTTCCGGATCCCTATGATAAAACTGGGTATCCTGAGGATCCGGAAAGGTGAAACCTAGGCAGATTTCTTCTGACCCATTAGGTATTTATATCTATATACTTATATATATATATAGATATATAATGAGGCACACATGGTGTAATGGTTATCATAGTAGGACATGGTAGCTCAAGTTCAAATCCAAGACAAAGCTGTTTGGATTTTATATCACACAATATCTTTGGGTAAGTTATGCATCCAACTATTCGCAGTCTCACAATGGCTTCATAGAGCAGTTTGGGTTCTTTAACCTTAGAATGGCAACTGGTCAACAAGAATTCAAATACATTAAACTCAAGTTAAAAACTTACCTTGTGTCACATCCCACTCATGAGGAGGGGTTGATAAATATATATATATATATATTGTCATCCACAGACAGACTGTTTTTTTGTATCATAACTCTTCAATGTGGCTAGATATATGAGGTTCTCAAAGCTGGGATTGAAACCCAGCTGACTATACACCAGCCAGAGATTCTACCACTCAGCCACAAGGAAACACAGCATAAATGAAGGCATTTAAATGCATATGTATCACTTTTGTTTTGTTTACATATATATACATAACAGCAACTGAGAGCTTGATTAATTTGAAGAGTTTTGCATTGCTCTAATGCCAACCATTAATTCCTTTGCTATAGAGCTAAAACCCCCAGGGGTGGGGAGCATATATATCGTCATCCACAGACAGACTGTTTCATTGTATCACAACTCTTCAGTGTGGCTAGACATGTGAGATGCTCAAAGCTGGGATTGAAACCAATATATATACATTTGAATTATTTGTCAATGTTAATGTTTTGGTTTTTATATTAAACCATCATCAGGGCAATGTTAATATGATATGTTTTATCTTCTAAATTAGAATTTGAGGATAGTTTAATATAAAAAAAACAGATTATTCTACTATAAATAACTTCATCCTCTAAAAACCTTGTTTTACATATTTTATATTTACATCCCGTTGGATTAATTTCCATTTTCTCAAATACATATATATGTATATGTATATATGTATGTATATATACAGGGTGTGATAGGTGAATTGTCTAAATTGCACAAAATTAAAAATGACACTGACATCTCACTTCATCTGATATATTTTCCTAAATTACATAAAAATATCTTGAAATTCTATAGATTAAATTTATACAAAGAAATCCCATTAGCTTCAACCATAGCGTTCAATGTCTTTGGAATCTCCAACAAGCCTTTTGGACCATCTCCTTGTTTAAATTGTGATGTGCTGCTATTATCCTTGCTTTCATCTTATCTTCTATGTTGCACACAGTTTTGTTGGTCTCTTACTCAACTGCACCCAAAAATAATAATCAAGGGGATAGCAATCTGGAGAGTTAGCCAGCCAGATGTTAGAGTGATATGGTCACAGAAATTTTCTTACAGCCAACACTGGGTCGTCATGCTCATGTTGCATTGGTGCTGTTCCTAGATGTTGAGTCTTCCAATAGCCATCTTCTCCATCCAGGGTGGCATTATCTCCTCCAGGCACTTGATGCAGGCCTCCATGTTGAGTCTGAGGCCATGTAAGAAAATGAATGGAGGCATAACATCATCATTGCTTGTGACCACTTCAAACACCATGTGGACTGAGTATTTGGTTTTCATTGATATTGGTTCATCTTATGGAGAGAGAGCCAATGGTTGTTCTATGATTCTGCCAGAAATTTTTCTCATCTGTGAAAAACTAAAGCATATTCATTTGGAGGCTTGAGTTTGTTGATTAGTTTTGCAGTGCAGTTTTTCCTCTTGTCCTTCATGGTTTGTGATAAAGATTGGCTCTTTGTCAACTTGTATGAAAAATGCCAAATTTTTTTTATTATTATTTCCATTTTAAAACAAATGGTAGGCACAAGGCCTAATAAATGCCAAATTTTTTTGTGCACTACTTACCTGATAAGAAACTCAAACACGCCCATATCCCCAGGCTATAGACCTGATTGGGTTGCTGGGATCATTATCATTCATGGCCTGAATCTCAACAACAAATTCAAGAGTTCATTCAGAAAAATCAGAGTGAGGCTTCTGTGCTGTCATACCTTCATAATCACCAATGGACTTATCTAACTCTTTTTGAATCCTCTGTACTGTCCTTAGATTATCACCCAAACACTGAGAAATCTACATATTGGTGCTTCCAGCATGCTCTTTCCAAATTTCTGGAGGAGGGAATTGTGTCATGGTACTGCTTTTCTTACAGACCCTGCCTAAATGACTCTAGTTTGCTGCACAGTAGACAAACCTGAAACAAAGTGCATGCACAAAATTATCAATTTTAAACAGCATCAATTTAACCATCACATCCTATATATATATATATATATATATATATATACAAGGGTGGGCTGAAAAGTTCATAGACTCACCAAAATACCCTCATGGAATATGATCAAATCATTGATTTGGTTTGGTTTGATTGTTTTTTGTAGTATATCAACCCTTTAGGGTAATTAAATCCATATCCTGTTTATATATATATATATATATATATATATATATATATATATATATATATATATATATATATATATATAAATGATTTGTAGGCAACATTATTTTAAATGAACCAGAGCTTGTTTTTTTTTTTGCACACAATCAAATGTTTTCAAGCATTGATAATACTAATAATTCTATTTGATATCAATCATTTATTGGCACAGTTTAAATGGATTAAACTATTGCAGTCTCAATGCAAATGGCCCACAGCCACTGCTTCTGACACCTTTAAGATAAAATAGGGTTGGTTATTTGTTTGGCACAAAAGCAATTTGAAAAATATGTTTAGGACAATCATAGCTAGATGTTTAGATTGGGCCTCTCTGACAGTCTGTCTAGCCGAGAAAGGGTCAAAGTGGAGTGTTACAGGACACCAAACCACTTCAGCTGCTTGGTCATTAACTGCTCAGCAACCAGAATCCCATCCTGAAGCATTATGAGTTGTCACCCACAGCCAACAGGTCACTCTGTTGGTGGGGATCTTAACCTTCTGCAGGGGTACAGTCAGCATATTCTACACTCCCAACTGACAGAGCATATGACCAAATGAAGTTTATTATTTCATCATAATCCTGCTTAGAGTCCACACACTTCTTCCATCAGTGCTTTCATCATATTGGTTAAAGTCATCAATAGCAGATATGATGTCATCATATGAACTTTTCAACCTACCTTCATATATGTATACTTTATATATATATATATATATATATATATATATATATATATATATACTCATGTTCACACACACACACACACATATATATATACATGTATAAATACATTCATATATGCACACACACATTCACACACACACACACACACATACACACACATACACACACACACACATGTATGCATATATCTATCTACCAAGTGGTGTAATGGTTAACAAACTAGGTAAGCAAACTAAGTATTGAATTCACTTCTCACTGGGTACTCCATATCTTTGAGCTTGCGCTACGAGTAAGCTAAGCCTAATAAAAAAATTTAAAAAACATATGCATCTTTACAGTCATATATAAATAATTACATTTTTGTCACCTTGTGTGATTGGATTTAATTGCAAACTTTTATTGCTGCTGTTTGGTCTTCATTTCCAAAATTAAAAATACTCAAAATTTATTGAATTCATTTATGATTAATTTTCTTTTAAGCTATTGTAGGAATTTTTAAAATGATTGAAACGAAAATAAATGATTAAAATGATTATTTTTATTAATGTATTTTATGCCTTGGAACTGAAGATATTTCCTATTTTCATTCACTTGTGAATTAGTTTTTTTTTTTTGTAAAGATTTTTCCATCCTACAAAACTGAATTTATACATTTTACTTTTACACACTAAAGAAACCTTTCCTATATTATCTTAAAATCGCAGAATTTTAAAGTCATCTAATTCAGATAATTCCTCTTGATATTAAATCTATTTTTAGATTCAGTTTATTTAATTTTCAATTCTTTTTTTTTTTCCATTTCAGCAAAATATAATCTTTTCTTCATCATTCAGGTATATTTGAAGATTGATTATATGTTCACATTATTTTGGAAATTGTCAGTACATTAAACTAAGATGAATAATAAAGTTATTTGATAAATCTAAACTTTACTTGATGACCTGTGAACAAGCTGAATTCCAGTTTAAAAAATCATTTGATAATGATACTGTTACTTCTATTTAGGAAGAAGTGAAGGATTCTAATTCGCATTTCATAATAATCTATCCATCTCAGTTTTTCATATCTATCTATCTATCACAGTCTGTTCATATGTATCTATTTTTGAGTTTTTATTTACAAGATGGCACAAAGACATAAAAACTGTGACTTTTACGCTACCTGCACAATCAATACGTCTTTTAAGTGTCACTCCACTCACTTGAATTTATATATATATATATATATATATATATATATATATATATATATATATATATAATTTTATAGTATAACCTGTTAAATTAAAAATTTGAATGATTAAAAAATAAAACTCCGTATGAATGCAAACTCCACAAAATCATCATTCACTTGCAAACTGGACTGAAAATTGCTTTATTCTCAAAGTTAAAGCGTTTAGAAGTGAACTGTTATAATATAAATATCGATATAAAGGCCATTTTGGGGGGGGATTACAGTTACATACATGATAGTTACCACCACAGATTCAAGTATGACTATCAAATGATATTATTTAGTAAATGATTAAGTAACTATACCATGAATCTCTTTGACTTATCAAGCCAGTGAACATTTTAAAATCTCTGGCACAATTTTGGCACCTGAGAGATTACTGATACATACATATATATATGTACATACATACATACATAAACACACTCACACACACATATATATATATATATATATATTGCAAACAACTGTTATATGCTTACATCCTTAGGTATCAGGAGCAAAAAGATGTTACTCTTGTTGTCAACCCTGACAAGAATTCAGTCAAGAGAGTAGATGAGGTAACAATGGGTAAACCACTCTCCCATAACTACCACAACTGGTGAGACTAGTGAATAGTTGAATTAAGCACTTTGTCATGAGCACCATAAGTGTTCAGGCAGTCATAGCAAAAATCTGTCACACTCAAACCTGACAGTTCAATCAACAGTCAGTGAGTCACCTTGTGGGCTAGCCATTTCCTATAACAATCTGACTGCAAGTGTTTGTGTATAAAACGCACAAACTTTGGACTACGAAAATTCACCAAAAACATTCTCATGTATAATACTCATTGATTTCTTAGAATTTGTAGTTGCAAAATTTAACCAAAATTTAGCATTTGTTTAAATTTTTATCAGTGTTCGCCAATGGCCCGGGAGACCTGGGTTCAATCCCAGGTCGAGTCATACCAAAGACTTTAAAAATGGTACTTGATACCACCTTGCTTAACACTCAGCATTATAAGGTACGGTTCAAAGGTAAAGTGGAGCAATCCTGGGAATGGAGTAGCGCCCTCCCCTACACCTTGGTGTAGTAGCTATCGAAAAGGGAGCCTTCGGGTCACCCTCGACTATGGTCGCTAACTTTACTTTACTTAGAGTAAACATACGGACATGTTCACTCAAAAAAGTAACGAGCTTGCAGTTAAAATAAGCTCAGATTAGGAGAAACAAAATTATAAACAATCACACATTTCAATGGATATTTCTCTGTAACGGCATAAAACACATTAGTTTGGACAATAGATATAATTTACTTATAGTCATCCTATCATGAATATTATGAGGCATGTGGATAGAAAAAAAGTTAATTACATACTTTTTTCTGGCTGAAAAATCCAGGAAAATAGTGCCTCATGCACAAATAAATATGGTACTTACCTAGGCTGTGGTATCAAAAAGTTCTTACCTGCGTTGTGAACCTTGACAGCGTCCAAACAGCCCTCCAAAGTTTTCCTGTTACCGACTGCACACCCGCAATCCTTTCTCTTCTCAGATGTTTCTTTTAACATTCTTTTCCGTGTCTGTTCTGCAGTAGATTAACTGTAATAAATGTGTTTTTCTAACTTCTGTCCTTCTCCTGGCACCCACAGCAAATTGTCCTTGTGAAGATGCTTACACGCCCACCCCGAACCGACCACGTGCGCGTCCGTGTGTATGCATCTGTATTATTTGCATTATTGCTGACCATTTAAGTATCTGATGATGCTACAAGTCAACAGCCCCCGTCTCTGTCCTTTGAGGCCGTATATACTGCCCAGCCAACCCTTCTCATCGGTCCCTGTGGCTGACCATGTCCGGCTAATAAGAAGATCGCTTTACACGCTTGCCGAGAGACCAGCGCTGGACAAGGGCCAATAAGTTGTTATTTGACATCATTAGTCTATTAAGTGGCTTTATGGGTTTACATTTAACACCAACACCTGCCCCTTACTGAACCCCTTTGCTTGTTCGACCGTCCGTCCGTCCGTCTCTTCAGCCAAATGGTCAGTGTCCCCCTACCTTGTCGACTGGACGGAAAACATGGGTAAGGGAAGATGATATAGCCACAGACCTTAGAAATGAATGGATTTATACAGTGACACACGCATAGCTGCACTACAAAAGGCTTCTTATTCTCAACATCAAGAAGTCATTTCTTTCTTTCTTTCTTTCTTTCTTTCGTCTATTTTCTTTTCTTTTTCTTACTCGCCTTCTCTATTTCTCGTATACATTTCTTTTTCTTTCTTTTTTTCTCAAAATTTTTTATTATTTTATTTTCTGCTATTTTTCATTTTTTTTTCTTTTCTTTCTTCATATTTATTCTATCTTCTTTTTCCTCGTCCTCTTTTCTTGCTGTTATTTCATACTATATAGCCTTCTTCTTCTTCTTCTTCTTCTTCTTCTTCTCTCTCTCTCTCTCTCTCTCTCTTTCCTTCCATTTTTTTCTTTTTCTTTCTCTTTTTCCTCTTTTCTTTCTCTTTTCCTCAGGTTTTTTTCTCTTCTTTTTTCTTCACCATTTTCCCTTACTTTCTTTCTTTCAATTCCTTCTTTTCAGCATAATTCCTGCTTCGATCTTTTCGTTTCTTTCTTGCTGTCGTTTTTTCTTTTCGTGACCCCCTCATCTCTATCTGATGTGTCCGTTTGTTTGCCCTACCGGTAACAATTTGTTGACTCAGATAACTCCCGAGTCCCTCAATTAGTTGGGGTTTTTTTTTGTTTCCCCCACCCTCATTTCGGCCCAGCAGCACCCTACCTGCTCGAATTATCTGCCATCACCTTGAACTCTCCATTTCACCTAATAATTCTGAAGCTAATTTATTTTCTTAGAAGAAGGTCGCCGGTCTTTTGTAGACGACCGCCATATGCATTACAATTCAAACAAAAACAACATCTTCTCCAACAAAAAAGTTAAAAAATTAAATGATTAAAAAGAAAGTAAGAAAAAAAAACATAATTGCCAGTAATCAATATCTTTTACAGCAAAGAAGACTTGTTAATTTTAATGTTTATATCGTATCGTTAAAACGAAATGACAGGAGATAATTCAGCAAGTGCTACTTAAATAGTATCAAATATTAAAATTAATATTGATAATGATATTAATATTAATAATAATATTAATATTTATAATAAAAACTGATTGAAGATAACTTCTGAAAATATACATATAACAGTTGATCAATATTATAAAAATATTTTTGATTAATAACAAAAAATTGCTTAGTTTGTTGCCAGTATTGAGATGCTGTTCACATCACCCTAAAGCAATTAGTTCTCTCTCTATCTCTACATACACACACACACATGTATATACCTATGAGAAGTGTCTTGAAAGTAAGACTTGTCTAGGGTTATTTTATGCATAGAAGTTAAGAAATTGCAGTCATTGTACATTCATGTGTACGTTTTTAGTGAAGTTATTTCTTGAGATTTTTTTATCACATGGTCCAATGAAATATGAATAATTTTCAATTTGACCCACAGATGGGAGCCTACTAGATACTATCACTGTGGGTTGGAGTGAACCTGGGAGTAATGGCAATGAAGGGGTACTATGCACTCTTCAAATTTCCAGCCTCACCATCAAATGCAGTTTAGTTGTCCTACCCAAGACATCTCTGTAGGGATAGTAAAAGTAAAGTTGGTGAACATAGTCGATGGCGACCAGAAGGCTCCTTTTTCAATAGCTACTACACCAAGGTGTAGGGGAGGGCACTACTCCTTTGCCAAGATTGCTCCACTTTAACCTTGATGAGTACCTTACATTGCTGAGTGTTAAGCAAGGAGGTATCAAGTACCATTTTTAAAGTCTTTTGTATGATGCGACCTGGGATTGAACCCAGTTCTCCTGGACCATTGGCGAACACTCTACCCACTTAGCCAATGAGCGTAGGGATACATTCAGCATATTATAAGCCTTATCAACTGGGCAGATAGCTTTGGAGAAATGACAAACAAGCATTACTTTCAGTACAACACTCATATTGATAGAAGAGTGGCTTGCTCAAAGATTTCTTACATTTTCTTCTTAAGTGTGGTGTGAATGATGGGGCAAAATGCAGGGAGAAATGAATTTGTGCCTTTCATTAGGGAATATAAGCAGTTCTGGCTGAAATTTAAAATAAATAAGTTGAGACTATTTTAGAGCATTCTATGGTCCAGTGTCTAGCCAGCACAGTTTGTTTGCAACATTTTCATTTTTTTTCAATTTTTCTTGGCCTATCAGCAAGGCTTAGAATACAACTGTATCCTTTGCAGAGGGATGAGACCCCTACCCAAAAAAAGGGGGTGTCATGAGTATGACTCTACACAGAATCTGACAGTTGACATGCTGACACAATCAATCAATCAGAAAGTATCAAAACTTAATCCATATTTTTAAGACATTAGTAAACAATGAATGAAATATTTTTGAAAAAATAGTCCCCTTGGCATTCAACAAGCCTATTCCACTGAGTTTCCAATTAGTTGAATCACCTCCAAAATGCCTTTATGAGAAAGAAATTAAATTCTTATAAAATCTGTGTTTTATTTTTAAGTTTTATCATATATATCACTTTGATTATTTTTTAAATGAATAAATTAAATTAGCTGTTTAATCAATGTGCAACAATTAATATTTTTAAGAACAGTTGATAATTCTCTTAAATGAGATAGCTACTTATCTACCCCACCCAAAAATATGGTAGGGTCCATAGGAAATAATTTTATAGATATAAAAAAGAACTCATTTTCTCTTCCAAAATTTGGGGGTTTGTTCATGTTCAAAAAGTATGGGTATTAAAGATGTGTCAACCAAAACAGAAATGAACAATGAATGAAATATTGATTTTAATTTCCTCCAGAATAGATCTTTTAGCATTCAACTTCAACAAGGTATTTTCTTTTAAAAGATCTTTTTTTCAACTGATAATTTGTCTGTACTCACCTATTGCGGAGAAATAAAAACCATACAATTAATGTTCTCTGTGATATATATGAATATATTATTTCAAAATGACATTTTTCTTCTATAACCAAAAGTTTGACTTCTCGTTGTCCTGTCAGTTGGGCATAGAATACATTGACCATATCTCCTACAGAGGGATAAGACCCCTCCACAAAAGGGGGTGTCCTGGATATGATACTAAACCACATCAGATGGTGAGTTCCAGATCTAAGCAGTGTGAGGTATTCCTTCATGGGCATTATTCCCAAGTCCACTCTGACCTGGAGTGGAAAAATATGTTAGGGTCCCATCTATTGGTCTAATAGATCTGCTAAAACAAATATTCATATTCGATCAGACTGTACACAAAAATAAAAATTCTTATGAAACAACTACACAAAAACGTAAATATGAATAAATGATGAATGTAATTTCCTAACCTCTAGGCATAAATTAACCATAGATGGGTTGACATGCCATTAAAATCATTCAATCAATCTAATGACATTTTAAATAATTTCTATTCGTTGTTTTCCCATAGCAGACAATATTTTTAGAAGTTTTACTTTATTCTATTTAAATACTATTTTATAGACTATATTTTGTTTTATTTTATTTGACACTAAACGTAAAGTTTTTAAAAATTCACTTTTCTAAAAATAATTAAAACAAAATGATTGCCAAAATTTATTTCAAATTTATTCTGAAATTGGCAATGATGATGTAAAATTAAAATATTCATTTTAAAAACAAAATTTGTATGTAGATCATTAAATACTATTTATCAAAAATTCTATAAGTTTTATCAGAAGATGAATAATACTTTTGCTAAGACATATTAATCTTATTTTATTGATATCTTATTCATTTTTTATTTACACATTTTGATTTTCAATGCAATAAAAGTTTTGTCGACTAACTCATATTTTCTTTCACCTTTTATATATAAAGCAGGTGGCAAAGATTCTTTCAGATTGCATCTAGATCATTCTCATACATCAACAAGCAACTTTTATTCTGTCATAGTTTAATTAATTCTTACTCTTATGAAATAGGTTTGTTTTAAATACACTTGTTAGAAAAAGGAAGCATGAATTGGAACTCTTCAAAATTAAAATTAAAAATAGTGTTTTTTTAAATATGGTAAATTATTTTAGATTAACTAAGTAACTCAAGGCTAAATGGAGGTTAATATACTGAATATTTATGAAGCTGATTTTCTAATTAAGTTTAATTATTGCAAATAATTACAAATAAATGCAATAAAAATGAATTATCATTAAGAATAATGTATGCTGTAAATAAGTTTAAGCAAAAAGATGAAAATGAGATGCAAAAGTACAATGATTAGTTGTAAATGAATTTATACATTTTCAAAAATCAAAAAATATGATGATTAAATATTTATGAATAAATACCATAAGAATCAGATTAATACAAGTTATTATAAATAAATAAATAAATAATAATAATAATAATAATAATAATAATTTATTATTATTATTATTATTATTATTATTATTATTATTAAAAATTTGAATATATCTATTTGATATATACAAAATTAATTTTTGCTTCTCAACATGCACTAAAAGATCCCAAATTTTTTGGATACATCTTATAAAAATGTAGAGTTCTTGGCTTGTAAAAATATTTCATGAGTAAAATGACAGTAGATTATTAAATAATGCCTCCAATCCAATAAAATAAGTTTTAGGCCTGATAAAATTATGAAACTGGCATCAACATGAATTAAATTTATTTTTCTGCAAAATGACAAGTTTATTTTTCAAGCTAGTCATCATTTCATGGCACGTATTTTCTAAATGTTCTATCAACTTTTTTAAGGTTGATAGAACATGAAAAAAATATCTGGTTAACTTCTGATCCAAATTCATTGTGCATAGAAAAATGGTGACCTTTTCACATTTCTTTCAACTTTGGAAACAACCAAAAATTTGATGGCACTATACAGCATGAATTTCAGGCTTTTCATTGTTTTCAATGTTTTTTAACTGCATAGTGAATTTGTATTGTCATTAAAAAAAAGTTCTCATTACAAGTTTTATTCTATGGACATTTTCACATCTTAATTTGAATTTTAGTTGTGTTGTTCCTTTGTAATCCTCTTTTGTTACATTCATAAGGATTCAATTGTCATTTTGTAACCCTTTGCCAATAGAAAACAATTGGCTTTGCTTAGGGGGAAAAAGAAATTGCTGAAACTTCTAAGGATTGCATAGAGTGATGGTCTGAAGGTAGCAGAATATACCTTATGAGGAAAAATTCCCCATAATTGGCCAATGATTTCTTGGTGTTTTATAGTTGCAACATGAAAATAGCTATTATTATGCACCAGATGTAACAAGAGGTTAAGTAATCACATTCATTGTATATTCATATTTACATTTTTTTTATGTAGTAAAAGGCTTTTCTTTTTCGTATATGGTCTTATTGATTACAAATGGTTTTTAAACAGAACTATTTGACATATGCATAGGACCCATAACAGGTCAGAGTGGACCTGGGAGTAATGATAATGAAGGGGTACTCCATACTCCTCAGATCCCCAGAAATAGAGCCTCACCATCAGATGCAGTTTAGTGTCATATCTCCTTATCTCTCTTCATTAGATACTGTTGTCATATTCCAAGCTTCACTAACAGGAAAGAAATTGTTTTGCTAACAGAAATCTCTCTCTCTGATGAGCCTTAAAATCAAATCATTATAACATATATCTTCAATAAGAATTTTTTTTAAGTAATTGAGATAACCATAGATTAAAATATAATGTTCTTGAATACATTGAAATATAAAAGAGATACAACATATAATTCTCAATAAGCAAAATGAATAAAAATAAATATTCAATTTTTTTAATTTGCCTGATATAAAAAATACATTTTTTTAAAATAAGATAAGCATTATGAAATTAGCTATTACAAAGCATATATGAATTGATCCAAATTAATTTGATATTACAAAAAATGTTTCAATTAATATATTTTCACAAAGTCTATGAAATAAGTAAAAATTTTAATTCAACTAATGACCATTAAACAAATAGATTAAAAAATAAGATATTATGAATCTTA
This sequence comes from Sepioteuthis lessoniana, assembly GCA_963585895.1. Lineage (NCBI taxonomy): Eukaryota > Metazoa > Mollusca > Cephalopoda > Myopsida > Loliginidae > Sepioteuthis > Sepioteuthis lessoniana. The sequence continues at coordinate 48,767,091 of OY757922.1, forward strand.
TGTCTACCCTTATATTTGATCAGAGTAAATTATCTCATAATTTTTCTTCTCTCGCAATATTCATTACTTATTAAAATAATTTCTTTTAAAGAAAAAATACTTGTGTAAAAAAAAGAAAAAAAGAAGAAATAAAAACAAAAAGACAAAAAACTAATAATAATTAAATAATCAGATAAAGCTTAACGTTCTTGTATTGATGTTTATCTATGTGGGACAAGTGCTGAGGAAGTATGCAAAGTCTATCTTTTCCATCTACGAACATCTGGTCGTTTCTGCAAACATTCACTCTTGGTAGAGCCTGTTAAATCCATGTGCAAGATTCAGAGATATTGAAATGTGTTGGATAAAGACAAGAAGCAATGATGATGATAGTGATGATGATGAGGAGGAGGGAGATGATCAGAAGGAGGAGGAGGAGAATGACAAGATGATATGATTTAAATGAGTCAAGTTTTTATTATACTTGCAAAATAAAATACACAAAAAACATAACAAAAAAACATGATTTAATTTCTCTGATAGTCATCATTTGCTCATATGCAGTATATTCAGAAAGTATTGAGACTGAAGCTGTATTTATCAAGTCAGAAATGAATAATGAATGAAACATTAATTTTCTTCAAAATAGTTCGCCTGGCACTCAACACACTTATTCTAGTGAGTTTTCTATTGGTTGAAACACCTCTAAAACTCCACTTTTAACATGGTATTTTATTTCTTTTAATGTCCTCCATATCCTCAAATCTTGCCATTAAGATTAGGAAAGAAGAAAAGTTTATACTGAGCAAAATCTGGTGAGTATGGTGAGTACTATACAAGCACAATCTTCTGTTTCACAAAACACTGCTCATCTGGAAATATTCAGAATTGATATTGACTCATTGAGACAAAGTCTACACAGCAGTACACACCTCTTCATTTAAATTTCAAATCTTTGAATTTAAAAAAAAATTAGATTCAGTTTTGATATTTTTTTTATCACATCTCATTCTTTTTCAGGAAATGGTTTTTTGAGAATGAAATTAAATTAATGTCATTTTTATTTTTTTGAAAGGTGCTCATCTGCAAGTTCAGATAAGAATCCTCAAGATAGCACAAGATTTCTAAAACATCACATTCGAATTTCAAAATCTTTAATTAATAATCCTTTTTGCAAAGCCATTTTTGAGTCGATTAGATTAGATATCAAATTCTTCATTTCTTTGGCTTTTTAGCAGAAATCTAGTTTGTAGCTTACAAAACTCAGTATTTAACCTACAATCAAGTTACACCAAAAGCACTGGTTCTTACCAGATCACCAAAGTTAAGCAAAGATTGCTGTGTTCAATGCTTAAATGGGTAACCACTTAGTTATAGCAGTTACTATGAACAAATTGAGACTTGCATGCCAGACCAGGAAAAGCTTAGTAGATAAAAGTCATGCTGAATACACTGGGCTCTAACCAAATCACTTGAGTTAAATAGTATTCAACTGTTCAATCTTTGATAGGTGATCACTGAGGAACAGCGAGAACAGTTACTACATTAAAAATTTCCTAATAATTATAGCTTAATTATAATTTAGGTCAACATATGCTCATCTTTAGTTAAAGATACCAGTTGCATGGTTGCTAGACCTTTTCTTGGGATAGCCGAGCTCTGAGCCCCCAAAAATCAGGTTTACAATACATAGTAAAATAGCATCATAAAATTATAGACTTACAGTATACAATAAAGTATTGTATAGCCCCTGATAGCTTACAGATATCTTTGCTTTAAGCTATTTTATCATCCCATTAAAAGAAAGACTGTGAATAGTTACAGTAGTAAATTTTTTTGATATCAGTACTTGATATGGTCTCCCTGAATGCAAAATATCAGTCACATAATTTTTCATAAAGTAGTATTCAGCTAAAACAACAAGGATCATTCAATAAATAAGGTGAATTTTACATTGGAAGTTGGCAATAAGAAGTGCTGTTTACATTGCATATTTTTTAAAGAAATCAATAATGATGGGTTCTCTCCATGGTTTGTCTCTTTGACTCATTGTAACAAACCCATGTTGACCCCATTTGTAAACATTCTTTTGACTAAAAAATGTTTCTTCATCCACATCACACATCTTTTCTGTAAATTTTACATTGTTTGAACTACTCAGCCATCAAATATTTGATCATAGACCTCTGTTCAAGCCTGTTTGATTTGCTGCCATCTTGAATAATCTTTGCAAGATTGAAATATTTTTTAATATAAATCAATTCCAAACAATGCAGAGTTTATTTTTTATGAAAAAATCTCTTTGAATAAATTTGTATTTTCCTTATAATGAAATATAGAACAACACTCAGCTCAAAATATTGGACTTACGATGTATAAGAAAAAATCACTGCTTAAAATTGAACCTATAAACTCCAAGGGTTAAAATTTTAAATTTAAAAAATGTATGTATACTATGTGTATATATTCATATGTGTGGTATATATATATATATATATATATATAAGTAAAGTTGGCGACCATAGTTGAGGGCAACCCAAAGGCTCCTTTTTCAATAGCTACTACACCAGGATTGCTCCACTTTATCCTTGATACGTACCTTATAATTCTGAGTTTTAAGCAAGGAGGTATCAAGTACCATTTTTTAAGTCTTTGGTATGATGTGACCAGAGACTGAACCCTGGTCTCCTGGACCATTTGCGAACACTCTACCCACAATATATATAGATAAATGTTCATTTGTGTATATAGACCATGTGTGTATATACATATGTGCATGTATGTGTGCATGTGATAGTATATATAAAATTTTTCCTACAAGAATGAGAGATTTTACCTATCTTTACCAATGTTTTTATTCATTTTTTTTTTGTTTAGTTGGTTTTTGTTTCCTTTTCCTGCCACATCATCATCTTTGCCATCATTCCTGATCCTATTTTTTGTGGTCAAGTTTTATCTTGGTGAAAAATGACCAGCATCACTTTTTAATCCCATTCATTATCATCTTTTTCTCTCCATCATCCACTTGTTTGGAACTTCTGCACTGACATATGATGAGCCGCCAGTTTTTTATTTCGTTTCATAAAAATCAATTCAGTTCCTTTATCGGATTATCAGGTTTTGAGGATGAACAGGATAAACAGACTTTTTTTTTTTACACAGGTTAAATTACTATACATATATGTGTGAGTGTGTGTACATGTGTGCTGAAAATAAATTAGTATACAGATATGTATGGGTATAAGTGTGTATGTATATGGGTGTGTATATAAGCAACTATAAGTGTGAATGTGTGCACTCACATGAGTATTTGTATGTGTGTGTGTGTGTGTGTGTGTGTGTGTGTGTGTGTGTGTGTGTGTGTGACGCAGGCACAACTGTATGCACATACAAAGAAGCATAGCATATATATAAGCATTGTATTTTTTATCCATTCATTGATCCTTATACACATATACACATGTACATATATGTGTGTGAATGTTTGTGTGTGTTTATATATATATATATATATATACACACTCACATACAGAGGTACATCGTTACATCCTAACATTAGGACATATGCGTATATGTTTCAGTATATTTTAATATATATGTACATTTGTAAGCAACCCAATGCACACTCACACACACCACACATACACACAATATATATATATATATATATATATATATATATATATATATAATGATGATGATTTATGAATATTTCCCTATTACATAAACATTTGTTTTTACTTTTATAAGCAGTCCCTGCCACTGTAAAGATTACAAATAATATAATAACTGATTTGACAGATAATAAGCATTATCAAACCATATTATTGAAGAATTAGCTGATAACAGGAAATTCCATTCGGGATATTATTACAGATTTATAAGATATTCAAAATTATCAAATGCCTACATTATATAATCAACAGTTAATTTCACTTCCTGCTTTTGGCACTAATAGAATTTTGCAGATAATCTTAATTGACAGGTTTTAAAGAAGAAATTTATTGAGAGCTGATATGAATACTATTACTACAATAAATTGTTATCATTATTGATAATAATCATTATGAAATAATAATCATAATAGTAACTATTATGATTATGTTCCTTGCAAGTTTTTCACACCAGCTCTAACTGGTAGTTTTTCACTGGTGTCTGAGTGACAACAAGTCTCCTCAGATCTCCAGGATTTTTCTAAGTATCCGTGCAGATTTTAACAGTGATGTGGTCTTGATACTTCCTCTAATCTTCAGTTCTCCCTGTCTCTTTTCCAGCTTTTTTTGGACTATTCTAAGGCCTTCAATTACAATTGATATCACCATTAGCTTCAGGTTCCACAACTTTTCCAACTCTCTGTAAGTTCCTGGTATTTCTGGTGTTTTTAACTTCTTTTTATTTTTAATGTATGGTCTGCTGGACTAGCAATATCTATGAGAGTTCTTCTTGCTAATTAACACTAAGTCTGGTCTTCTGGTTGGAATTGATTAATCTGTTCGTATTTTCAAGTCTAAGATTCTGGTTTATGCATACACCATTTGTCAACATGATCAGTCTTTGGTTTCTTGCACAATTCCCAGTGGATCACCTTTTCTGCTAAGTCTTGCCTGCTCTTGTATACATTTTGTACCAGTTTGCTGCATTCTCTAATGTGATTATTTCATTTCTATCATGACACAGTTTATACTTGCAATTCTCCTGCAGATTATCAGTTTTTGCTTTGGCATAATTAGTTCTTGAGGCATTATTTTAAAGATTCATTTTCTTTCTTTAGGTTTCTGCTTTGTAGCAATGTTAAGGTCATCTCATAAGCAATTTCCTTACCTTGTTACAAAAAATAAATTTATAGTTGTTTTTCTTCCCATTTTTCTTTTCTAAATTTTTTTATTGTCGTTATTCTGTTTGTCCTTAAGTTATTTCATATTGATATTGTTGTTACTGGCTGCTGAGATCAATTTCTCTTGATTCTTTTTTGTATATTTTTGAGTCCCTAAATTGCTGTATCCACACTATCCTCAATGCTGGCAAATCATCTTCCTTCTCCTTTTCTTGTCACATAGAGTCTGTGTTATCTGTTGGGAGTAAGGTTTTGTGTATCATTATCAATTTCTTTGTTCTATGGTCCCTCTGTCTGAGTTTTTCCCTTGTCCATTTTGGGAAGAGTCTAGAGTACCTTACAAGACTGCCCAGATGGTTATTCCTTTGATTTGATTTCTGTTACAGAGTTTGGTTTCAAGCACACTTTTGGTTCTTCTGAAGTTCTTCCTTCTTACTTTTTCTTTCATCTCCATTTGATGGTGTACACTTCCATTATTCCCAAGTACTTGTAATTTTCTTTTTCTCTAAGTGTTCTGATGCTTTCCTGATTTGGCAGTTCTTTTCTAACACTAGTTTTTCTTTTTTATCTTTTTTCATTATAAATATGGCCCATTTTTCAATACCAAATTCCATTCCTATATCTTGGCCGGAGATTATAATAGCTTGCATTAGATCTAAGACTTTGATTGTAGTAGTAAGTCGGTGACCAAAGTCAAGGGTAACATGAAGGATCCTGTAGGGGTGGGCACAACTCCTTTCCCAGGATTGCCCCACTTTACCTTTGATCTGTACCTTATAATGCTGAGTGTTAAGCAAGGAGGTATCAAGTACCATTTTTTGAGTCTTTGGTATGACTTGACCTGGGATTGAACACAGGTCTCCTGGGTCATTGGCAATCACTCTAACCATTATGCCAATGTCTGGTAATTATTATTATTATTCTGCTCTTTATGAAACTGAAAAGCATATAAATGTTAAGATTTTCTTAGCAGAAAATTTAATCTTTATTGTTCTACTGATATCATAAACATTAAAATCTAGAGTGTTAAATGGAGTGGTGCTGTAGGGATTACATCCCTTGCTTTCACCATAGTACTTCTAATTGCTGCTAGATGGCATGAAAAAAGTAGCAAATAAAACAGCATGACAACTTTGAATTCTCCCTCTTTGGTTCTGTCTTGACAATGAGAAGTACCCACCAAGGAGCTCTTACCCCAACAAATCTTGTGAATCTTCACACAACTTCCATTCTACTAAGGACTCTCAACTTATTCTAAAATACTCTTCAGATGCATGATAGGATTGTACTCTTTAGTCTTTTAGTATTTCATGAAATTTTCTGAATTCATTCTATTAAGTTTGCTTGGTATTATCTGCAGCAAGCATCCAAATTGTGTTCCTCACTCTCAAATAGTTGTCATGGTGAGTTTTGGTCCTCAGATGCAACAAATATATGAAGAGAAACCTTCAAGTTGTCAAAATCAAAGCTCACTAAATTCAATGTCCCATTTATCGACAGGCCTACTTTGATCCCTTATCATGAAAATACTTTTCTGAAAGTCATGGTATTTCAGTTTTTCATTTGTCAGACACAATAATTGGTCATCATTATTATAATTATTTGTGATTTTTTTCTCTCTAGTTTTAACTGATGTTTTTTTTAAAGAAGTCTGAGCAAGAGCAAGTCTGCTCAGGTATCCATGTCTCTTCTAAGTATTACTGACTGATTTTAATTGTGCTGTGGTTTGGATGATCTCGATTCTTCCCCCAGACTCTGTAGTTGGTGTACTTGGAATGGTTTCCAAAAGGCCTGGGCCTTTGGGAATCATTTCAAGGACAATTTGTATCACTGACAAGTTCATGTTCCACAGCTTTTTCAGCTCTATAGCATGATCTAGGTATTTGTCAATCTTTTTCTTTCTTTTATTTTCATAGTATAGTCTGCTGTAATGACAAAATACACTTGACCAGTTCTTTTCCACTTTTTGATTATCACTCGGTCTAGTCCAGGATTTGTTGATCATTTTTATCTCAAAGTTATTTTTTTTATTATTATTATTATTATTATTATTATTATTATTATTATTATTATTATTATTATTATTATTTCTTTTCTCTTTATTCCCAGGGTGATACAATCTTTTATCAAGTCTTTCCCCTTAGATTTGAGATAAATAAAGGTTGTTCTTAAGAAGTTGATCAAATTAAGAATTTGAATAAGCCTGAGGATGGTTATATTAGCACATTTCCTCTCTACATGGAAACAATGTTATGGGTTTGATTTAGCCCTATTAAAAATACACTGACTACATCTCTTCTACAGAGAGGTAAGACCTCCTCTCTTGCAAAAAAGGGGTGTCCTGGATATGTCACTAAACTGCATTTGATGGTGACGTTTCAGTTCTGAACATTTAGGGAATGAGCAGTTACCTCTTTATTGCCATTACTACTAGGTCCACTCTAGCCTGGGAGTTAGGGTTAGATGGATTAATAGGTCTGTTAATAAATTGTCAAATTCGTTTGGACCCTTGGCAAAAATAAATCTCTTAAGAAACAACTACACAAAAATGTAAATGTGCATACAATTCCCAAACATCAAAGCATAAAATATCCTTAAATGTGTTGACATGCTGTTAAAATTAATTAATCAATCATTTTAACTGCATAATTATATGCAGTGGGGAGAATATTTAAGACTGCCGGATTGTTCCAAAGTAGATGTAGCCCTTAAGCTGTATTTGGAAACCCTTAATTAAAAAACTCACTCATCATTCCACAAATTCGTATGGATATTTCAATATTAATTTTTTTATTAACAAGAGAACTGAAGATTTGTTACGGACTTTTTAGCTGAGAGAAACTAGATTGTAATAAAAAGCTGGCAATACTTTCAACTATTGAAAGCGAGAGAGAGAGAGAGAGAGAGAGAGAGAGAGAGAGAGAGAGAGAGTATGTACTGCCAAATTAAGGATTTATGATAAATTTGTATCCTTGATGAGAGGAATTCTACTTTTCTGATTTAGACTGCATTCCTTCTTAGCGAACTTTTCTTACTTTCCTATAAACACAGCTTGTTATATTTATTATATATCTATGCAAGTGGCTAGTAAATATAAATACAGACTTGAAAACCAATAAAATTTCATATCTTATATTTATTTTCTTATTTTAGATGAAGCATTGTAAATCAATATCATTAATTTTGATAAATATTTTCTTTCATCTTTTCTTTTTTCATTTTTAGTGGCTGTAATATATTAAAGTGATGCAAAAAGTATTTTTTTTATTTATCCATTAGTTTATTTTTAAAGCGTTTATGGGCATTTGGAAAAAGTCCATTATTTTTCCTTTTCTTTTTTTGTAAGTTCAAAAGCACACATCTTAATGTCAACATTGTTTTAATAGACAAATTGATCGAAAAAAAATCGCTTTCTAAAATATACAAATTTGTAAAAACTATTTTCCTAAAATGCAAACTTATAAAAATCACTTTTTAAAAGTACCTTCCATATGACACTACATGGTGATGCTACGATAAGAGATAAATATAAAATTGGGGTTACCATAGTCATTAAATATTACACAGAGGAATAAAATAAAGAGACATACGAACGACGATATTCAACAAAATGCTGGCGTGAAAAATTCGCGAGTATAATGATAGTATACACGACGGGGTGGGGGAAGGTGATCCACTTGGAACTGTGCAAGAAATTTGAATTTGTCTATACGAACAAGTAGCATATACTCAAGCCGGAATCCGTCCTGGAGAACGAGACACACAAAATTCTCTGAGATTTTGAGATACAAACTGATTACCTGATCTCGGCCAGACGACCAGACCTAAAAATATAGAACGGCGAATTGAACGCCGAATTGAAGACTTTGCCGTCCCGGCAGACCACACACTGAAATTGAAGGAAGGCGAAAAGAGAGATAAGTACCTGGACTTTGCTAGGGAACTGAAAAAACAATGGAACATGAAAGTGACGGTGATACTAATTATAATCGGTGCGCTCAGTACAATCATTAAAGGTAAAGGAGCGGGAAGAATTGGAAATAAGAACACGAGTGGAAACCATTCAAACGACAGCACTGTAAAGATTGGCCAGAATACTGAGAAGAGTCCTGGAGACTTAGGGAGAGTCGCTGTCACTCAGACTCCAGTGAAAGACCATCAGCTGAGGCTGGTGTGAAACACTCACAAAAGGGTGAAATAATAATGATAATTATAATCAGTAATCACATTAGCGAACGCAATAAACTAACACAACATTAGATCCAGACTAGAAACAACTGGGTGGGAAAGATGATCCGCTGAGAATTGTGCAAGAGATTAAAATCCGATTAAAATATAGTCACAAGCCAGAATATGTCCTCGAAAATGAGATACATAAAATTCTCTTACAAACGAATCACTCAATCCCGAACAGAAGGCCAGTCATCGTATCACTTATAAAAGAAAAAAGAACTTGTCATCTGGTGGATTTTGCTATTCCAGCAAATCACCAAGTGAAAACGAAAGAAAGTGAAAAGACTAACAAATGCTTGGATCTTGCCAGATCACTGAAAAAGCTGTGGCAGTTGACGGTAATACAAATAATAGTTGGTGCACGAGAAACGTCTCCAAGGGCCAAGGGACTAGCGGAATTGGAAATCAGAGGAAGAATCGAGACCATCCAGACCACAGCATTGTTAAGATCCGTTAGAATACTTAGAAGAATCCTAGAGACTGGAGACTTGCTGTCACTCAGAGTCTAGTGAAAGACCACCAGCTAATAGTTGTTGCGAAAAACTCGCAAATACTACAACTACAACTAATAATAATAATAATAATAATAATAGAAGAAAACTTGCCAAATTGTGAACTTTGCGGTTCCGGCTGACCACAGAGTAAAATTGAAAGAAGAAAAAAAGAGAAGTACCTCGACCTAGCCAGAGAATTGAAAAAACTGTGGAATATGAAAGTGATGGTGATACCAATTATAATTGGTGCTCTTGGTTCAGTCAATAAAAGATTGATACTGGGACTGGAGGACTTGGAAATAAGAGGACGAGTAGAGATCATCTAAACTAAACCTTTATTAAGATTGGCCAGAATACTGAGGAGAGTCCTGAAGACTTGAAGAGACTTGCTATCACTCAAACTCCAGTGAGAAACCATCGACTAACGCTGGCGTGGAAAACTCAAAAAGGAGTAAATAATAATAATATTGCGGTCAGTGCTCAGTCACGAAAGGATTAGTACAGAGACTAGAGGATTTGGAAATAAGAGGATGAGTGAAGACCATTAAAACTAGAGCATTATTAAGATCGACCAGAATTCTGAGAAGTGTTCTGAAGACTTGAGGAGATTCGCCGTCACTCAAACTCCAGTGAGAAACCATTGGTAAACGCTAGTGTGAAAAAATCTCAAAACAGTAGAAAAATAATTATAATATGTATTTCCAACGTACATAACTTTAAAAAGAAGTTGATGCGTAAGACTTGAGTTCAAAAGTTATATATATATATATATATATATATATATATATATATATATAACTTTTGTACTCAACAGATTTAAAATTTAAAACTCTTACGTATCAACTTCTTTTGAAACTTATGTACGTTTGAAATACCTATTATCATTATTATTCGATTCTTTTGGGATTTTATCACTTTAGCGTATATATATATATATATATATATATATATACTCACAGTTCGTGATAACATGAAAAGTATATACGATCGATCATTTCAAAGATTCTTCTCTAACGGCTGATAATCCTATTTCTTTGGTGCGAACCTTAGTCTCCCTTATAAAATGTTGGAAGATTAAATATTTCATTTAATTTCATTTTTCTTCCTTTATATTAATTATTTTCATTTTTCACTGACATCAGTTAAATGACATCCTGTGAGACTGTAGATGTGTGTAGTCACCTCTTTGTAACCATTACTTCTATGTCCACAGACCAAGAACGTCGCGTCGATGAGGCTTAGAATACGATGACTGTATTCCCAGCAGAAGGGTAAGGCACTCATCAGGATCTTTTGGGTATGAAATTAACCGGCGTCTGATGGTGAGTCTTTGGTTCTTTAGATTTGAGGAGTACAGTGTACACCTTCGTTGCCATTTCTCCTAAGTCAACTGACCTGTTAGAGTCTCATCTATAGATAAAAAATTATTCCTATTCGATTGGACCGTGTGCAAAAAAAAAAAAGAAAAGAAAAAAAACAACTCTTAAGAAACAACAATACGAACAATATGAATAAGAATGTACAATAAATGGGATTCCCTATCCTTTAGGCAGAAAATAAACCTAGTGAGATTGAAGTGCCGTAAAAATTAATCTGTCAATCAATCAATCAATTTTTCAACTTCCTCCAAAAAAGGTTTTCAACGACCATACAAGAGCTCAAAATATTTTCTAAGACGTAATCAGTTCCAAGTCTCATAAATTCTGCACAACAAAAATTCTATACTTGTTTGGTTTTGGCAACAATACATAATGGTCCTTGGTTTGATAAATGAATTCTATACTAAGCTGCAATATAATGTTTTCAATTTAAAAGTTAATGACTGCAATTATTTCTGCACCATACTAATATTTATTACAACGGCTATTTTTGTGTATAGTAATGCAGGGGAGGGGAGATAAAGAGCGAGAGAGAGAGAGAGAGAGGGAGGAAGGAGGTAGGAGGAAAGAGGCGACTTACTGACCAGGATATCGTACTACCTGCTTATGGTGAGAAAACAATAGATTCAGCAATGGGATAGAATTTGTATATAGAAATATACAAAAGAATTCTTTTTCCTTAATCTATTTCAGAGAGTTTATAAAGGATATCAGTTTAGAGACAACTTGTTTTGGGATATCCTTTGGTGTGGATGTGAGTTAGTGGCTTGACCCTAAAAAGATATGTTCTGGACGTTATCCATGCCAGGCGGTTGAGTCCAGCGAGAGAGCTACTGTCTGTCGAAGTCGCATGGGGGGGGGGCTGCGATAATGAGAACTAGTCATTGTGGAATGCAGCCTGTTATTTAAACGATTTTGAAAGGAACAAGAGAGCGCCCACAACTTCACTCAACGGTGCTATCAGATTGCACTCCCCGCTAAAAAAGCTTAATTCCTTGTCACGTGATTGTTCACCGTTACGTCCGCCAGCAGGTGACCTCAAACGGTCAACAGCTCGTTCTAATTTTTGGGTCCGAATGTAGAGTTTATATATCATAAGAAAATTTAACTTGGAGTTTAACACAATTCACCGACATTGTCATTACCCCCACTGCGGTGAACAACACCAGTCGAAAACAACAATAACTGCTTAGCTAATGTCGCCTTTTGCATCGGTGAATCCCACTTAATCAAAACAGCTGCTTTACTAACTAAACTACAGGAGCCATTAGACAAATCCAAACCTATAACTTATCCTTTACTGTCTCTCAAGGTGTACGTAGAGTAACGTAGAGTAATGAACTCGGTGAACCTAGATGAGGCTGTTCGTGTTAAGGCATGAATTATTTTCCTTTTCTCCTAAGATGAATAGTAGGACAGACTGGCAATTTTAGTCTTGATTTTTACGTACATTTTGCTTGGAAACTATGAACATTTACCGAACATTTACCCAAGTTATTTTTTATGTTTTATTTCTCTTCCATTATGTCGGGTATTTTATTCACGTATTTATTCATTGTATATATGTTTATATGTGTATATATGTATGTGCCTATTTCGACGTGACGTATGCGTGTGTATAATTGTATGTGTGTTTATGCATATATCTGTTCATATCTGTGTATGTGTGTGTATAAATAGATACACCCTTCCATATTTTTAGATAAAAAGTTAATTTTCTTTTAAATCAATATCAGGATTTTATCATTTATGGAGGAACATTTACAACCAAGACGGTTTTTATTAGGAATTTAAACATTTTACTAACATTGAATCTCTATAAAATAGCAACACTCTCAAACGAAAAATTGCAACACCCCTACAAAAATAAAATTGTATGAATATATATAAATGTACATATTTTGGTTCATATTTTTTGTAAAAAAAGTTTCTGTGCTGTAGCGTTTGGTTATAAAAAATTCCGAATGATATCCAATTTGAATGCATAATGTTCTGCAAGGAGTAATGAAATTCTGATATATTTGATTTAGAAGAAACTTATTATTAAACTTCTCGTATGATGTACTTATATATTGGCGATACTGTATTCATCCGTGAGAGTATAAAAAGAATATAACACGAAAACCAAAATTTGGTGGTGTATTTATTTTGATATTCAAGTTATATTCCCTCCATTTATCCAAAATACTTATTCAGTATGCATGGATAGATGTGTGTGGGTGCATGCGTGTGTGTGTGTGTGTGTGTGTGTGTGTGTGTGTGTGTGTTTCATTTTAGTTGGTTGATAGGGAATATTTTTTGCTTTATTTTGTTTCCTATCGTTTTTCTATAACAAAATATATAAGTACACCTTGATGACGATCATTCGGAGAAATTTAAAAACAACATCCACTGCCGATTTGAATGAAAGATTTTGACCCCCGTCATCTTTTTACATCTACCCAATCAAGGGACTTAAGTTAATGACTCACATAAAACCCGTCCATATTGATTCTTTTTTTTTTTTCTTTTATACATTACTCGCCATCTTTTTTATTTTTTCATTTTTCAGTTTACCCATGATGCATTTTTCTGCTCATTTTGTCTTATTTTATCTTTTTTTTTTATCAAATAATAATTCTTCATCTGACAACAGAGCATTGGTATTTTAAATTAAAAAAAAAAGCTGAAACATTCTTGTCTCAATTTCATACCATTAATTCATTTTTTCTTCCATTTGTAATTTACGTTTTTTATTCCCTTCTTTCACTAATATGATCATCAGTTTACGTACAATCACATTATGAATTTGTTCATCAAAGAATATTGTATTTCTTTCAAATCCTTGATTATTTGGAAGGTTAATTTTTTATTTTTTTGATCATTTTCATTTTCTCTTCATCTAGCTTCTTTTTTTTTGTATCAAGCCACCATCAATGTCAAACTAACTGCAAGAAATAATCTGGTGACGTCTCAAACAATCTTTACAATTCAATTTGATAAACAGTAATCTAATCATCCAAACGCCATGCAAGAAATTTACAATTTAGCCTTAGCCAGTCGGTAGAAAATATCCTTGTGATTAAGTTCAAAACTCCTAGAAGTTGACTGAATGCAAAATAAATTAATAAATAAACATAAGGATGGTCGAAAAATGTTTAGTCCAGATTTTGTGTACCGCCAATAATCTCAATATATACGTTCTTTCTTTAATTATTAACTCAAATTTTCTTTGAATAATTTCTCTTGATATACATTGGGAATTATATGTAAGGTATGGCTAGATAGACTTATGTAATGTTAAAATGAAAAGCTTATGAAAAAAAAAATCATTAAAATAATGTGTAACCCGGGCAAAAAGTTCTGAAAGCTGTGGCTTATCAATTTAAAAGAAAATACATACATACATACATACATACATACATACATACATACACACACACACACACACACACACACACACATATATATATATATATATATATATATATATATATGTATATATATATATATATATATATATATACCGTTTTGGAATCATATATTTCAGAGGTAGATATAAAACATTCAAACGTGAAATAGAATTTATATATTCAGCCAAAGAAAGGCAACTTATTTATGTAGAAGGTATTGACTTAGTATTTATGGTAAAAGGTTAAACCTCATTGATCACCATTGATGTTTGTGACATAATGAAGAGTATAAAACGAAATTGTCCATGAAATAGATTGTATGTACCTATGTATGAATGGAAGCATCAGTGATATATACGTAGCAGAAAGAACTTCGTATTTTTTGTTTGGCGCGTAAATTAATTTGACCGTTATGGTCGTCGCATATTTTCACCCAATGAGAATGACTTATCCTATTCAGCCCGGACTATTTTCCCGGACAACATAAAAATGGTGAAAACCTGCCAAACTACATCTTCGTTAGAACCTTTCGGGAAGGACGGACGTACTTTCTGTCCGCTCCCTTCATAGCAGCAGAATCACAACACCATGAGGAAAGCCGTCTAATTTATGGACCTCTTGAGTCTACCCTCTGAGACCTAGGGTTCCCAGTTGAACATGAATTAGATGCATGTAATCCGCCACACACAGGAACACCTTCATGTCTCCTCTAGCTTTTGCTGTCCACAGCGACGCGCAATTCGCTCAGACATCCAGCTACCACATTCCTGGGCAACCTTGTCTGGAGACCTTAATGCCTCTCTCCTACTGCAACCAGGATCACACATTTATGAGTGACTACATCATTCCTATCCTTAAACAGCAAACACGACTTTTGCTACGTCTATAACAACGCATATTCCGCTCAGACAATCAGCATTGCCTTAACAGTAGCGACGCACATTCCGCTCAGGCATATAGCTGCTATAATTCCATCTCAACTCGATAACTATTTCCTTCCTTCCTACGAGACTTGCCGCATAAAGGTACCCTTTATTCTGGCTGTCATAAAAACCTTCATAAAAACTTTTCGATATCTCGTTCCATCTCCTTTATTTACAACAACATAGCGAGGAACTAACGTAACAACGCAACAATTTTCCTCGCTAAAAATAACAATCTTTCCTCGCTATATATATATATATATATATGTAAAGTTCCTGCTGGTGATTGTGTCTTCTATTTCATCGTAGGATACGATACAAGATCAATTTTTAAACGGAGTACAAAATTTTTCTTCAATTAGACTTGAGTAAACAAAAGATAAAAACAAACAAAACGTTCTGTAAATATGAATAATCATCCTAAACTTTGACATTGACCGGATCTTAGAGTGGAAGGATAATTTTCAAATTAAGAAAATAAAGATTTATATATTCTAAGATATTTAACATATACACGAACTTATGACACATTTAATCAAAAACGAGAAATTTGGGAAAATATGTTAGAGAAATTAATTCCTTTCATTAAATATAAACGGGGTTATTTGATTTTGTCAATTTCTTTTTTACATTTGAGCAAAAACAGGTTGAAAATCAATTTAAAAATTTTAAATTTGAAAAATATTGCCCATTGAGGTTCCACTAATGCAGCCATGTCATTTTACTAGTTGTTTTTTGTCCGCCATCTCCAACTCCAGCATGTCACTATATCTATTTAAATAAATCTCCCTGAATCATCGATAGATGATGTGATTGAAACTACAGGCGAATTGGGAAGAATTCACACCGGGTTAAATCCGCCACCAGTTTCAGTAGAACTGGTAATCGTGGGATTAAGTTTATTTCAGAGAGAAGAAATTTATAAGAAATAGGCAACCGGACTGATTGAACAAGATTTCTGACTACCTCCCATGCGTACTTCGGCGACCGGCTGAAGACTATTCCCATCGGCTGTGTTGGATGTCTCTTGGATGACATCCAATTGCAGTATCACTATTAATCTCTGGACTGATGTGGATGTCTGGGTCTATCATATGGGATGGGGAAGGCAACTGTTAACCACAAACATCTCCAATCCTTCCTCGTATGATATGAGTCCTGGTCATCATATTCGGTATTCGAGCGGACCTTACGCAAAAATGCATCCCAACTATTATCATAGTTCCAGAACTCAATCGTAGAGATGGAAAATGGTGAAAATGGATTTATCATCTTTTCATTTGGTCAATAGAAAATGCCTGCGCTGAGATGTCACAAAAATGTTGAAAATGTAAACACAGATTTAAAAAAAATGTCCGTTTATATTTAATGGAAGGAAATTATAACAAAGCATATTTTTCTTAGTTCTTCATTTTTGATAAAACATGTTGCCAGTTCATCGAAAGACTGTGTACATATTAAATATGTTAGAATACATAAATCTCTATTCTTCTTAATTTGAAAATTATCCTTTTACTCTGAAATCCGGGTAAATGTCAAAGTTTAGGATAATTATTCGTGTTTAAAGAACGTTTTATTTGTTTTTATCTTTTATTTACTCAAGTCTAATTTAAGAAAAACTTAGAACTTCGCTTAAAAAATTGATCTTGCGTCATATCCTGCTCATGCTATTGGGGGTAGATAAATACATGCCCTCTTTCTTTGTCAATTCATTTAATCCCACATTGTTAACAACTGCTTCATATTTGGGGCTCATTGAAGGGGCTTGGTTTTTTCGTTTGTGTGTGTGTTTATCTGTCTCTGTATATGTGTATGTGTGTGTATCTGAGCGTGTGTGATGTATGTGAGATAACTGTTGGAATTCAGCCCAGTAAAGTTATTTCAGAAGAGACCCACTTTCTTTATACTCGTTGAGATACATTCTACCCAGTTTAACTAAAAGACCCAAGAAACCATTTGAAAGGCAAAGTTTTCACCCTGTAATCATTTATGTCATTCCCAATCCGGCAAATACCTTGTCCCATTTTCTTTGGCTTTAGTCATGTCAATTAACTCCTGATACTAATCATTCCTATAACGTTTGTATTTAAGATATTCTTTTGAAATTTTCAAAGAATAAACTTAGAAATGGGAATGATCTTTTTAAGATGGGCAAAATAAAAGAAGAAAAAATAAATTTCTGTTAAAGTCAGAACTAATTAATCACTTCTAATCAAGGCAGTACATTCATCATATCTTCATGTCGACAGATTGTGTTTATGTCCTGATAAACTCTAACTATAAAGTCAAAATGAAGAACTAAAGCTCTCCATAACCTTGTTTTTCAATTAATATAAAATAAGAACAACAACGAAATAAAGATAAAAGAACCAGTTCAGCTAATTGAAAAACAAAAACAACCAAAAAAGCCTTTAAAAAAGCCAGGTCTGATCTAATTAGATTTCAGCCATACATATCCGTTTTAGTTAGGTTTTTTTTTACTCTTAACTTTACATCCTCCCAAATCAAAATATGTTCCCCAGTCAACTGCTTACAAAGAGTCTTTTTGGCATAATTATATCTGAGATCAACATTTTATCCACATACCTTTTTTTTGTTTTGTTTTGTTTTGTTTTGTTTTGTTTATGAAGAGTTGCTTTTTTCTGTAATTTCAACGTGATTTTCTTTGTTACCTGTGCAAATTTTAAATCAAAGGAGAAAGACGAGTTTTAAAAAACAAAACAAACAACCTTACTTGTAATCATTGTAAATTAGATTAGAGACAGTAATATTCTTAAGGTTCTGTACCGAGTTTAGGTGAAATGTAAATGATTTCCCCCTATTGTTTCTCTCTCTCTCTCTCTCTCTCTCTCTCTCTCTCTCTCTCTCTCTCTCTCTCTCTCTCTCTGATTTTCTCTCCTTTTCTCTTTGATTCTCTCTCTCTCTTTCTGTTTGATTCTTTCTCTTTTTCACTTTCTTTCACTTTTTTACTTACTTTCTTTTTTTCTCGTTCTTTTTCTCTCTCTTTCTCTCTCTCTTTCTTTCTTTCTTTCTTTCTTTCTTTCTAATTTTTCAAACTAATAATGACGACTGAGCAATATATACCAAAACATTAACATGACTCATTAACTTAAAAAGAGACAAACAGATCTTAACAATTTCAAATATGTTTTAAATTGATTACATACACAGAACAAACTTTTTCAACATTTGAAATCCTTTTAAACTTTTTACACAAAAAGTTGAAGTGAAAGTTCGCATTTTCTGAAAATTAGAAAATTGTAAACTAACTTTTTTCTAAGTGATATATATATATATATATATATATATATATATATATATATATATATATATATATATATATATATGGGGTTTGTTTGCGTATCCTCTCAAGACAACTAAATGGTTTGATATACGGCTACCAAGTCTGGTATGAAAATAGATACATGGAATTAGCCTAAATTTTTGTAACAATTTCGAGTAGTCTTTAGCATACACACTCCTACATCAAGTAATTAGATAAAATATCAGCTTATGACATAAAGGAATAATAATGATAATAATCTATAAATAAGGTCAAAATTATTCTAAAAAATTTTGAATTTTATAAATTAAGGTGTTTTAAATTTGACTATTCAATGATGGCTATGCAGAGAGAAATCATTTTTTTTCTTTCATTTTCACTGATATATTTTCTTGTTTTTTGGTGGGTTTTTTTTGTCAATTCTTATTAACAAATAAATAATCCTTCACATTATATCTATAATAGTGAATTTTTTAGATATTTATCATATTTTCTCTTTCTTTCATTTCTTTCCCCAGTCTCTTCGCTAAAAAAGTCGATCCCATTTTGAATTACCGTAATTATTCGTGTATAATACGCATTTCCTCCTACAATTTTAAGTCCAAAAGCTAGGGGGTGTATTATACATAAGAACTAAATATTACCTTTTTTGGTCGCGTGTGTCGCCATATTCTGGATGGTATGACCAAAAGTAAGTTATATCTTTGGTTCAGACTAACTAATGAATAACATTTGTTTACAACCACTGAAATGCGTGTTTCTTTATAAATTGTTTCTTCTGTTGTGAACTTAATTACGCTGATTTTGTTATATTTGCCATAAAAGGTAAAATTCTATTTAAATCACTTCTGAATTATTTACTGTGTAAACTTTGTGTTTCTAAACATTGTATAAAGTAAACAAATTATTTTTTTAGTCGATACAAACAGGGTAAAAAGTCGAAGAAATGTTAAATTTAGTACTTAATATACATAGTATAGCAGTAAATTTCAAAAATTCGATGCATATTTCACAAGAGGTATTTTTCAAGAATTTCGTCGTCGAATGTTAGAGGTACGTGTTATACACAACTAATTACGGTATGAAAAGATATTGACTGATCATACATCACATTTTATAAATTGCTCTTAATGATTTGAATGACAATCTGATAAATATTTTTTATTATTATCTATATAACATCTATATTTTATTTATATAAGTAAGTAAAGTTGGCGACCATAGTCGAGGGTGACCCGAAGGCTCCTTTTCGATAGCTACTACACCAAGGGGTAGGGGAGGGCGCTACTCCTTTCCCTGGATTACTCCACTTTACCCTTGATCTATACCTTATAATGCTGAGTGTTAAGTAAGGAGGCATCAAGTACCATTTTTTGAGTCTTTGGTATGACTCGACCTGAGATTTATAATATCTATATATTATTCATATGATATGTATAATCTGTGAGTTAAAGGAAAATAAGTTTTTAATTAAAAATCAAATTAGTAGACTATTTAGCTCGACATTGATAAAACCTGTTAAAAATCATTTCAAATGCTTTTAACTATCTGAAATTTTATAAGTACATTTTTGAAGTTGGATTTTAAAAATATCCAGTTTGAAGTATCTAATTCAAATTTAACGTCCACATATATTCTGTATTTCTCAACCTTTTCTTTCCATGATCCATTTTTGGTGTCAAAAAAATTTTCAGGTCCACAAATTTTATCGAAATAATTTTAGAATTATTTGCCTTTACAAATAAACAAACGCTGTTTATGTTTTCATGATTTTACGCCGATAGAAAAATCATGGAATTTCAAAGCCCACCAATTTTTCTTGGGGCCAACTCCCGGACCAATTTTATAATTTTTCAACGTCTCTAAGGGCCTACGTTGAAAATCATCGTTTTAGGCTCTCAAACAGTCTCCCTAATCTGCTAGACTATAGGAACAAGCCCCGTAAGGTTAAATGGCTATTTATATAAGAAAATTTCTTAACATTTTTATCTCAAGTAATGTCCACTAAGTCGATTTATATGTTAACGTCTAAAAGACATTTTTGAAAGTCCTCACAAAAATATAGTTGGGTGTTACACCTGTGTTGATTGCTAAAGAAGGACGGATAAATTCAACACAAATTCATATAATTTAAAGCCACATCGGTTGGGCAGCTTCCTAGTATGATTAATG
Organism: Sepioteuthis lessoniana; assembly: GCA_963585895.1. Taxonomy (NCBI): domain Eukaryota; kingdom Metazoa; phylum Mollusca; class Cephalopoda; order Myopsida; family Loliginidae; genus Sepioteuthis; species Sepioteuthis lessoniana. The sequence goes on from OY757922.1 coordinate 48,787,780, forward strand.
CAGTATAATGAGAGGCAGAATAAAATTTAGTTGGAGTTTTTTGATTTTCTAATGAATGAAAAAAAAAATTTCATAATTATATTCTTTTATTTTTATTTTTTGAAATAGGTAATCCATGCAAATAATTAGAAAGAGTTGGTCTGTCTATCCTCTCAAGAGGATAGACAGCTACCAAAATTGCTATGCATATAGGATAGATTTTAACTCTGAGAACGAAAAAACAATATCAAGGAACCAATCAGGTAATGGGAGTTGTCTCATGCTTCACCAAAAATGTGCAAAGTAATCGTTATCCATCGACATGGTTCTAATTTACTAAGCTTTGTTTAATCTGGCTTCCCATTATCCAAATTTGGTACATCTTTCATGGATATTCTTTCCAATTTTAAACGCTGTCAGAAATTCCTCAAAAATCATCTGATCCTTTATTGATTAACAAGGTCCATTTAACTGATATATTAATTTGAATAAACGTTGTTTTTTTATAGTTCAATTAAGATATATTTTCAAGATACATGTATAATTATTATATTTTTTAAGTATTCAAAAATTGTCACTCTTAGGTTTGAAATTTCAGAAAGTGTAAAATAATTCTAGAAAACTAAAAACTGTTTGAGATTTCTCCTCTAAACATTGTTTTTAGATGATTTAAAAACTTAGAAATCTTTTTAGTTAATGATATCTAATTAATAAGTGCAAAAGTGAAATAAATTTTATTGATGAATATTTAAAAGAGGATATCAGTATTTATTAAATATTATAATAGTTATGATTCTGATTCGGAAATCTCGTGGGTGTTGTTGTTGTTTTTTGTTTAGTTGGATTTTTTTTGTATATTTTTATGAATGTTTATGATATAAGCGCTGAAAATCTTATTGATATTATTTTAAGAAATTGATATTCAATAACTGAAGTGATAAAGTGTAACTAATTTTATTGATGATATTCCGAATAGGATATAAATGATTATCAAAATATTAACAAAATCGATTTTGTCAGAATGAAATATTGATTTTAGGCATCACGTTTAGTCATTAGGACTTGTGGATTTTTAACTGAATGCACATGGATTTAGAGAACAAAAATCAATATGACAGATGAAGAGATATTTCAATAATATTCAATGTAGAATAATAAGAAAAAGTTTTCCCCTTTTATGAAAACTGATGGGGACTATACTAATAGGAAGTGATACCTGGAATT
>OY757922.1:48793982-48851482 GCA_963585895.1 Sepioteuthis lessoniana
TTTTATACATATATATTAAATCTATATGATTTGGTTTAGTTTGGTTTTATGGCATATCAACCATTGAAGGTTTGGTTTGGTTTTATGACATACAAACCTTTGTAAGTTATTTAATGACAAATCCTCTTTATACATATATATTAAATATATACGATTTGGTGTGGTTGGGTTTTATGGCATATCAACCTTTGTAGATTATTCAATGCCAAATCCTTTTTATACATATATATTAAATATATATGATTTGTAAACACATTTTATTGATAACATTTTTAAACGAGCCTGAGTTCATTTTTTGCATACTATTAAATGGTTTCTCTTATTTCTATCAAATACGAATAACTCTATCTACAATTAATCATTTGTTTGCACACAGTTTGATGTATTCAATTTTTGCTATGTATCACTAACAATTCAATTAAACATCAGTCATTTGTTTACACATTGTTAAATGATCAAACAGTTCTATTTCAAAAAATTCAGTTTTGTATAAGTACACAGTTTAAATGTCAAACAGTTCTATTTGACCCATAGATAGGACCCTATCAGGGGCTACCACTCCGGACCCGAGTGGACCCGGGAATGATGGCATTCTCCAAAGCTCCAGTATTAGTGGAGCCTTACCATCAGATTGTTTCGTGTCATATCTTGGACACTTGTTGGTTGTGGGGTCTTACTCCTCTGCAGAGAAGCAGTTGGTGTATTCTGCAGCCCCAGCCAACTTAGTCATGTGCGCTTGGAACAGTTCTTCAAAGGCTTAGAAAAAAGACAAGAGGAAGGATCAAAACCATACAGACCACAGCACAGTTAAAAGCTAAAAGACTCAGAAGAGTCCTTGGAGACCTGAGGGGACTTGCTGTCACTCAGACTCATCAGGAAGGAAATAATAATGATAATTTTTTCCTTATGAATATACACTTCACTTCTTTCTCATTTAAACATCATTGATTTTTATCTCTATTCCAAATTATTTCAAAAATTCTCTTCTTTAACTGATTTCTGTGAATTTGTTGTCCAGAAATTTACATATGTAAATTTATTTATGTAAATCTACAAGTCAGTGTTTTATTTGCTTATTACAAACTACTGATATTTCTCCTCGAACTGAAAATTTACTGCAAAGGCAGAATTCAAAAACTAGGTGTATCAACCAATTGGATTTTTTGCTAATAGAATAATATATTTTTGGAACAAATTGCCTAATCAGATCAAAAGCAGCAATAGTATAAAAAAAAATTAAGACTGCATTGGATGATTTTAGAAATAATGATAAAAAGAATTTAAGAGGACATTTTTAGGTACTATCGGCGGAATTATTTAATAGAATTTGATCTGTATGGCCTAATGAGTAGAGTGTTCGCCAATGGTCTGGGAGACTGGTGTTCAATCCCAGGTCGAGTCATACCAAAGACTCAAAAAATGGTACTTGATGCCGCCTTTTTTAACACTCATTGTTATAAGGTATGGATCAAGGGTAAAGTGGAGCAATCCAGGGAATGGAGTAGCATTTTCCCCTAAACCTCAGTGTAGTAGCTATTGAAAAAGAAGCCATTGAGTCACCCTCGACTAAGGTTGCTAACTTTTCTTTTATGAACAGGATCAGTGTAAAGATTCTTTTTTTTCTAAGGTTAATTTGAGAAGATAGTAAAAAGGGGAGGTGCCCAAGGAGGCAAAACAAACAAACAAACAAATAATAATAATATGCAAACATCTATATTTTACATTACTGGTGATTTTTTCTTTGAATATGCATACAAATATCAATCTCTTAGCAAGTTCACTGCTTTTTCGAACAAACATCTTCACTAATAAGGAGCTGAAGTCATGGTGTTTTGGCAGATAACTGAGGTAATACTCAGACAACAACTTTCTCCTACTGCGATGAAATTGAGGCATTTCCCTGAAAAAAATTTTAGGTAGAAAAATTTTTAAATTATTATTCAGGATTATTATTCATAAATGTTTACAAAATCAAATTTTGATGAAATTACGTTAAAGAATAAAAACTAAGGATAAATTAAAATATATTAAAAATAAAAATGGGGCCCTGAGGATATGTGTCCTTGAGCTGAGGCTTATTTAGTTCTGAACAACTGATATTTTGACACTGTCTCATGAGAATTGGAAGAATTATCTCTGCGAATTGGAAGAACTATCTATCCTTACAAGTTGCATCCCCTAGATGCTCTACGCTAGTAAGGGACAATAAGGTTATTTAATACTAAATCCTTTTTATGCATAGAAATCAAATATATGATTTATAAACACATTTTGTTGATAACATCTTTAAAAGAGCCTGAGCCCATTTTTTTGCACACAGTTAATAGTTTCAAGTATTGCTATGTAACAGTAACAATTCAACATCAGTCATTTGTTTGCACATGTTTAAATAGATATACATATGTAAGAGATTAGTTAGTTGGTAATTTCATTTTAAAATGAGTTAAAACTAATTTGTTTACATACTAGTATTGCTATTGTTTCTGCACAGTTAAATAGTTTCAATTATTGTTATCTGATACTAATAATTCAATTCAATATTAATCATTCAGTGCATAGTGAAGTGATTAAAAGTATTACAATTTAAAATGATTCTATTGAACATTACTCATTTGTTGGCACACAATTAAATAATTCTAAGTATTGATATGTATCATTAACAATTCAATTAAACATCTGTCAATTGTTTACACTCAGTTAAATAATCATACTGATCTATTTCAAACAATTCAATTCAGCATATACGAGGTGCCTTCAATAAGTTTCCAGACTTTTTTCGTATGGGCTCTTTTATTGATAGTACACACATGATACTCTAGTCCCCTTTGAAGTAATCTCCTCCAGCTGCAATGCACTTGTTGTACCATTCCAACAACTTCTGGAAGGCCCCATGGAAGTCCTCTTGTGTGAGCGTGTCAATGACCTTCGTCACAGCCTCTTTCATCTCCTCAATAGTCTCATAACGGCAGCCTCTAAGTTTTTCCTTAAGCTTAGGGAATAAGCAAAAGTCACAGGGAGCAAGGGTTGGACTATAGGGAGGCTGAGGAACTGTCTTGATGCCCATCTTACTCAAATAGTCTGTGACAAGGATGGAGTTGTGGACTGGTGCATTGTCCTGGTGGAAATGCCACTGACCTGATTTGAAGAATGCTGGCCTCTTCCGACGGAATCTCTTCCTGAACTCCCTTAAAACCTCAACATGGTATTCCTTGTTGACTGTCTGTCCAGTGGGAAACCAGTGCATGTAGATCATGCCAGTGCTGTCCAAAAAAAAGGGATCATCAAAAGTTTGTTGGTGTATTTGCTCTGTCTGGTCTTTTTGGGTCTGGGGGAGCCAGCATGCTTCCACTGGGAACTCTGTCTCTTGGTCTCTGAGTCATAGCAGTAGATCCAGCTTTCATCGCAGGTCACCAGAGCATCAAGAACTGCGGAATCTGAATTCATCAACTCGATCATCTCCCTGCTATCATGACAACGTCTTTCTTTCTGATCTTCTCTGAGTACCCTTGGGACAAATTTCGCGCAAATCTTCTGCATCTTTAGTTCTTTGCGAATAATTGTGTGTACAGTTCCCACCCTTACATCAATCTGTGCACTTATTGTCTCTATAGACACACGACAGTCCTTATCCATGAAATTCTTTATTTGGCCAATGAACTCTGATGTTCTGACTTCCTTACTCCTCCCACAGCTCTCATCATCCCTCACAGACTCCCTGCCTTCCTTGAATCTCTTATGCCACTCAAAAACTGATGCTCGATTCATGCAAGATGCTCCAAAAGTAGTCTGAAGCATTCCATACATTTCTCTGGCATTTTTTTCATGTTTAAAACAGAATTTTATTGCATATCATTCTTCTAAAGTGTCCTCACATCCAGATTGCATTTTTGAAATTCACCAGCTGTGACAATCAGGCTTTAGTAGGGTGTATTCCAATTGCTGCAGTAGCTGTTCATTTGAACTTGAAATCACAAAAATTAGTCAGTCATCTCATAAGATGTATAGCAATAACATACTGAATTTTCAAGAGTCTACAACAATTTTAAATGCCTGTACAAAAAGTCAGGAAACTTCTTGAAGGCACATCATATAATTTGTTTGTACACAGTTTAAATGTCAGACAGGTATATTTGACCCATAGATAGGACCCTATTGGGGGCTACCACTCCGAGCTAGAGTGGATCAGGGAGCATTGGCAATGAAGGGGTACTCCGCATTACCCAAAGCTCTAGTATTACTGGAACCTCAACATCATTGTTTAGAGTCATATCAGGATACTCATTGTGGGAAGGGGTCTTACATCTCTGCAGAGATTCTGCTGAAATGTTAGCCATGGTTAACTGCAGCTAAAAACAAAACTAAAAACATTAAAATCATATGCAAAACAAACAATTCCTGTCTCTATGACTTAGCATATTCATCAAAACAAATTTTGGATAAAAGACTTGGCATTGGGATAGCTATTTTGAGAGAAATGATAGACAAAAGAGAAATTGCAGAGATCTCTTGGATACCACAAATTAAGGAGTCTGCAATTTGTACAGAATCCCTAACAAAGAAAGGAGTACCATCATTTAAAATCCTTGGTTTTATATCAGAACCCAAGGAGTTTTCAATTTAATAAATTCCCATTGTTTAATTTTCTTTTCCGGAAAAACATGATATTTATCTGAAAGGAAAAGAAAAAAAAAAAAAGAAAAATAGTTAATCTTCATGATTTGTGTCCTTGAATGCCTTTTTGTAGTAAGGGATAATCTTACCTGGAAGTTCAACCATAGTCATATTGTTACCACCAGGTGATGAACAAAGTGGTTTAATAAATCCCTTCACCTGATTTACCATCTCTTGTTGGGCTTTCTATTTTCACATTTACATACACCATCTCTCAAATAGTTATGCCACATAATCATCAGAAAAAGTGTCAGAAAAGAAAGGAAATTAGATTAAGACAAAAGATCGCTAACTCACAACTCTTTTGAAATGGTTCAAAGATCTGAGCAATATAGTTCTATGCTTAACTGCAATTTCTTCTGTGAAATCATGGAATATCCAATATAGACATGGAAATAATCGAATTTTAGATTCATATATAAATGTGGTGGGGTGAGCACATCTGTGAATGGGGAAGATAGTGAGCAACTAAAAATTAACCATTTCGATTATTTTCAGAAATAATTACAAGACCGTTTGCATGAAAATTTCTGTCATTTAATGTCAAGCATTTCTTTATGAACAGATTGATAGATATGAATATACTAAGATAGATAGATAGATAGATAGATAGATAGATAGATTAAAATAAATATATAATAGATAAATATGAAAAGATTAAGATAGATAGATATTAAAGATTTATAGAAACACCAATCACAAAATTAATCATCTTCCAAGAGGTGTCATTTTTCCTGACCAATGCTCTGTGATAACTGTATCAATTATCATAATTAACCAACTTATATTTCCCTAATTGTCACCCATTTTGAGATAGTCAGTGTGGATTGAACTCACTCAAAGTAGCCAAAAGCACACTGACCTCTGCACTACATCCAAATGATTCTTAGCGACAATAAAAAAAAAGGTGTCTATGTCATTATTATTTCAGCACAGTCTTTGGTCTCCTTCTATTTATCTTTCTTTGATTTCTGTTGCCTCTGGCAGACTGTTGTTTCAAATCATGCATACACAGATTGGTGCATTCACACAAGCACAATCTTCTTTTTTTTCTTTTTATAAATAAACTTTGAATTAGGAGAGTCTGTGAAGAGTTGGCTGTATGCACACATAAAAAAGATCAATTTGACAAGGTTCAAATTGGCAGTAAATTAAGAAACATTGATAAACAAATAATAAAATGCCCAAAAATATTGGTCACAATACAGACAAAAGTTGTATATATATATATATATATATATATATATATATAGTTTATACTTCTTTATTCTGTGTTATTTTGCCAGTGTAAAAAAGATCACCAAGCTGATATATGTTAGAAAAGCAATGATTCAGAGATGAGAATAGTTAAATATACATGTCAGGCCACATTGCATACCATCTATTTTTATTTTCTTGTCTATTTGAGATATTATTGATATCTAGCAATGTTTCATAAAATTTTCTATATAAACAACTAAAATTAGTTATTTACCATCATTACTTCATCTTTACTCACCTTGTTTTTTTGTATAATAGAGGGGCACTGAGTACAAAGGCTTACAATAGATTTGATCCTGAGGTCAACACTTTTGGAAATAGTGATCAACAAGTTGGAGATCATGAATCATTCCTTTCCAATGTAGGAATCCAGAAACCAAAGTGAAATTGGTTTTTGTAGAGAGCTGTTCTCTGATTAAATGAAAGAAGTCACATGAAAAAAGGGAAAGAATTAGTTTTAAGTTTTTGTCAGTTGTAGTCAGAGTCCAAATGACAGAATGAGCTTTTAGTCAGCACCTTGGGGTGTTGAACCCCTTAGAGGCAACAACAGAAATGACTTGCTTAAAGGGTTTTCTCTTTTTTCCAAAATGACAGTTAAGACATGCCTAATACGGTTTGACTATTTTATTAAATCAACATAGTGATAAAAGTGGGAGTTTAAAATAAAAATTCTTATTTGTCAGCTTCTTTTGTCATCCACAATTAACTGTTAAACTTCTTCATTGGTTTGAGTATCTCTGAAATTCTTGTTTTTATATGGTATGAAGCTGTGCCATCATTTTTCTTTTAATGTACTCCATGTTCTCAAAATCTGACCCTTGAGATGAATTTTCCATTTAGGAAACAAGAAAAAAGGTTGAAAATGAGCTCTGAGGTGATTATGGATGATGTTGCACTTATACACTAAAAACTACTGTTCAAAAAGGATTGAGACCAGCTTTATAATTCCAAATCAGTTTCTGGATAGCAATCTCAACATCTAACATCATTCATTCTTTTATAAGTTTTTCAACTATGCCAACATCTTCATCTAAATTTTAGATTTAAAATTTTTAAACTAAAGAAGTCAAAGTTTCAGTCTTACTTTTAGATTAATTTTCAGTTTAAGAAATGAAAAAAAGTTGCACTGTACTAAGTCTGGTGATTAAGGAAGGTGTTGCTCTCATACAAACCTGTGTTTTGTCAAAAACTGTAGAAATGAATTTTCAGTTTTAAAAAGAAGAAAATATTAAAAATGAGCAGAGAATGGTGATTATAAAGGGTGCTGCACTTGCACAAACCTGAGTTGCACTAAAAACTCTTGATTAGAAAAAATAAAAACTGCTGATCACAAAATATTGAGAATTGACTCTGACTTGTCTTGACTTTGTTAAAATGTGTCAACATCATCCTTTCATTGTGCACACATCAATATTTACATTTTAGATTTTTGAAATAAAAAACACTTGAAGATTCAATCTTAACATATTTTTATCATAGATTTGTCCAGAGGTATCATTTAATCATACTTTCCATTGTATGAAGGCTGTTGTAGCATTTTTAAAAGCTATGTAATGTTCTGTGTATAGTACATCCCAGGTCCTCTGAATGTTTTCAAATGATGGTATCCAGAGTCTTCTCTATCATTTCTGGGCTTCATTTCAAGGGATAAGTCACCACTCTTAAATTGATCAAACTAGTTTAGAGCAGAATAGTCCAATATCAACTCATTTCCTTTCACTTACAGAATTCAGATAGCAGCTTCAGCAGATTTAAGGCCCAGTTTAAATAATGCCTCAAAATGGCTAAAATCCCGATACTTATTTTAGTTTCTCTGAGGTATCAGTCCAAAACTGAACGTAATATCATGACTGGAGTTTTAATATGATTATTACAATATCACAGTCTAGCATGTTAGCTGCCATGCAACAGGGACTAACTTCACCATTACTTATAATTGTTTTTATCACATCTGAAACAAAAAGTGCAAATGAATAGTACCAATAATGACATGATATAGATAATAGTATTAATAATATAATGGAGTAAAAGATAGTTTTTAGATGCATACATAAAAAAAGCTTTGGTGAAAAGGTTGGTAAAAATCTAAAATATTTTTGATAATAGTTTTCTATATTGAATGAAGCCAAAAGATTGAAACTAGACACACAATAATAGAAAATAAAGGATTGAAAATTTCCAGATGACAGCAGTGCTTTAACCAGTAAGAATTGTAAGGAAGATACTAGAGATCAGAGGAAACTTCTTTCACTCAATCTTCAGTGATAACCTCCAGTCATCTAATGGGAACATACAAATGAACAACAACAACAACAACAACATCATTTTATTTATTTATTTATATATTTATTTCTTCCAGAAGTCTTTGATAAAATTTGTCAAAGTCTTAGTGACTCAAATTTCCCTCTTGCACTATGTTTTCTTTTTCTTTAACTTACTAAGATCAAAGTCATCAATCAATTATTGTATTTTGCATATGCCTTCCCCTCTCTCTGTCTCTCTTTAACTTTCTTGCTCTAAATAACCCTTTCTCTAAATCCTGTCTCTCTATCCACATTTGCATAAACACCCATACACATATATGCTAGCTTAAATACCCATCTATGCCAGAGGCAGTGACACAAAAAAAAGCATGCCTGATCTGGCTGAAGTGTTAGACAAAAAATGACATTAGGTTTAAGGCTTTTAAAACTGATCATTGAATTGTTCAACAGGACAATGGCCTAGAGGATAAAATCATTTGTTAAGAACTTCTAGTTAGAATCTATGTTAAAAGTCACAAGTTCAATCCCAGGCCCCAAGTTCAATGACAAAATGACTAAGAAGGCTATGAATGACTATTGAGCTATTCCAAAGAATGGACAGCAGAAGATAAAATCTACCTGCTGCTCATTTGAAATTCTCTGTCATACCTACTTTGACAAAAGACAATTGAACAAGGTTGAAAGGTACTGCTGAATAAAGACTCAAATTCAGATAAAAAGGAGAATCTGTTTTAAGCAAAGTTATCTTTATTAAGAATATACATTCAGTTTTTCCTATATTCTTGCTACATTATTTTGAATGGCCAGTAATATATTTGTAATGAACACATTGCCAAAATATTGGCCAAGAATAGCCTCCCACCCACCAGAACCCAAAGAAAAGACAGTTGATCTGATAAAGAGAAAAGCTGAACAAAACAACAGCCGAAAATGATGTCCTGGTTTCCGTTGAACTAGAAGAATTCAAACAGGTGTTTTCAGATTATTTTTTCTTTCCCAAATTATTAACCAATTCCAAAAGGCAATTACCTCCACACTAGAATAAATATTTTTTATAGATGGAACAAGTTCTCCAAATCAATTTTGTTTAATTTTTTTTTAATTCAATTGAATTTCTTTTTTTTTTTTATCAAGAGACAAGGTGACAATTTAAGTTAAAAATCAACGAGTGAAGTACTAAGTGCACCTTTAAATTTGTTTTTCTACTAAGCAAATTTTTGTTACAGAATGACTCAAGATGTTTAGTTTTGATCAAGAAATATTTTCTGTTGACAAGGAAAGTTCTTGTCCTTTTTAGTCCTCATTAGTCATTTCCCAAAAAATATGTTCACAATTACCTATGTACATTTACTTACTCATATATATACATGTGTGTGTGTGTGTGTGTGTGTGTTTGTGTGTGTGTGTGTGTGTGTGTGTATATATGTATATCCATTTATTATACATGAGTGTATTTATATGAGAAAGAATACATATTTTTTGGACTTACCTACATATATCCACACACACACACACACACACACACACATATATATATATATATATATATATATATGTATAAGTTGTTGTGTTTTTCTGGGTCCAGGTTTTATATAAATTCTATTGCCAAAACAATCACTTCTTCCCACCTCCGCCACAGGCAGGATATAACACTAAGCCAATATTTAAGTATGACACAGCTGGTTTTAATTTAGAGTTTTCTTTCTCATAGACTGGTTGCTTTTCCAATGCAGAAAAGCAGAGTCTGCTTTATTATTTACCAAAAGCTGATGACACAAAAGACGAATTCAAGGGCATTAGCGTAAAGTGAAATGCAAACAACCACATCCAGGACTTAAATTATGATAGCCCTGTCCATTTCCTATGACGCTAACTCTTACACTTTGAGTGCTTCAGAAAAAAATTCTAATTAGCCTGCAATAGCCTGACAAACTTACCATTTTTTAAAATAGATTTAGCTAAGTTGCATATTTTGCTTGAAAATGGCTTTTGAAAAGAACAAGAAAAAAGGGTTTTAGAAAAAAAAAGATAGAAAACAAATAACTATGTTTTATTCATTTGTAATCTTATTTTTATTCTATTTTATTTATCAATTGATAACTTGCTTTCTTTCTTTTTTAATGAGCAATTGTTGATAACTTTTATAATCATCCTCAACTGTTAACAACCTTAAAATTTTCGCCAATCGGCAATGTAAGCGTTTGTGACAATCGTACCAACTGCCCCAAAAGTTAACTTATTTTTTCTTAAAAATAAGATTAATAAGATTTACCAACAAAAGTGAGCTAATTATTTAACAAAATCGAATCTTCAATTTTCCATTGTTTTTTATTTATTATATTGTATTTATATTCTTATTATCTCTGTTATATTAAAGTGATATTTAATTTATTATGTTTGGTTGAAAAAGAAATCGACATGGACTTATATTAGAATTTTATTCATACTTTAAATTCATGCAATTATTGTGTATGGATTTGGTGAAATTTCCAAGAGTGTGCACGTGCGCGTGTGTATGTGTACGTGATTTTTGACGACATAGGTATTTTCATATCTTAAAACTAGGGTCTTGATATAAATCTAGGCTATAAATGTTTTGTTTCGTAAATTATCCAGAATTTTTTTAGCCCGATCATTTTCTGCGGGCCATTTTTAAAATTTTATTATTATTATTTATTTATTTTAATCTTTCTATTTTCATTTTCATAACAACTTTTATTTCTTACTTTCAGTTTTTTTTCTCTTTTTATATTTTTTTTCATATTTTCTTCTTTTTCTAACCTTTACCTGTGAAACTGCCCTAATTTGACAAAAAAAAAAAAAAAGCAACAAGAGTGAGAGAGACAGAGAGGGAAATTAAAAATAAGATAAAGAAAAGAAAATATAAAAATTAAGACATGAAGAAAAATAAGCAAAAATAGAAAAGAAAGTATTATTCCATTTTTCTGTATCAATTGTACGATGTCAAGAACTTTAGTAAAATTAGCCAACCTTGTGTTTCGGAGTCTCGTATTAAAATCGTGTAAGCATGTACGTATATGAGTAAGTAATATACATTTGTAAGAAGAAATCTCTTCTTAGAGATGAATTCAGCCCAGTGAATATCTCTACCCTGTAATAAAATGATTGTCCGATAAAAAAATAAAGGCCTTCACTCTATGTTATTATTGACTGATTGCTACGAATGAAAATCGACAACACTGATAGACTATATAAAGAACTTTTTTCCTTTTATTCTTTTTCGTTGTTTTCTTGATATAGACATACATACATGTGTGCGCATGCGTGAAAGTGTTTATATATATATATATATATATATATATATATATATATATATATTACTTATTCTCCGAATTGTATCAAATTAACAATGTCAAAGAAATAGCCCCGTATCAGTGCTGAAGGTACTATTAGATTCAAGGGTAAGCTGTAGTTGGTTCGCTGTAGTAGGTTAGAGACGTATTCAATAAAGATTCTGTATTGATGGGACCCGTCTGAGAGATATTTTTCACAGTGGTCTGTAATCTTACTGAAATTTCGTCTTCAATGAAATTGATCCTCGATGCTTACAAAAAGTTTAAAAAATAAAAAAAACACGGTGGTAAGATAGATCAACTGCACTTACAAAGAATCACTGTGTAATGCTATGCCTTGGCAGGGCGCTATCAACTAAGTGCTTTCAAGTCTGTAATTTGTTATTTATTTATCTATTTATTTATTTGGATAAAAGGGTGTAAAAAATCATACTATGAAGAAGAAGAAGAAAAAACCCATGATACTTAGAACGTATTAAAGGATCCTGTTTATTTGACTATTATGTGCAAAAGTTGGGCTACGCACACACAGAGAGAGAGAGAGAGAGAGAGAGAGAGAGAGAGAGTTTTCCCTTTTGTTGAGCATTTATTGGCATCGTGTTGTTACCTCTGGCGGCTGGAGAGAAACAGATAGAGATACACTTATCAAAAAAAAAAAAAAAAAAACACAGAAAAATAAAGCCCTTGGGTTGCAGACAAAACTGTGGGTTCCTCTTGTCAAACTTTTTGCATAACGTTGTCACCACTTAAGAGTGTGTATGACGGTGAGCCCATACTTATCATTCGGATGTTAGCTTTTTAAACATTTTTTGTATATAGTCGTTTTTTCTTCTTCTTTTTTTTTCTTTTTTTTTTTTTGTACGGGTGAAAGTGATGCAAGGTGGGACAGTTTTGTATACTTCTCCCCTCCGTCTGCTTCCTCTCTCAGTCTCAGATGACTTATTTACACACACACACACACACGCGCGCGCGCGCGCGACATTGAAAGAACATTTACGTGTGTGTGTGTGTGTGTGTGTGATTCATTTTTGCTTCAAAAGAAACTAAAAAACTAAACAAGATGTGTTAGTATGGGCACCTGGATAACTCGGATGGTGTAATGGTAGACTAGCAAACCTTTACAAATGAGTTCGAATCTCATTAGGGGCCCTATTTATACGGCCTTGTGCCACATCTAATCAAAAAGCTTAGTGAATTACAATTAGTATTCTATCTACAGATAAACACAGACACTTTCACACGTATATATGCATTGGCACATACGTATAAATACGCGTACATATCCATATTTATAACACAAGGTTAGAAGTATGGAGCATCCAAAGAGAATCGAATATTAATAATTTTTTAGTTGTTGAGATTGCTGACTAATACATCAGGTTATCGCCTCAGATAGATAGATAAATAGATCAACAGCAACATGCGGCAAAAACGACAGTTACAGCCTCGTAACAATTGCATAAGTCAAAGTCGTAAAAATAAAAGCATCTAGACCGACCGCGAGAACATCGCATGTTGTTATGAGCAAGAAGAAATATTTGAGTGAGCATTTTCTAAACGGCAAAGATTGTAGGATGTCTATGTCCATGTCCATTGTGGTCCGAAAAGATGAAAATCATCAACTGCCCTCAAGGCATTGGCGAGCCAAGACTTATTGATGTGAAGAGTAAACATTGGTCAACTCTGAGTCTCAGAGGTAACATGGCACAAATTGCAAATAACTTTATTCAAAGTGAAGGAAGAGAGTACACCACAATGTACAGTACATCAATTCTTGTTGAATATGGGTCTGTGCAGCTGAAGACCTGTCACAGTCACTGTGCTAACCAATGTCCGTTGCCGAAAACCCCTTCAGTGGGCGCACAAGAATTAGAAGAGGACCCAGCACTTATTGACTGGAAGAAGGTCGCTTGGTTCGATGAGTCTCACTTTCTTTTTAAGTATGTTGGACGGCAGGGTACGTGAATTTTGCGATCCAGGAGTAGTGATGATAATAGAATGCACTGTGGGAAAACATCAAACCGGTAGAGGCGGTGTGATAGTTTGGGCAAAGTTCGCCTGGGAAATACTGGGTCCTGTTATTCACACGGGTGACACTTTCTTACGTACCACCTACCTCAGTATCAGTGAAGACTTGGTAAACTTCATGTTAGCAGTTTTCTATAATGATGCTGGTATTTTTAGGCAGGACAATGCGCCCTGTCCCACGGTCCAAATTATATGGCAATGATTTCTGGAATCTAAAGAATAGGTCACTGGGTTGCTCAGGCTACAAATTTCCCAGATGAATTTCCAATTAAGCAGTTAGGAGGTTTATTGAACCGACAAGTTTGCATTGTTGAACGTCCATCACGTAACTTAAAGGATCTTGTATAAGTATTCCGGCTATATATTCCAGTGGAAAGCTTTCAAAATCTTGTAGAGACTACTTCAAAAATCCTGAACGAGGTTGTTTGTATTCCATATATTGCTAATACCCTTTTTAAAGGTATCAATTTAATTATTCCCTCTCCAGCTATGGGTAAATTATTGCGCAGACTTTGGTATGACAACCGGTTTAGGAGAAGGAAAACTTTATATTCAAACCAAACCTGGAAAGCGAGGGGCTCCACAAGCTTATTTCTGCTCATGACACGTTACATGAGTAGTGGCCCCCAAACCAAATCAGATTACGGAACAAATGAAAATTCACACTTTTTTGTTTTGTAGACACGTGAATGAATAACATCCTATTTGGCAAGTGGTCTAATGTTTTGACTCATCAAAATTTTGCATCGACCACAAACACTTCTCCCACTAATATAGTTGGGTATAAATGACCTCCACTTTTTTCTCTTCTAACATGTCTCAAGATAATTTGAACAAGAAACTTGGAGTCACGCACCAAGAAGGTGATAACCGCTTTCAGTCATACTTTATTTTTGGCCTTTTCAGGTTGGTTGGTTGGTTGGTTTGCATATAAACCTTGTAGGTTATTAAATACCAAATCCTGTGTCTATATATATATATATGATTTGAGCACGAATAATTTGTTGTTGACATTTTAAACAGGCCAGAGTTCATTTGTTTGCACCGATAAATGGTTTCAAGTATTGCTATTTAACACTAACAATTCTATTCAACATTACTCGTTCGTTTGTACACAGTTAAATGGTTTCATGTATCGCTATGTAACACAAAAAACTCAATTTAAAATAAGTCGTATGTCTGCACACAGTTAAATCGTTAAACAGTTCAAATTGACATAGATAGGACCCAAACAGGTACAACACTTCCAAGTCAGAGTGGACCTGGGAGTAATCGTAATGAAGGAGCACTTCACATTCCCCAAAGCTCTAGGACTGAAGCCTCACTATCAGATGGTTTAGTGTTATGTCCTAGACACTCATTATGGTGGAGGTGAGGTCTAAACCATCTACAGAGATGCATTAGGCGTATTCTCCGGCCCCAGCCTATAGAGTTCGGTCTTTTTAGTGTTTCACCGCAGCGGTCCGAGCTTTATTGTGCGGTATATATATATATATATATATATATATACATGTTTGATTAAATAATAAAGATACATTTTGTCTATATGAATTTGTTAAGATCCTTTCAAGTTTCCTGATTAGAGTTTTGCTTTCAGGTTGGAATTGGTGAGTAAATTTACCAAAATTGTCTCGAGCGCTTTCGGACATTTCACAGACCTTCATCAGGGGTTGTTTGTATGTATAAAGAGTGTTTCTCTAAAGAGTTTTTTGAAAGAGTTTTTAAAGTTTTTTTATAACATTACAAAATTAGGTAAACGCAGAATTGGATAAAACTGAGATGCTGATGAATTTAAAAAACAGAAGGCTATCAACGGAAATAGAATATTATCAAGAAATATAGAATATTTAAAAAAATATGAAAAAGAAAACTAAACGCATTTCAAAACATTGTTGCTATTTTCAAAATTAATTCTATTGATTCTAATTTTTTTTTGTTTTTACGTATAGGCCTTCTGGGATTTGTAGTCGTAGCGTTTACGTAATTTTGTTATGTTATAAAAAAACCCTTTCAAAAAATTCTTTAAAAGCAACCCCTGATGATAGCCAATGAAAGGTCTGAAAGAGCTCGGGACAATTTTGGAAAATTCATCCACCAATTCCAACCTGAAACCAAGACACTTATCAGGAAACTTGAAAGGATCTTAATAAAATTATATAGACAAAATGTGTCTTTATTATTTAATCAAACATGCTTAAATGAAAGACTGCTGCCCAACTACACACACATTGATATATTTTCTCTTAAAACATCCCAACAATCGGTCACATTTTTTAAAAGAGAAAACAATTTGCTCTGTAGATTTTATTTACATTGTGCTTTTGACCGGGATTACTTAAATTTAATATTCTATTTTTGAATATTTTATTAGTCCTGCTTGGAATTGTTCCCAACACCACATTTACTGGATAAAATACTATCTTATATATATATATATATACTGATGAGTGAAAACATGAGTTCACTTGCCTAATAGGGTGATGGTCCTTCACGTGTCCATAAACAGTTCTTACCCAGATAGGTTTTGACTCAACAAAATCATTCCAAACTTTTCTTTCAAATATGGTGAGAGTTTGTTAATAGCAGGTTTCTGAAGTTACGTGATAAAGCTTTTACTACACTCACTTGTTGGTTCAACTCATCTCATGAAAGAAAAATATGTCATACTTATATATATATATATATATATATATATATATATTTATATATATATATTTATATATATATATATACGTATGTTTGTGCGTATGTGTCTTCCGAATATATATATATATATATATATATATATATATGTGTGTGTGTGTGTGTGTGTGTATACATATACACGTTTCCGTGTATATATATATATATATATATATATATATATATATATATATACACGGAAACGTATTTTTATTTCTACGTACACACGTGTATGTCTGTAAAATGAAGAGACAAATCTTCCATTTGTTTTCAGGTAAAATATGTCTACCTTTATATATATATATATATATATATATATGTGTGTGTGTGTGTGTGTGTGTGTGTGTGTGTGTGTGTGTGTGTACGTGTGTGTGAGTGTGTATGATCGCAAAAGAAATAATAAGTTGGTCTGAATTCACGTCTTTCCGCCATGAAGTGTGGTAGGGGTGCTGCTTTTTAAACTATGACATTTGATCATATCACGGTCCACGCAGCATATCTACCATCCATCGGTAGAGCTTCAGTTCGCGTCTTTTATAAAGAAAAAAAAGTTTGTGGGCGGGTGGGCGGTACATTCGCGCACCCACCCGCAACATACACATACATACACACGCACGCGCACACACACACACGGTTTCCTCCTCTCCCTCTACCCGACACTACCCATTTTTTTTCGCTCGCACCTTCCATCTTACCGACCGCCCCGAACTCCAGTCCCGACGTACTGTCTCATTCTCTACGCTGTTCCACCCCGTGGTCCCACCCTTTCTTCAATATCCCCCACCACCTCGTGCGACGCGCTCAAACGGCTTGGCAAAAGCGTGTTTCTGAAGCCGAAAACTTACGGCTATGTGAAAAGTCACTTATTAATTTCGGTCTCGGCTTCGTTCGACATTCATTCGATGTGGTCGGCGTGTTGGTCTTACTTGGGAATTATTTGGTTTGGTTGAAGTTAATCTGACATTAAAATAAAGCTGCCTCAAGTTGTGCGTTTCGCACGAGTGTGTATGTGTTCGTTTTTGTGTTGTTCGGATGACAAAATTAACGATCAACCAAGTATATCCACATTTAATCTTGGAGCAACGCGTACACAATATTTCAGCTTATTGGCACCATACTCTTTGTGACTTTTCATCCCGGTTGTAAACTGGTTGTTTTTCACAGTCCGAGTGACAACAAGTCACTTCGGCTCTCCAAGATTCTTCTCAGTATTCTGTTTCCCTATCGGTGTGAGTTAAAATACGTTGACTGTATCCCCTGCAGATGGATAAGAACCCCCATCTCTCAAAAGTGAAGGACCTGGGTATGACACTGAACTGAAACTAGTTATGAGGCAACAGTCTTAGAGATCTGGCTCTGTGGAGTATCCCTTCATTGCGATTATTCTCATGTTCACTCTGGGGTGATAGTACCAGTAAAGGTCCCATCTATAAATAGATTTCTTTGAAATTATTCGCGTTCAATCGAACCATGTGCAAACAAAAAAACTCTTAAGAAACAACTACACAAAAATGTAAATATGAAAGTACAGTAAACGCGATTCGCTAACATTTAAGCATAAAATAACACTAGACAAGTTAACACACCGTATTGTATTGAGTCAGTCGATTTTAACCATTCTAGGATTTTCAGTTTCCACAGTTTCTTTTCTAGGTTCTTTAGGATTGTTCTAAATTATCATTAGTGATATTGTATTTGTACTGACAAAGATGACGGCGGTATTTTTTTTTTAAATTAGTTTTATTCAACTTACCGAAAACATTTATTCATTTTTGACTTATTTATATATATATATATAATATAATATCAATTCCTCTAATCCTATATATATATATATATATATATATAAGGGATACGTATTGAATTTTATGTATGAATTGGTATTATAGTTAATTTTAAAGCAGTTGTAGTAAAGTAGTATTACTATCATTTTCCATAGTGTTTCATCATTAATAATGTTATTGAATTTTCACAACTTTATTATAGTTGGTTGGTTGGGTTTTATGGCATATCAAACTTTGTAGATTATTTAACGCCAAATCCATTTTTATACAAATAATCAGTTCTTTCTCAAACAATTCAGTTTAGTATGAGTACACAGTTTAATTGTCGAAAATATTTCTATTCAAGCTATTCAGTTTATTCATCAGTTCTAATTCAAACAATTCAGTCTGGTGTAAGTACAGTTTCAATGTAAAAAAACAGTTCTATTTCGAGCAATTCCGTTTTGCATAAGTATGCAGTTTAAATGTCAAAACAGTTTAGTTTAGCATAAGTATGCAGTTTAAATGCAAAAAAATGTAAACTCTCGAAACTAGTTAAGTTCTATTTGACCCATAGATAGGACCCTATCAGGTGCAACCATTCCGGGCCAGAGTGGACCTGGGAGTGATGGCAATGAAGGGCTACTCCTCATTCCCCGAAGTTCCTACAATACTGGAACCTCCCCATCAGATTGTTTAGTGTCATATCTAGGAGACTCGTTTTGGGGGTCTTATCCCTCTGCAGAGAAGTAGTCGGTGTATTTTACAGCCCCATCCGACTGGGCAAGACTTTATTATAGGTACTTTTAAAAAAGAGATGGTCTCAAAGAATTGAAATAAATATGATGTGTTGTCTTTATAATAATTGAACAGATTCGCATAAAACTGAAGCTAAATAGCATCTGATGGTGAGGCTTTTGCTCTGAAACTCTTGAAAGTGGAGAGTCACCACTTTGAAACTATTTCCCTCAGATCTACTGTGATTTAAAGTAGTAATACCAGTTAGAGTCCCATCTATGAGTCAAAATGAAATAAAGCTTAAAATGATTGTGGACATTATTTGTACTTTGGCTCTTAAATCATTGATATTTCGACTAAGTATCACGTGTTTATCTGTTTAAAATAATTGAGAAGATAAAATGTAAACTACAGAAGAATGCTACGAGCTGTCTTGAACAAATCCTGGAACCAATACCCCACGAAACAACAGCTGTACGGCCACTAACCTCCCATCTCTAAAACCATTCAAGTCAAACGGACCAGACATATTGGACACTACTGGAGGAGCAAGGACGAACTCATAAGTGACGTTCTTCTATGGACCCCTACACATGGATGTGCCAATGTTGGCCCGACCAGCAAGAACTTATTTACATCAGCTCTGTTCGGATACAGGATGTAGTTTGGAGGACCTGCCGGAAGTGAGGGATAACAGGAACGGATAGAGAGATTAAAAACCAAAATTGCTAAATTATCTTTGGCTTAGAATAACTCATTCAGAGTCAACATGCAGTAAAACTAACCAAACAAACAAACAAACTTGAAACTATTTTAACTAAAAAAATGGTTTGGGAAATCTGTCTAATTTGAAATTACAAATAAAATAAATAAGAGTTTATCTTGAAGATAAATTCTTGTGACGACAGCAATACATTTGTCGTATACAGGGATTCTTTCAAAAATATATTACAACATATTTATTCATTGATTGTAACAACTGAAATGTTTACATCTAAAATAATTTATTTATTAAAAATTACTTTTTTATTTTATCCAATCAAAATTAAATTCATATTTTTAATTATTATTTAATACTATTGACTTGAGTCATTAATAATTTCCGTTTTTTTTAAAAGCAAATTATAACTAGGCATTTCAAACTTTCAATATTTTAAACACAATCGAAAATTACCTGATTAAAGTGAGCCATCATCGGTCGTTTTTATTTCAGTTATGAAAAAGGGTACATCATAATTTAATTTATGATCTTGCGCCCCTTAAATGGAGGAACTGAAAGTGCATATTCAACATGTAATGTTGTGGAAGTTTAAGAATAACAAAAACGCTAGAGAAACAATAAAGAAAATATCTTGTGTTTATGATCAAGGTGTCATTACAAACCACTAAGACCGAAACTGGTTTTCAAAGTTTCGTTCTGGTGATACGTCACTGAGAGCTAAACCCTAGACCAGGATGCTCAACAGAACTCGATCAAGATAATTTAAGAAAAATTGGTGGAATGCGGTAAGTGCAAAAGAATTCGAGAACTAGCATTCAATCGCAACACATTCCAACCTACAATCTGTCATCACTTGAAAAAAAAAAAAGAAAAGTGGGCAAGCTGGGTATTTGGGTACCTCATACTCCGAGTGAGAAGAATAGAGAAGATCGCATATCCATAGTGGCTAGCCAGCGAAAAGTTCAAGGCAGAGAAATGACTTGTTTCTAAAGAATAATATTACAGGTGACGAAAAATGAGTCTTTTATGATTATGTTCAACGCAAAGGGCAGCGGAATGACAAGGATAAATTTCTGCTGCCAATCCCGAAGGCGGAGCTTCATAAAAGAAAAGTTATGCAGTGTGTATGGTGAGATCACCACGGAATTATTCGTTTGGAGTTTTAAACCACTATAAGACACTCAACGGAGACTTATTCTCTCAACAGTAGAAACATATGCATGAAAATCTTCTAAGAAAATACCCCTAACAGTAGAAATGTTGTGCTTCTCTACGATAACACAAGACCACATTCAACAAGAATCATGTAGTAAAAATATTGGATTTAGGCTGATCTGTTCTACCCCATCTACCATAAATAACAGAGGTTTCCATCTTTTCCATTCTCAACAAAATGCTCTAAATGACAAAAAAATGTTCTCAACAAGATCAGGACAAATCGTTTATAGAAAATTTTTGAGCTTAAAATCAGCTGAATTTTACCTGAGAGGAATCAACAAGCTTACAGATTAATGACAAGAAGTTATTCAAAATAATGATGAATAAACAAGTGATTGTAATTCATTTATTGTTAAATTATTCATTAATAAATTACATTTTAGTAAAACGGAAATTATTTCAAACTCAATCCAATAAAACAATTTTCTTTCAAAAAATAATATAGTATCGTGTAAATGCAGAACCGTAAAGATGGTTCATTGATGGTAGCACATATGTCACCATATTCCTTTTTGGACCATCTATATTATTATTATTATTATTATTATTATACTCTTTGCAAGTTTTTCACACAAGTAGTAATTAGTGGTTTTCTCTTAAAACCGAGTGACAACAAATCTTCTCAGCTCTCTAGGATTCTTTAAAGTATCTTAACCAATTTCAGTAATGCGGTGATGTGCTCAGTTCCAATTTTTCCTCGTATTCCTAGTTCCACTTATTTCTTTTCCATGTTTTTGGAGATTGTTCCTAGTGCTCGAACTATGATTGTTATTACTGTCACCTTCATGTTCCACAATATCTATCAATCATTAGAGGTCCAGGTATTTATCGAGTTTCTCACTTTCCTTTATTTTAATTCTGTGATCTAATTGAACAGCGAAGTTTAACTTGCCACGTTTTTTTTGTTTTTTTTAACTAAAACGAAATTTGGTTCTCTTGCCTGGGTTGGGTGATCCGTTTATATCTAAGTCAGAGAGAGAGTATTATTATTATTATTATTATTGTCATTATCATTATCAGCGTTGTTGCTGTTGTGTCTCGTCTTTATTTCGAATTCTTTTGCTTCTAATATTTCATATATATATATATATATATAGTGTGTGTGTGTGTGTGTGTGTGTGTGTTCCTCCAGTATGTCTGATGACTATCGCTGACGATTGAGGGGCGGCAAGTCTCCTTAAATCACTTAGCCCCTTTAACCGTCACAGACCACAGCAATAAAACCGTATGAATGCCTTCTTCAAACCTCCAATCCAATTATTATTCATCTGACCGTAGATAGGTAAATGCTATTGAATCAACCAAAGAAATATGGTGGTTTCCATGTCGCAACGCCACTCTTTGAAAATAGCGATATTTTTGAAAATATCCAAGAAAAATTATCCCCCATATTTAATTGTAAGAAATCGTCATTTGGCTGGCAGAATATAAAAAGCACATTTTTTTTAACTTTTTAATCTGATTATTGTTTATTTTTCTTTCTTGATTCTGAGATAATTGTTGAAATCTTTTTAACATCATCCTTAAAGTCATATTGGCAATATATTTTTGTATTTTTCGGCAATTTAATACATTTTCTATGTTCATGGAAACAATGCAAATTAGATGTTCATATCAACCGGTTCGTTAGGTTCGATTGCAATCTTCGTGAAAATTGTTAAATGTTCATTTTTCACAAAAAGGAACCTCCACGGACATTCTAAACAGAAGAGAAAGACAGAGAGAGAGACTGAGAGAGGGAGACAGAGAGAGACAGAGAGAAATGATACTGGTTAATAAAAACGTCGTAACTTGTAAGAAATTAATGTATTAATCACTGTGTGATTTGACCACTGAAAAAAAATTATTGGAGAAAAATCTAGTATAAAAATTTGCGTTGATGTTTTGTAGGCGAACTACGCTTCGAAATTAAAATTCAACCAAAATTCAACAATTTATTTCAATAAACTTTTCAGTACTTATATATAAACAAATTTGTTTTGAATGGAAACAAAATCTGGAAATAGTTTTTTTTTTTTTTTTTTATTGATAGCCCTGTCGGCAGGGCTTATAATCCGTTGACTGTGTCCCCATGCAGACAGGTAAATCTCCCAACCCTAGAAAAAGTGTCCTTGATATGACACTAAACTAAATCTGAAGGTGAGGCTCTAATTGATACTTCTAAAACCAAAAACCTATATTCTTCTCAAGTCAGTCAAATTGTCATTCTTTTGATAATCTTACATATAAGTTCTCTCTTATTGCTTAGGCGTATTATCAATGCTTCAAAAAATCAATTGAAAGTTGCTTTTCCGATACTTTATGGTCACTGAGATGGCATATTCAACTGGATTTTTTAATAAAGTTAGAAAACAGAGGTTTGCTCAGTACTGTCGTTATACTAAAACATAAATGATTACATAATCTATTTTATTATTATTTCTATTTCTTAGTTTCTTAGATAGATAGATAGATAGATAGATAGATAGATAGATAGATAATGACAGACTGTGATAGGTATGACCAAACAGATACATAGATTACCCATAAATAATTACTTTCTGACCATTATTTTTACAAAAACTGACTTTCTTCAAAACTTTAGAGATAAAGATTCCAGAGTTTTATTATTTCCAGTGAAACATTATACAATAAAAACTGATATAATTAGGAATTATTTATAAATAAATGCTACACCATTAAAACTATTTAACCAAGAAAAAAATCAAATCTTATTTGAAAATGAATTAACTAGATAATATCTAATAACATCCGTTATGATTGTATAATATTCCACTTGAAATAATAAAATCTACTTATCTTTAGTTTAGAGAGAAATCATCTTTTCTTAAATGCTGGAGGTGTGATTTAGTAGCGATGCTGAAGATAGATAGATAGATAGATAGATAGCATGCGTGTGATGAAAGAATAATTAATTAGTACCGTCAAACTAAAGGAAGATAGAGAGACCCCTCAACATCTAAAAAGATGGTAGTTAAGGGTTGGGTGATCGCCTCTGGAATTATAGCTCAGTATTTTCGCAATTTCAAAATCATATATTTCTGCTTATTGTCTTTTCTTCTGCGTCATTAATTGACAGTAAGACTACCAACAAGGTGAGGCAACATTACCCAAGAGAAAAAAATGATCCTTTCTTATTCAATTTCTGATGACATTATCTCTAGCTCAAAATAGATGCCTATATATTTGTTAGAGTTGAAAAGGGGACAAGAAATTCTCAGATTTATTTATTTATTTAACTTGGTCTCATAGGTAAATCATATCGTTTACAAAATGCTTCGACTTTTTCAATAATTGAAACCCATCTAACACAGTATAACTGAAATTTAAGTAAAACAGAAAAAAACTGAAAAAACAGCTAAATTGATGAGAGGTAGATCTGCTAATTTTATAACAGTCATCTTACTATCTATTTGTTTGCCCATTCTCAAAAAAATTATTAGGCCTGAATAGAAAACAAAACTTCCGGGTTTTGCCATTTCTATCTATCTATCTATCTATTTGTGTGTGTGTGTGTGTGTGTGTGTGTGTGTGTGTGTGTGTGTGTGTGTGTGTGATCTATTTATCTATCTATTTGTGTGTGTGTGTGTGTGTGTGTGTGTGTGTGTGTGTGTGTGTGATCTATCTATCTATTTGTGTGTGTGTGTGTGTGTGTGTGTGTGTGTGTGTGTGTGTGTGTGTGTGTGTGTGTGTGTGTGTGTGTGTGTGTGATCTATCTATCTATCTATCTCAACTTTAATAAGAAAATATTTATTTTACATTTGCATATTTTAACTTTCAGTTCAGTATGTGTGCTTCGATATACAAACACATAGATTACACACCCCTACATACGTATTTATCCAAAAGCAAGTTAATCTGGATGTGTAACACCCACCACTCACACATTACAGTTAAACAAATGCTCACAAAAAAGTAATGAAATATAAAATATGTGTTTTCTCTTCCGGTCAGTGTGGGTGCGTGGAGAGAAAGAGAGAGAGAGAATAGGGGTTATCTTTGGTGATGACAAATTTTATCCTCTGAGATGAAAGGTGTCGTAAATATTCCGTTAGGGTTGAGGCACTTAAGCCAAACAAGCTTTCCTCTGCCACAGGGTATCATTTTCGCGCGTGTGTGTGTGTGTGTGTGTGTGTGTGTGTGTGTGTGTGTGTGTGTGTGTGTGTGTGTGTGTGTGTGTGTGTGTGTTTATGGATGAACGGACAAATAGATAAATAGCTTTGCTCAAGAGAACTATATAACAATAAAATACTGTACGAATTTGACAACTCTACACCGCGGCCTTCCGCGTAGCCATTAGATAGATAGATAGATAGATAGATAGATCAATTTATTTGGGTTAAATTTAATTTTAGTTTCTCTGTGAATTTTCTAATCACTCGCCAAAGTTGAAGATGTTTTATTTGTAATCAGAATATTCTACAATCAGCAATGAAGATGTGAAAACAAATATCACTTAACTAACACCAGATGGAAAACCCGATCGCTCTCAGTTTGCATTTATTATCTGGATAGCATCTATTACTTTTCTTAATTTTCTAGAATAAAATTGAAATACTAATAAATTCTTTCGTATAAAAATAAATTACATGACATTTATTCAAAAAGCAATAAATGGAAGTATAACTTTCAAATCTACCCGAACACAATAATTTCTCTTCTTTCTCTATTTCAATCAGTTTAAACCTCATTCATTCTGTTGAGATCTATCTATCTATCTATCTCTTTTCAAATATATACGTGTGTGTGTGTGTGTGTGTGTGTGTGTGTGTGTGTGTGTGTGTGTGTGTGTGTGTGTGTGTGTGTGTATTTAGATCTATCTTTGTTCAGATAAGCATGACACTAAATGACATCAAAAAGCTCAACATATTAAAATCTTTATAAAGAAATCTCTTAATTACAACTGAAAATGAGCAAATAGGGGTAAATATTTTCATTATTTATAATCTATCTACCTTATACGCAGGCGCGCACACATTTTGTAATAACTTTTTGGGTAACGGTGATAAAAAAAAAGAACTGTGAAAAGGTTTAGAATTTCATTCATTAATTTTTAATTCCCCGTAAATCAAATTTAACCTGGTCTAAACTTTATTATTCATAACTTTTTTCAACTTTAAGGATATGAAACTTCTTTTCTTTTGTCAAAATTATTTTAATAATTGAATAAATACTTTTTTAAACATAGTTCCTAATTTTATTTTATTATTTTTCTTTTACTTAAAATTTTCCAACACTAATCAATAACCATTGTGAATAATCATTGTCACATGTAAAGTTTCATTTTCATTTAAACAGAATTATCATTTTTATCACCACTAAATCTATATATATATATATATATATATATATATATATATATATATATATATATATATAATTTTTGAAGATACTTTTTCCATCTGTCTAGAATTATGACATTCATTAAGTATTGAAAGCAAGATTTTTGTACACGTCAAAAATTTCACAAGTGTCTCTAAGCTAATCGTTAAAATAAACCCACATTTGCTTTTACAAGTGGAAACGTTTTGTAATTATTTATCTTCACCGAAATTGTAATATTTCCTGGGAAAATTAAATAATGATATTTAATTTTGTCAGTCGCTTTTCTAATCAAGTTTATGAAGAATTATTGTCAAATTGAGGAAGCGTTTAACATCGAATAATTGGGACACGTTTCTTTCTTTATTTTTACTTTTTCTTTCTATTTTACTATTTTTAATTTTTAATTTAGTTGTCTGTTTCTGTAAACTTTTATGGCGAATTTAGAACTTAACGTCAGATTTTTAAAAAGCAAATCCACCCTTTTTAGTGTGTGTTAACAGTCTGATAAGGAACTAGAAGAGCATTTTAACGGGTTCGAAAGGAAGTAATCACACAAAATAACTGCATTAGCTTCCAATTAACGAAAGACAGCGGCTTTTAGAAAGATTTTCTCGCTACAAATTGGCGTTTTTGAAGTTCTGACTTGATTATTTCTGCTTTATTTTATTATTTAGAAATTATATTTGTGTAGGTAATAAAATAACAATTCTTAAAGTTAGATCTAAGCTAAGTTGATGTTGTCTATTTTGATAGTATCGTCATCATCATTATTGCTATTATTTTTCTTTTTATTTAATTAATTTGATGTTTTCTTTTCTTTTTTGTCTTTCATTTATAGAGTTCGCATTAAAAAAGTTTAGCTGGGTTTGATTTTTTTAGTACTTGTATAGTGATTTGATGGTTTTATTGGAAAACTTGGGTTATCATCACATTTTTTTACTTAAAAAATTGTTGCTGCTATTTTCTGACAAACGCCACCCCATCTTCTTCTTCTTCTTCTTCTTCTTCTTCTTCTTCTTCTTCTTCTTCTTCTTCTTCTTCTTCTTCTTCTTCTTCTTCATAATGTTTTTTTTAATAATTGTTGTTGCCATCATCATCATCATCATCATCATCATCTTTTCCCTCAAATTATTGCTATCATTATTTCTCATCATCATCAATTTTCTTTTCTTTTTCATTATCATTATGTTGATATTGTTTTTCTTACAAGCTTTACTTAAACCAGGTTTACCCTAAGATCTTTTTACACTTCTGGTAACTAACGGCTCTAATATTCAGACATGACATTATTTTTTCTCATCAATTTCACACGATGAATACAATCAAAATTTAATTTCTCATCATTTTGAAATTAGATTATTTGAATAAGGAATATAATTTATAATCGAATACTAAACGGCTAAGTTCTCATTATTTTCATAATGACGTTATTTAACATCGGTGAGATTTGTATTATTTTCATGCTAATTGATATCGTCAGGACAATATTATTGTAATTGCATTCTTCATTTTATCAATCGAGACACATTACACAAACTTTGTTTTAACTGTAATTGAACATCAATATTATGCATTGTAACACACACACACACACACACACACACACACACACACACACACACACACACACACACACACACACACACACAGGTGATATACATGTAATATGTAATATACACGTGCGTGTGTGTTACATATTACACTGTAATGTTTCAACTAAATTAAACTTTGAAAATGTTTTGTAAATCAAATATCAATTCTAAAGGTTTTGTTATTACTTACAAAAATAAGCTAATATATTCAATTAAAGCTATAATCTTTATATTCTCGTTCGAAATGTAACTTTCAAACCTTTTGGGTAAAAGTAATAATTATTCTTATTCGGAATGTTACTTAAGTGAAATCTTAGGGGTTACGGTATCGGTAATTTATTGAAGTCCCCTCTACCGAGACATGCCACATATTAAGCAAAGAACTGATAGTAAATTTTGAACAAAAGTAAATGCCTAAGGCTGAGAAGCTGCATTTCGAACGGGAATATAGAAATCGGATTGTACCCTGTCTTAGCTACAAGGTGACTATTATAGGGAAAAAATTTTAATCATCAGAAATAAATATATTTTTAAATATTAAATAAGATGAAGAATAATATAAAGAACGTTTTTATATGAGTGGATTTTTTTCTTTTTCAATAGAGCTTAAAACTTTTCGTTTTTGTATAGTCTCTTATTTGGATTATATATACTTTATTTAAAAGCTTTCAGATTTTTGAATGAGAAAGAACTTTTTTAAGTACCAAACGTAATTTTGTTCTGATATTCAACCGTAAAATATTTTGTCGTATTGAATTTCGTCAGCTGATTTTAAATTACAATGCACAACTTTCAGTGGTAATATCTATTAAAATATAAACTCATTAGTGAAAATAAACATCTAATATTTAAGTATTTTGTTATTATTAGTAAAGAGGAAATTCGTTGTTGAATTTTTTCTTTGCTTTGTTTTAACTAAATAATTTTCATTTTTTACGAAATATAACCGTTTAAAATGATGATAAAATAATAATATATTTTAAAAAATTAGAGTCATCAAACTACTCTCAATATGTGAAGTTGAGTAACACGAATTGTCTTTCTGGAATTTAAGGGAAAATGTAAAACAAAATAGAACAAAATAAAATCCTTTGAAAACAGAAAATTGTGATTATTTGTCATCTTGAGAGTGACTTCGTGATCTAACCCAATTCACAGCCCATAGATAAAATACTTAAGTTTTAGGTTTTGTATATATATATATATAATATATATATATATATATATATATATATATATATATATATAACATTCTCAGCTCTTGAAGCCTTGAATACTTTTTATACAACTTTTCTTGCATTTTATTTTCATTTACTCTCTCTCTCTCTCTCTCTCTCTCTCTCTCTCTCTCTCTCTCTCTCTCTCTCTCTCTCTCTCTCTCTCTCTCTCTCTCTCTAGGGCAAAGTTATGTATATATTTGTAATTATATGTAAATATTACAATAGTTTATTTGTGGTATTGGTCTATTTTGTATTTATCATAACCCAGCAAAAACGCCACATTTTAGCAAAACGTTTATGAGAGCAATTCACTTAAAATCCTCTAAGTATAAATCTATTTCCAGTTCAATTTGCAACGAAAAACAATCTACAAAACTTATCCAATAATTTTAGTTTTACCGATGGACCTTGAATAGGTTTGATTTTGATGCAATCACATATATAAGCGTGTATACAATAACCCGCAGAGTACCCGTTAAATTTAATGAGATTAGATACGTATGGATCGACAGTTTTGCCTACAATCAAAGTATTTGTACGCTGTGTCTCAGATCAGGATGGAGTATCTGTGTGCTCAGTGAAAAGTGTTACATACAAAAAATACGTGTATACACAATGCATTTGTATATACATGATAAAACACACACACACACACACACACACACACACACACACACACACACACACACACACACACACACACACACACACACATTGACAGAAAATAGAATTGTAACACTGAAAACGTGTTTCATTTTTACTTAAAATTAAATGGACAAACAATATTAGTGGGTAACTGTAAATGATCTATACAGAATGATTAGCGCACAAGTTCTAAAATAAAGGTTGCATCGTAAGTTTTTAGATCCTATGTACCAAGATGAAAATCGTCTACAAGATATTAAGATTTCATTTTCTGTCAGCACACACACACACACACACACACACACATATATATATATATATATATATATGTGTGTGTGTGTGTGTGTGTGTGTGTGTGTGTGTGTGTGTGTGTGTGTGTGTGTTTATACGCATATCACACACACACACACACACACACATATATAACACCCTTGGGAAAGGTATGAATACAATTAATCTCCCTCCATCTATGAGTAAATAGTAGGGCAGGCTGTACTCTTCCCCCTTGGTGTAGCAAACAGTCTAGAAGGAAAACTCTGAATTCAACCTGTTAAACCTCTGTTAAAATTGACCTTGTGTCGCATCCTTCTCATTCGGAGGACTAGGTAAATCTATCTATCTATCTATCTATCTATCCTCCAAAAGACGAGTATATAATAGACAAGAAATTGCGGAGCCTTTACTTATAATTTATGATTGAAATTTACCTGATGATCTAAACTGTGAAACTTGAAGTAGTAGATTAAGTGATATATATATATATATATATATATATATATATATATATATATATATATATATATATATATATATATATATATTCGTAACTCTAGCTATTATTCATGTTTTAAATACGGAGTCTATTATATTTTTTCATTCATCTATTAACGATTTATCATTTTGCCTAAACTGAAAAAAAATTTGTCACAGCGAAAATTTTAATAAAAAATGGCAAAAATATTAGTGTTAAAATAATAATAATAATAATAATAATAATAATAATAATAATAATAATAATAATAATAATAGAAAGAACAAGAAGAAGAGCATTTAACGAATGTAATCATTTCATTCAAAAAGAAAATTGTCTAAATTAAAATCCTAATCGACCTTCTAAGAGTAAAATTTAGTTTTACTTTTTCCACATTATCGTGAATATTTTTTCTTTTCTATCTTGATATTAGTTCCTCTTTGGGGATGTAGAAACCAGGAAACGCCTCCAATAAGATTTTTAATACATGGAATCTTCAAAGTCAATTTTTTAAAAGATGTTAACCGTGACCTCCTAATCAATCATCTGCTAATGAACGGAGAACCAGCGATCGAAGTAATTTCAATATAAGCATAATATACTTGGAAAATTACATTTTGCCGTGAACGCAAACTAATGTCATTGTCACTATATTTAAGGAAGCTGGTTCTTAAAACATATTATCACAGACAGGTCCACTTTTGTTAAGTTCCCGCTAATGAGCGTCTATGTAAAACTCAAGCTATTTTTTCTAACATTGTAAGTCAAAAGTGTATTAATAAAATCTATGTTCTTTAAAAGTGAAGTTAAATTTTGCAAAGTCTAAACAATAATCACCATGTGGGAAATAGCCGAAAATTACATATTTTCAGATTTTTATTAATTAATTAATTAATTTATTTATTTAAATTAAGTTATTGCAAATATTTGTTCTCTTTTTATTGGAGATTACAGTAGAGATGAATTTCGTGGCAAAAATACTAATTAATATATTATTTTTTGTAAAATGAATCGGTACTATTTAGCAACAGGATGATATCTAATAATTGCTGTTTTTTGTTTTTTTATTTTCTTTTGTTTTGTTTTTTGTTTGTTTTTGTTTTTTGTTAAGAAAGAAATATTCAAAGAGAGTAGACTTATTCAATTATTTCACACTAATTTTACTTTCGCAGTAAGGTTTGGTCAAACTAAAACTTTTTTTAATCTCATAACAAATAGAATAAATAAATAGAACAAAAATAATGTTTTTAAGCCCCCAAAATCAAATTAAAATATATTCTCATTTTGCATCAAATGTGTCGTCTGTTTTATTGCTAAAATTCATTTGTCATTAAAACAATGTGGACATTTTGTTTAATTAAGCCCTCAAGTGAGTAGGACAATAATCATTCAATCAAGAAGAGATTCATTTTATTTTCGTTTTACTATCTTTTTTTATGTCTTGACACCACTATAAAGTTTAATATATTTATTAATCTAAATCTTTTTTTAATTGGACTGGCAAAAAGACCGAATCCTTCGCTCAATTCAACCAATTTCTAAGGCGACAAAAGGGCGACAAAAGAACTTCTTTAACGATCCTATAAATGTCTTATAATGATTGTTACACTGAGTTGTTAAGATATATTTGCAAAATAATGTAAAAAAGAATTATGAAACAGCGGTAGTAATTATTACTTATCAATGCATATATATATTATATATATATATATATATATATATATATATATATATATATATATATATATATATTGAAGGAAAATGAAATATTGATTCACCAGTAAATTCAAATGATTTTTTGGGTTTAGCTATAAAAATTATTAAAAAAAACATGATTAGTCGATTTTTTTTATCAAAATCCTTTGACTGATTTTATATAAAGTTTTCATGTACAGTAAATTTTAAGTTTTTCCAGGTTATACCAGATGCAACTGCAGTGAATACGCGATGGATAAAATTAATTAATTAATAAATATTAATAATAATAATAATAATAATAATAATTATTATTATTATTATAATTTGGAATGGTCCCTAAGAACATGGAAAAGAAACTCAAAAAACTGTAGATTAGAGGAGAATCGAAAATACCCAGACCACAGCACTGTTAAGATCGATCCCGATAATCAGAAGAGTTTTGGAAATATGTGGAGACTTGCTGTCACTCAGACTACAATGAAAACCCATCACCTACCTAGAGCTGGTGTGAAAAACTAGTTAGCATCATCATCATCATCATCATCATCATCATTACAACAACTTAGCCATGGTGCAATTATTTCTGGTAAAATCTTTTCTGCAATTCTCTCAGAAATGGCATTTTCCAATCATTTATTATATGGATTTAAATTAATACAGTCGAATTAAACTTTATCTTACGAGAAGATTTTTATTTGCCTTAAATGATTGTCAAAAACAATATCATTATCTCCATCATTATCATCATAATCATCATCATCTCAAATGATGTGCCTCACAAACTGGTTGAAATAGGAAATTTGAGGAAGAACTGAAACTAGCTACCCCAGATGATACTTAGTAAGTAATGGCGTATAGACTAAGTAAAATCAACAAGAATAACGAAAGAAAATCCTAAAGTATTAAGGGGACTTGTTGACACTTTATCCCCAATGAAAAACTACCATTTATTTACTACTGGTGAGAAAACTGAACACCTAAGATACACTCTCTCCCTCTCTCTCTCTCTCTCTCTCTATATATATATATATATATAAGCATTTGTGTTTATGCATATATATGTATACATATAAAAACCCATTATAAAAGTAGTTATGTGTAGACATGTTCTCACATATATACATATCTCCTAATCTCTCTCTCTCTCTCTCTCTCTCTCTCTCTCTCTAGATAGATAGATAGATAGATAGATAGATAGATAGATAGATAGATCTAGTCATAAGTATCATTTGAACTAGTAGAAGAACTATTTTATTGTCTAAAATTGCAGTGGATATTAAAATCTGAATTACTTCCACATACTAAAAGGAGTTGGCCCTTTCAATCTCCTTGATCGATTCTCAACAAGATTTTATAAGTATATGAAAGACACCTTTTTTTTTTCTAATTAATGAATAAATAGAACTAAATTGTTAAATGGAAAAAAAAGACAAACAATTTAATTCTATTAAGAAGGAAAACATATTCCTGAAAATTATTTGAAACGACAAAAAATGCCTTTTCATGTTAATTGCAAAAAAATTGATTCTTTTCTCGCATAATGGGTCTCTGGTTTTCACTCTAAAAAGAAAAAGAAAAGAAAAGTAAGTGAAATTTAAATGTTATTTTTAACAAATACACCAGTGAAAAAAAAAATCAAAATAAATAAATTGTATAACACAATAACAGCCCGAAAACCGAAGTTCGACAAATAAATAAATATGTTAAGCAACATTTTAAAATTTCTTGATACATCCTATTGTGACTAAAAGTTCGAAGCGGGAAGAATTCATATTCACACGTTCAGACTAAAGGCGGTCAATTTAAAATCAGCAATGCCGAAACTAATCTGCTTTAATTTGTAATACAACCCATCAATACTTACAACCACAATAATAATAAGACACCCAAGTTATTTAAAAATAAATTAAACGGATAAATAACACTACAAAATCATTTTTAAAAAGTGTGACTGGGTATAAAAAAAAAAAAAAACACTTGTGTTTGCCTTTTTTTTAAATGTCTAATCACTTTAAATAAAGAGTGTGGGGGTTTAGACGAAGAAAGAAGAGCTAATATCGCTAATCTGTCATTTCAAGGTAGACTGCTTTTCAAGATAAAAAAAAGTCACCTTTTTAGCCAATTAAATATGGTAACTCGG
This sequence comes from Sepioteuthis lessoniana, assembly GCA_963585895.1. Taxonomy (NCBI): domain Eukaryota; kingdom Metazoa; phylum Mollusca; class Cephalopoda; order Myopsida; family Loliginidae; genus Sepioteuthis; species Sepioteuthis lessoniana. The sequence goes on from OY757922.1 coordinate 48,828,013, forward strand.
ACCGTAAAAGATAGATTCTTTACACTTTTCCCACTTGTCTCTGCCCGACAGAAAAAAAAATATACAAAAAAAAGATAAATAAATAAAAACAAACAAATAAATAAATAAATGAATAAATAAATAATAGATAAATAAATAAAAGCACATACACAAACACGCGCACAAACACTTGTATATTTGTATGTGTGTGTCCGAGGGAGAAAAAATGTCTTATTATTGCCAAAGACATGAAAAAATACGAATACATAAAAAAAAACAATAAAAAATTCCGCCTTTAATGTTGGTGGCAAAATGTATTATTATCTCTTGACTTGACTATAATTATTCATAGATGTCTGAATTATTATTATTATTATTATTATTATTATTATTTCGTTACATTCCAAAACGTTACATTAGCCAAGTGACAACAAGTCAATGCAAGTCGCCCAGCCCCTTTCTCAATACAATTTGCTATATTCAAAACTTTTGTAGAGATAGTTAAGGGTGCCTTGCGTGATGTAATAAACGAGCTAGGCTTGCAGATTATCACTAAAGAGTTCAATTCTCACTGGGTGTGCCACAGCAAGTCTCCTTAATTCTACAGCACCTTACACAATATCCTCTCAGACTCGACAACGTCGTATTTTGGAAACAGCTCCAATTGTGGTCACGGCTATAACTCTAATGTGTCTTTTAAAGTTCTCCAGCGAGGTCCTAGTATTATTACAATTTACGGGGGTTTTTTTGGGGGGGTGATGTCTTCATCCTGTGGTCGGCTAGTACAGTTGTACAATTAGACGGTCTGAATCTAAAAGTCCCCGAATCCCTTCTCCTTCTACAATTTCTGTTTTGGACGGATATCTTTTGTTAAAATGATCGGATCTAAACTATTTGCACGGTTCCCAGTGTATGATCGCTCCTACTCTGTTGTGTGTATTCTTTTATTCCTTTTCAGCCGGCTTGCTGCATCAATTTATGATGTGGTTTACCGTTTCATCTTTTTCATCATCATCATCATCATCCTCATTATTATTATTATTATTATTATTATTATTTGAGTATCTTCCCACCGACGATCAAGTGACAATCTCTTCAAATTCGGCACTCTCCTCAATATCCTTGCAATTTTTTTAGTTTTCTCTAAATTTTTCCACAGAATTCCAGGTTTTCCGGTCCATTTTCAACAGCCTATAGAATCGTTCCGGGTGTACAAGAGATTACAAGCTCTACTTTGCCTCTTCTGTTCCATTATTATTATTATTATTATTCATGAGCCTTCCATAAAGTTGTGATACATATATAATTTTGTCTTTACACTTTTTATCTTGATAATAAAAAAAACTCCATATATCATGTTGGCCTGTACCAAGTTCAGCTAGACGAATATATATATATATATATATACACACACACACACACACACACATATATATATATATATATATACACACACACACACACACACACACATATATATATATATATATATATATATATATATATATATATATATATATATAAACTTCTAAGTTTATCCATGCATAGTTAAGTGGTATTATACTTTTTTGCAGCCGACTCTTAAGTTAAAAGTGTCATCGAAATTATTGGTCATCATACTGTGTCGGATTTGCCCTTTTTTCCTCTTTCAGCTGTCACTATCAATTCTTTCCTTCTATTCATGTTTCTCACCTGTACAGGTACGTCTGTAAAGAAAATAGATATGTAGGAAGGTGTGTTTTACACCAAGAGCCACCCCACTCACACACACAAAAAATGTCTATATAATCAGTTGTAGCTTAAAACGTAAGGGAAAAAAATCTACAAAAAAATTACCCGAGTTGTTCTATCTCGATTAATGCGTTTGCTTTCAGGGTATTTTGACTTTTTCTAACGTCGTGAATTTTAGAGTAAATATCACAGACCGAAATTTGACTTTTAAAAAAAAATCAAAGTCTTTTAAAATATTAAAAAAGTATGTATTGTATCCAAAGTGTTGATTAAGCAAAGATTAAAAATTTTAATTTTAAAATTCTAAGATTCAAGGATTTTTTAACTTCAATATTTTTATACACTAATTTGAAGAAAAAAAAAATCAATTCTTTAGTTTCAGATTATAAAATGAAAATAGAGAAAATAAATTGAAATAATTACATGCATATGCACACAAATACACATACATACATACATACATACATACATACATACATACATACATACATACATACTCGTACATTACATTACATTAAGTAATCTTATGAAAAGTCTTTAAAACATTTTAAAGACGAAAAGTGGAAAATTAAAAATGACATTAAATATTCTATATAATTAGAGCCATCTACCCATTTAAAAACTCACATATGGACGCATACGTATGTACATATTCATATAAATTCATAACCCCATACGCACATACCATTGCACACATACGCACTCACCTTTATTTACATGTATATATAACGGTCTCTTCACAAATAAATATGTAATAAATAGGTCATGTAAGGATGAACAGTAATGTAAATGCTGACACAAACAAACACACACACACACACACATATATATACATACATATATATTTGTGTGTGTGTGTGTGTGTCCCAAAATACTGGGGGAAGGCAGTAAGGATTGAACTCATAACAACATAGATAGTTTAAAAGATTTCGCATGTTTACGATTACCCCACGGTGAAGTTCTCATACGTTATTAAGCAAAGCTTATACAAGTGTGGCACAAGGTGACAACTATAGGGTCCCAATATACATAGTACATTCGCCTAAATTGTGCTTATCAGTGTTAGTTTATCCATGGTGTGTGTGTGTGTGTGTGTGTGTGTGTGTGGCTGGCTCGATCTCTCTTTTTTATAACTTTTTATCATCTTCAGATTGTTAAGATAAAACAACTATTTCTCTTTGATATGAAAGCGGCACAAGGACTGCCTCGTTGAAAAACACAAGTATTATTAAGTATATGATAGTCTGATGCCAATGTTCTAAAATCTTTCATTGCTTTTTCGGAAGTTTGTCGTCAATGCTGATGCTAAAAATACGTAGAAATTTATCACTATACCTAAAAATCGTACGTATGGTCCTTGCTATTGTGGTTTCAAATAGCCATTACAGCTCTTGACCAAAGATTAAAACAAACTAAAAATAAAAGGAAATTTCTCTCTAACTTATGTTCGTCTTTCAAAAGTTTTTAATACAAAAAGGTGAAAATTAAAAATAATTCTGTATTTCCCTTTTTTTTTGTGTATATTCAATGAATGGTTTTTAGTTTTCTGGCGTGAAGGAATTGTAGTCGCTACATTTGACTCTTTCCAATAATTAGAATAAATAAATAATAAAATGAAATAAAATAAAAAAAAACTCTATACGTTTCAAAAAAATATCTATACACCTTTCTTTAAACAAATAAATTTGTTATATTTTAGAAGCGTGGATTTCATACACAAATATTTTCTACCAATATAGACATGTTGCGTTTTTACACTAGTAGGATGAGGTGGCTTTCACTGGAAATCAAGTGACAGCAAATCTCTTCTAGATGCTTCCACTATCTCTCTCTCTTCTTCTTCTTCTTATTATTATTATTATTTCGAGTTTTCTCACCAGTCTGTTTGTTCTTGCTATGAAACCCACCAAACAGTTTTTAATCCTAAGATAAAGAGATAGATGGATAGATATGAACATAGATAGTACAAGTTACTAATATATTAACATATCTTTATTCCTTTTCAGATATAATAAAGAAGTTTTTCTAGAAGAAAAGTTTGATGGATGAGAGCTGCTCTCTCATATCAAAATGTCGAACTTATTCTTTCACAAGCAAAATGGCTTGCCTTAAATCTGATTTTTCAAATTTGATTAAAATATGAAGAATTTTTTTCTGGGAAACTTTTCCATTTATTTCCTCAAAACCTCGACTATAAACTTGAAAATTATTAGCACAAAATAAATTACAAATTTGGCACAAGATATATAGTAAGAAATTACTTGGTGCTTAGAAGTAAAAGATCGTTTTTTGGGGTTTTTTTTTTCATCGCATATTTTTTGCCAGTCGATCGGGTTTCAATCTCTAGGAAGGCATAGCAACCCTTTTTTTTAATGATACAAAATACAAAATGCACTAATGCATGCATTATGAATTTATTCTGTCTCTTTCAATGTTCCTTGCTTAATTTGTTTTTTGTTTGTTTGTTTGTTTTTCCAAGTATTTTCACAACCACTTTAAAAAGTGTCCTCAATTCTTACTTGACAATCTTAAACGTATGTAATGGAACGTTGGGAACACATCAATATCTCACAAAAATTTTGGCGCTAATCAATCTTCCCACTATTTGCCTAACAGCAAGTATAATCTGTAGTTTTAAAACCTTCAGGCTATCAGTTCTACGAACGCGTTCTTACGCATGAAATCAATAGATAGAAAGGTTATTTTCTAAATTTTGAATACGACTCCTTACGATACATTCTTCTATTAAAGCTAATACACTCTTAGAATAAAGAAAACAAGTTTTCACTGAATAATAATAATAATGATGATGTATAATTGTTCTGTAACAAATACATTTCCTTTGTAAGACGTCAAAAGTGTCTAAAAAATAACTAATGAAGGTTGTAAGAAGTCCGCCAGTAGATACAAATGACAATCTGGTCAAATGAAAATCTTAGTCAGCCTTTTCTTGACCACAGAGAACGTCACCTTTGAATGTGACTTGTTCGTTGTATCATTATTTTACTATAAAACTGAGATTTATAAAACAACAAACGAACAGTAAACGCGTTGAGTTCCCGTTGTTAGAGCGGTTCGTGATTATATATATGCTTTTATTTAGGAAGAAGTGAAGGTTTCAAATTAGCATTTCATAGTTTAGGTGATAAAAATAACGTTCGGTGCGAATGTGTAACCAACAAAATAATCATTCAGTTGCGCTATGACATTCACTTTTGGGCTAATACTCTTTGAAAAGATATGAACCCCCGTATTCCCCCAGCTATAGGTTAACTATTACCAATACTGTTCTTCTAAGAGGACGGCTTTGGCATTAAGTAACCAATGAAGGTTGACATGTCATTAAACAAAGAAATTAACTCGCCCTAAATCTTTGTTCATATCTATCTATATTCCTAATAAAGTTATATGCGTGCCAGTGAATACGATTGGGACCGGTTTAAGCAATCTTTGCTGATTAAAAAGTTCAAATTTTTAATCTTGAAATATTAAGTAGTTAATTGTTTTCAAGACAATGACACACTTTTGAAATTAATAATAATAATAATAATAATAATAATAATAATAATAATGATGACGGCTAGAGTTACCGAAACTTTTATTATTAATCTATCAATTCTATTTTGTAACCCAAACTTTTTGGTTAATTACTATTTAGAATTAATTCAACAAATGTTTTTCTGAAGCAAATTTTTAATTTTTGAAATAAGTTGATTGTTTTAAAAAAGATATTGTGTCATTCCACATTTTGTTAGTACGATTGAACATCTTTTTCGTGATCAAAGTATTTGGTTGTGGTTGTTGTTGTTGTTGTTTTCAATGTTTGTTGAGACTCTATAACTTACAATTGCAATTATTAGTCGTTTTAATCAATACCTAAGATTTACAAGAAGAATAGAACAGTAACATTTCAGAACAAAAAGAGAGAAAGCTCGATTATTCTAAGGAAGGGACCTTCAACCTTTCATGAAAAGTTTGATCTACTATAAAAACATGTTAGTTGTTCGCTACGTCGTTTACGGCTACTCCATCGTTTACTGGTAAACTAAATAGGGGCAAGAATTTAACACAATAAAAAGATAAATAAATGCTCCTTTCCGAGGTCCGAATACATACCAACAAAAATAAAATGAAATAAAATAAATAAATTGATAAACTTATGTATCTTCGGTTCATTGGATAAGTGGGGGTAACGTTTTAAATTTTTTTTTCACTTTCTAGTTTTTTTTTCTTATTTTGTTTGTTTTTCGTTTGTTGTTTCCTTTCGTTTAATTGTTTATTTCTCCCTCTGTTTGACCTTAAATGACCCGTGGGGAAATGAGATTTCTTACGCTTTATTTTTCTCGAACAGTTTATTTATTTTGTAATTTTCTCACCGATGCGATTGATATAAGGGATGGATGGTCGAAGTTTTTCTTTTCTAATTTTATGCTTACCTGAAACTTATTTTCTTAAAATTCTCGTTATGTTTGTTCTTTGTATGTGTACAACCGTAACCTAGCAAAAAACGGCACACCATAGGGAGATTTTCATTAAAGCAATACATCTATAGTGTTCGAACTTAGAGAATACTGCAATTTACCGTCTATTTTGCAAATGAATGACAGCAAACAGCAATCGCACTATATATATATATATATATATATATATATATATATACACGATATATATATATATATATATATATATATATATATATATAACATACATATATATATACGATATATATATATATATATATATATATATATAACATACATACCGAATATATATATATATATATATATATATATATATATATATATATATATATATATATATATATATATATATTGTCATCCACAGACAGACTGTTTCGTTCTATCAGAACTCTTCAGTTTAAAGTGCGTGTATAAGCATATATATACATATATGTATATATAAATTCATATATATATATATATATATATATATACGCACAAACGATACCTATATGCTATATATATATATATATATATATATACATATATATATATATATATATATATATAGTGAACATTCATATATATATATATATATATATATATATATCGTGAATATTCATATATATATATATATATATATATATATATATATGTATATATATATCGTGAACATTCATATATATACGTATATATATATATATATATATATATTGTATAAGTTTGCATATATCAATATGTATATATATGTTTTTCATATGTATACATATATGAATATATATCGTATGTATATCTATAATAGATATAGAGATACATATATATGTATATATCGCCTCCATGTAAAAATATATCACACATATATCGTGTGTATGACTATACATATGTATCATATACATTTAAATATATATATTGCATGCGTAAATGTATACATATCATTAACATATTCACCAAAATCGACCATTTCACAATATATATGCATGTGAATATGTGTGTGTGTGAGTGTGTGTGTGTGTATTTCATGAATATGTCTATGTATTTGTGTGTGTAAATATATATATATACATATATATATATATATATATATATATATATATACATGAAGTATGTATGTGTGTATGAATGTACATGCGTACGTATGCATACGTACATCTTTATAATTATGTATGTATGTATGTATGTATGTATGTATGTATGTATGTATTTTGTGGATACGAGCGTGTACTTGTTTTATCTATTTTATTATACGATCAGCACTACTTTACTAGATATATAAGTTAAAAACTATTTATATAGAAATTAGCATTTGTATTTATAGTTTTGGAAGGAAGGAGTCACTCTTCAAATTGTTCGAGCAAATTCTTTTAACCGACGAGATTGAGTTACACTACAGGGCCGGTAAAAGTTGAATAATAGAGCCAAGACAAGAGGGCGGTTTTTCTTTTTATACTTTTTATCAGTTGTTTTCTTTATTTAGTTATATCTTTTCTTTTTCTTCTTTATTCTTCTTCTTTTTTTTTTTTTTTTTGTTAGTTCTTTCAGCCTGAGACCAGATGTCGCGCCAATCAAAAGTCATAGGAGGACTACTACTGCCTTTTTCCCTAAAATTCATGGAACCAGCTTAAAGAGCAAAAGTTTCCTCATCTTTGAAATAATTTTTCTTTCTTTCTTTCTTTCTTTCTTTCTTTCTTTCTTTCTTTCTTCTTATTTGCCTATCCATTTTTTAAGACTCTGATCAAAATTTGTATTAGTGGGGTGAAAGGATTCTACTGTGAGGTACAACACATCTGCACCAATAGTGTTATTGTGTACACGTAATGGTCCAAATACACTGGCACAAAAAAAAAAAAAAATTAAAAATTCATAGATTTTCATAGTATGTATACAAAAGTCATTTTATATATATATATAGAGAGAGAGAGACAGACAAACAGACAGACAGAGAGACAGAGAGAGAGAGACAGAGAGAGAGAGAGATGCGCATAATCTTTCAAATGTTATCTATTCAATTCTTAAAGAGTACCAATACTGTACAAAGAAAAACAAACGAAATGTTGATAAGTTTTCTTGACGAGAATGATTACTTGATTATTATTATTATTATTACTATTAATGATAATAATAATAATAATAATAATAATAATGATGATGATGATAACAATAAACGCGAGCGTGAAAAACTCTCAAAAGAGTAAAATAATAAAGCGGGATATTTATACACAGGACAAGCTTAACACATACAATCTATATTAATAAAATTATTGATATATATATATATATATATATATATATATATATATATATATATATATATATATATCCGTGTGTGTGTGTGTGTGTGTGTGTGTGTGTGTGTGTGTGTGTGTGTGTGTGTGTGTGAATCATGCATGTATGTAACTATAATTCAACAAAAACACCACAATTTAGCGAAATATTTGTTAGAGCAATACACTAAAAATGTTCTTTGGAGAAAGAAAATAAAGCAATTTCCTCTACAATTTGTAACTGAATCATAGATTTCGTAGATTAACCATTAGTGCTGAACATTATAAAATTCCCAATACAGCGGAGATAACTATGATATACTAATAAGATGAATTCTTCACTCCTTCTCAAATAGATGCATCGGCATCGTCATGGAATGTTGTTACAACGTGAACCCAATGGATTTACAGGTCGTCTCATAAAATATAAAAAGTCTTTATATATATATATATATATATATATATATATATATATATATATATATATATATATATATATATACAATCACTAGTGTGTTCTGAACCCAATTGTATCGTAAGGAAAAGTTGTATCTTGTGTAGAAACTAATATTGTCTGCAGTTAAGAGTAACATTATTTTTCCGGATTCTTCAGATAATTACTCTTCGTTAAACATCCCCAATTTATTTCAAATTAGAATTAAACGTTATCAGTTATCCTAACTTCGTTAACAGAAAGTTTTACGCTCGATACAGGCAGTGGAAAGAGAAATGTTGATTGTTACAAGCACACCTAATTCTTCACACTCATAAAATGTAAACTTTCAAGCCAAGTCGTTCGAACACACATACATAAAACTCATTTTAATCGCGCGGCTCTTGTCAATAGTCAATAGAGGAAAGAGAGAAGGGCAAAATCTCTACTACTACTTACATTGATGAACACAAAACACGTCTACACTCAAATCTATAGAGGTGCATATATTACATTATACACAATTTTACACATAACACATAGATTTGGTAACATGAAATATACCCATACATAGGCATGCGGTTTAAGTTCCCCGAACTCTGTCGTGTCAAAAAAAAAAAAAAAAAAACTTTTCATAGATATTCACACACACACACACACACACACACACACACACACACACACACACACACACATGTATACATAGAAAGACACAGTCAGAGATTGATAGATTGAGAGAGTGAGACGTATACATACATATACTGAATATGAATGATGTTCAAACATGCACATATATAAAACACTTTTATGTGCTTTTTCCATAACACATAGTATTCACACACGCACCTATGAGTCAAAAAACTTTACTTTTAAAGCGAACACACACACACACAACATAAAATTTAAAACTTGCTTCAATGCGTAAATTAACGCACACACAGACAAATAAACACGCGTTAAGAGTGATTTTCTAAAGTCGTACACGCAAATATACTCACATATTTGATTAATATATACACAATAAAAGTATTGAATCGAAATATACGGTCACTTAGCCTATTAAATAACATGTAATTCACATAGGTCGATGTATTTATTGTAGTTGAGAGACTTACTTCATACATCAGTAAACACGTGTAATCAATAAGTAACTGTAAATACTAGTGTCTAGACTGATTTACGTAGGTTTACCACGATAAATATAATTAATTAATACAATATGTAACACATCCATGCAATATATATATATATATATATATATATATATATATAATCGTAACATCTACAATTCACGCTTGATAGGAGTTAAAGATTCTATACTATATTAAACTAGAATATGTCCTTGCTAATGGGTCATTTCTCTATTTTTGCTCGTGGTCAGTATTGAAAAGCAGAAGAAAAGAAAGAAAAAACATTTCGAATATTCATTTTCAAAGCAGGTTGGCAAGTTTTATCAACTAGAAAAGACTGATACAACGCAATCATTCTTTCTACATTTATTTGACTCTGTGCCAGGCATTTTTAAAGGCAAGCTTAAATCTGATGTGTAGAACAGCAAAGCAACTTTCAAAACATCTAATTTTAGTGACTAAAATTACAATTCACTGGAGAGACTTACTCCCAGCAGTAGTCAAAAAACTGTAGAAAGCTTTTTTCGTTGTATCTTAGATTACAATTCTGTTTCACATCGGGTATTTCGCCTTTAGATCGTCACCCGCTAGAATGTTGACGAAAAGAAGAAATACAGGATTTTACAAGAAACAAGAAATATACACACATATTAGATTAAAAAACTAAACTAAAACTTAGTTTATACATGATATATTCAACTAAACTTATTTATTTTCACTTTTAAACACACAGGTTAACTTATATTCCAGTTTCTGTCTAACTAATCTAAAAAGATATATATAAGTTTCTTTCCCTGTGACAACGTAACTGCACAAGACAGTTATAGTTGTCGTATACGCGTATAAATCGTACTTACAATTGTGGCGTGCTTAGTGTAACAGTTATGGTCGTAGGAAATGAAACTGGTGACCCGAGTTCAAAACCTGAACGGGACTGTTTACGTTTCACTTTACACTAATGTAATTGGGAAAGGCATGAATCCATTTCTTCTCCCTTCAGGTATGGGTAAATAGAAGGATAGACTGGATTCTAAAAGAATCTAATCCTTGATTTGGCAACCAGTCGAGGAGAAGGAAATCGCTGAATTCAAACCAGCTTAAAATAGGCTTACGTCACCTCCTGTCCTTGGCGGAGGGGTTGGGTAAATACATACATGCTACTTAGTCATGTGTTTATTTATGCATACTTCAAGTTTTAGGAGGTGTTGAAAAGTTCTCAGCCAAACGAAGAGAAGTAAAATGTCTGCGATTCCAACAGATTCACCAATACGTTTGGCATTTCGTTTCTCAAGTTTAATCTTTTCAAAAAATTTCAAAAAACAAAGATAAATAAATAAATAAATAATTCTATTCTTGGTTGGGCTGAGAACTTTTTAACGTCCCTTCGAAATATAGAACAAGGTCTCCACTCACAAACCAGTTTGCTTGAGTTGTGAGTTCGATCCTCTCTCGGTGCACCTATAGTAAGTGACCTTCTTCCAAACTAAGCTAACTAAAGTTACCCCAAACTAGGATTTAAATCTTTCAAGTCATTTACTGGGAATGAGTTCAATCCCCGTTAACTGTTACAGTACACGGTTGCGGATTTAGTCACAAGGTTATATTTGAACAGAAAACGAGAGGCGGGGACTATTGAGCCAATCCACCAAGTGACGAGAACCTACCTTGAAAATCAGCATTCGACATCCTAACTTTTACCAGTGATCGAACGTCAACCACTGGCGCTGGTAAGAGGCGGAGAAATACACACGTGCTCTAGTCACCTAAACAGAATATTCAAATAGTTTGAAGTGAAATGTTAATAGACAGATGATGCGCCTACGGTGGGACAGTTGTAAGCAAGAGTGAGTTTAATCATTTCGATCCTCACTGAGTGCGCTGCTACCCACAACCATCTAACTGAAAATAAACAAAATAACCAAGGTATCGACTGACAATTTGGACAACGACATTCATATTTTCTTTTTAATCAAACACATGAGTTATCAAAAGTATGTATGTATGTATGGTTCTGCAGGTTGACAAGTGAGTGAGTTCAGTCATCACTAAGTGTTCATCTATCGAGGTTTTGTGCCAGACTAAACTTAGTTGGTTTAACTGACCTCAGTTTAGCACGAGATCGGATGTATGGGGCACTTTGTGAGAATCCAACTCACCAACAAGGATCGGCTAGCCAAGCTTTCTAACCATAACACACGTGGAGCCTAATTTACACGCATAAATGATGATGTGTATCTATGTGTACTTGTAACTTTTTTTACTGATTTTTATTTTAAAGTGGTAGTAAAGCCCGAAGAGAGAGAGGTGGGACTGAGATAGATAGATAGATAGATAGGTAGATAGATAGATAGATAGATAGATGTGTGAACTGAAAAGTTCATAGTCCAGCTAAGAAGGATATGACCTTAAGAGCCATAAAATATACATACATATTCTACAAAACTTTTTATACACTTGGTACACAGTTTCTGATGTTTCTTTAACTCTTCGGACAAAATTCTAAATTTTAAGTATATATATATATATATATATATATATATATATATATATAAAGACGATTTCTTTCGTGGTTGGGTTGCGAACTTTTCAGAACCCGTTTCGAATGACTTTCATAGAGAGTGCGCCTCGTTGTCCCTACTCTTGAAGACACACACACACACACACATATATATATATATATATATATATATATATATATATATATATATATATATATATATATATATATATATATATACAGACACAGATAATAGAACACGTTTACGAAGTCAAAGTCTCGTTTTATCTAAACAAATATACATTTTAGACATAATATTACAAGTAATTTCCTTTGATCGCATGCCAATACACACCCGCTCGTATAGACCAATGTGCGCGCACACAGACACAGAAAATGCGTAGTACTCATTTATGACACAGATAACACTTCTTAAAGAATCACTCATGTACTTTTGAGATACAACTACTTTAACTTGAATATACAGTACTCTATGTATACTATACTACTTGTGTTTATACACACATACACAATGTATTTACACGAACTGAAGTTTGTATGGTTGTGCAAAAGATAAAAAGAGCAAAAATAAACAAATTGAATTAAATTGTTATTAAACCAAGCTAAGCGAATTATAAAGAAAATATTAACGTTTTAAAAATTTGTTTCAAAGAATTACACAGAATATATATATATATATATATATATATATATATATATATATAGAGAGAGAGAGAGAGAGAGAGAGACAGACAGACAGACAGACAGACAGAGAGAAAGAGATAGCGCATCTGCATTAACTCTTACTTTTTCTCTCCTTTTTAAACTTCCTAACGCTTCATCAATACTTTCGTTCGGACCCAACTTCCGAAATTTTACCCCGCCTTAATCCCGTCCGTTACAACTACAAGAAAGTTTTTTTCTACTTTCATCAGAAAATAGAATAATACTTCCTGGACCTTTTCTGCTTTTTATTTCACTTCAATGAATAAAAAAAAAAAATCATCCTGTTTTAATATACAAAATTGACTTCAGGTCTTGTGAGTTACCTTACTTCCTTGGTTGAGATTTAAAGACTACCAAGGTCTAAATAGCAAAATCAAGACCGCCCCCTACCGCAACCAAATCGACATCATTTCAGACTAGAACTGATCGACTTCAAGAGGATCTTCTCACCTCGGACCATCTCAGAACAAATAACTGTAGGATTAAAGGAAGAATTAATACATATACATGATGACATTTAGTTGTTGTTACTTACTTAGGAGTAAACGTTGTGTGAACAATGAACACCCTGTCTCTGTCAAAGTTGCCGACAATTAGGACTAAATAAAAACGTAGCCTTTTTACTGTGTCTTTTGTATAGAATAGTACACCTTCAAATTTTATTAGTTTTCTTTTGGTTCGAGAACGTAGAAAGCAAATATAAAGTAAAAAAATAAAAAGAAACAATTTAGAAAACTTTTCAGGGGAGGAAAATCGATTCACAAAAATAAAAAAAAATTATTTATCCCTACTTTAAAAGACAAGCTGATACAATCAATCAGGTAACTATTGAGAATGTTCTTCTTGTGTCCCAAATAGCAATTTTTCCGCTAAAAGATTTACTACAGCCGTCAAGGCGAACTCGCTTGCTTTTGTTCTTCCTGCTTACGGAAAAATTATTTTTCAGAACACATTTTTAGATATTTCTTTCATACGAACTCGGTTTTATGGTGTCAAAAGTTTTCAATAAAGGTATACTTGAAATATGAGACACGGTAAAATGACCATCGTTACATTCCAGTAGTCGGAAGATCATTCATTTGTAAAGTAAAATGGTTCTCTGTTCTTCTTTCTTTCTATCCAACATGCGACTTGACTGGGTTCGTTTTCGTAGAAGATTGTTACCGTCATCAAAGTTAGTTGATATGTACAATAAGAATCCATTTTCTCTTTTCTCTTTCTCGTCGGACGGGTAGTTTGAGGTTTTTATCTGTTGTTGTTGCTTTTTTTGTTGTCATTTTTACAAAAATCACTTTTTCACACTCGTACGCACGTACATGTATGTATACGCGTGCGTGTGTGTGTGTGTGTGTGTGTGTGCGTGCATGCGCACGCGTGTATGTATGTGTGTGCACTAATAATGTAATTGTACAAATGTCGATCTTAGTGTTCCAGCTAAAAAAAAAAAAAAGTTGAAAAGTAAGAAGACGTGTACTTTCACTTTGAAGTTAGTTAAGTCTCCATCCCCTTTTGATATCTGAAAGAAGGGAGTTGGTCGTTAGCATACGTTTGTTGTCGAACAGTTTAATGAAATTAAGCCCAGCAGAGATAACTTTGGTAATTTTTTTTCCTTTCTTCATTTGATGAACAACAATATCTCCAAGAATTTCCAATATGGATTTATGACGAACAAATCCAACGAAGTAGTTTTCTAAGACTCGAAAACTAACTGCGAGCCGTTTGAGCATGGTGAAAAATTAAATATAATGTCATTTTTGGAAAGAAAAAAAGCTCCCCAAAACTTTTTTTCCAACGAATGAATAAATAACTTTCATTGTTTTGTTATTTTTTATGGGGAGGGGAAATATGTACAATGTTTCTGAAGGTTGTTAATTTTTTTTTTAATTTAAAAATGTTTCTCGGCTGTTCAACTTTTTTGTCAACTGGGTAAAAAAAGCATTAAAAAAAACTTTTTTTTTTTTTTAGATTTGCTACATGAATTTTATAATTTATGACTACAGAAATAGATTTTTATGTTCAGTTCACGATTATGATTACGTTTTATTTAAATGTTTTTGCATATTTGTTTTTGTTTTTCGTTTTGTTTTGTTTTTGCTTTATTTGTTTCGTTTTTTGTTTTATTTTATTTGTTTTATTTCATTTTATCTTATTTCATTTTTTTTGGTGGTGTGTTTTTTGTTTTTGTTTTTGTGGGGTTTTTAACGAAGTCGTGATCTTTCTTCATAGCAAGTATTTATTTTATCATTAATAATTTTTTTTAAATCACATGAATAAAAATTAAACAGCTTAAAACAAATCAAAAGTTAAAAATCAAAAAAGAAATACTTTATTTTTATTTCTAAACGTTCAAAATATCCCCCATACACACACTGAATCAAGAGAAAATATCATTAAAGATTTGATATTACAATAATCAATAAAAGTTAAAGTACTTTGATTTATTGATTATAGGATGTTTATTCATTAATTTGTTTTCATTCTGTTTTGATCAGTATACTCTCCGACCATCGTTAAACATCTCCGTTGATGTGATTAAAACTCTGTGTTGTAATGACAGGCATTTTTTTGTTAGATTTTTCTTTTTAATTATCTTGAATTAAGCTTTTGTATTTTTCCTTAGTTTTACCGTTCTAGTAGTAAGTTCAATATGGACCAAAATACTGATTAATAAGATCCAATTACCGTAATATCGCAAAGTTAAAAAGGAACATTATGAAATAAAAAAAAATAATTTAAACAAATTCTTTCTTTCTTTCTTTCTTTCTTTCTTTCTATCTATCTATCTATCTATCTATCTAGTTTTTTTTTATGTATCACACCGCACACTTTATGTCGACAAATAAATCTTAATAGTAATATGAATATAGATATAGACAGAGAACGAAGAAAAGGTTGTTTGGTGGCTTAGACAGTTGTGTGTTTCGCGCAGTTGGTTGTCTGCTGATGGAGTTTAAACCAAAATAAAAGCTAAGATTTTAAACGCTGATTTTTATGGTCAAACAGTCCCAGCCAACTTCGAAGTTTAATTCAACACAATCTTCTCTCCTTATTAACATTTCAAGGTTTATATCAGTTAAAGTTAAACTTTTATCTATTTATCTATCTATCTTGAGAAGAAAGGAGAAGAGAGAGAGAGATGACTTGAGATTTGTTTACATTGCCATAATTACAAAAAATATTTTATATAAAATTTGACATTAACGTTCAGGTCTTTAACTCAGATTCTAGAAAAAAAAAATGAAATGAAAATCCCAGTTTTATTGGCATTTCATACTGACAAGTTAGTCTTAAGAGTGAATTATATTCTTTTTTTCCTTTTTAAGATTTAGTTCAATTGAAGTATTTAACAGCCGTGAAAATATAAGTAAATCATAAGACACTTCTGCTTCAAGCAGAATATTTGATTAAATAGTTAATTTGGATTACTTGCATAAGATTTCTTTTATTTTTAATAATAATAATAATAATAATAATAATAATAATAATAATAATAATAATGCTTACAACCGTAATACAGCAAAAATTGCACATTGTAGCGAGATTTTTGTTTGCGGAATAGCGTTCAAATCCCATAACTATTGACCTTCGCTAGAGGATCAATGCAAGTGAGTTCGATTCTTGTTGGGTACCTAATAATTCTGGCATTGTGCCACACTAAGCTAAGCTCAGTGAATAACAACTAAGAGACAAAGCAATTTCAAATTCAATATGCAAATTAATAATAATAAACATAATGATGTGTGGTCAACATTCACGCTCACTCTGATCATTATATTTAATAAGGGAAATAAGTATGACTTTTCTAATAAAAGAGTAATCTCCCTTATTTACTTATTTGCAATTAATTAGGATAAAAATTCTTTGCATAGGATATAACTTAACATCTAGATTAATGGTCGCTGTCATCAGCCTTTGAGCGAAAAGCCAAATAAGCTACTATTCTTTGGGACTTTGTTATCCAAACTGAGAGAAAAATAAAGCGCAATAGACCAGATATTGTGATTAAGGACTATAAATAGAAAAACATCCCTTCTAATTGATATGTTGGTGCCAATAGATAATAACACACCAATCAAAGAATATAATAAGTAAATACAAAGACCAGGAAATAGAAATTGATCAAATGTGAAACCTTAAAACTTCCACCATACCAGTAATAGTATGGGTATGATCAAGAAAGGGGTATGATCAAGAAAGGTACAGGTAAGTATACAACAAGCCTATATAAAATACAAAAAATCACTTAGCGGAACTGCTTATCTCCAACGGAGAATACTATCAATGTGACTGAAAAATATCACTCTAAAGAGGCTGGAATAAACATAAATACATTCCCTCGCTCTAGGTCTTGGGTAATGACCCAACTGTAGGAAACCGAAGATAAAACTAAATAATAATAATAATAATAATAATAATAATAATAATAATAATAATAATAATAATAATAGGAATGGTTTGAAATACATTTGATGGACAAAGTTGCGGTTTTTATATATCAATATACGTCACTAATTGTTTCTTATATAAAAACTGTTCCGTGAAATTTATAATTTTTTTAGCCTGAATTAGAATTTACATTTAAATTTAATGATTATAAAATAAAGACTATCTGTTAACCAGCTCAAATTTATTTTTGTTATATTCGATGAGCACCATTGTCCACATAAAATGCGAACTGAATTGCACGTAAGATAGACGTGCTCAGTATCGACCTCTCTCTCCTATCTCATCTATTTCATCTATCTATATGTCGGTCAATCTCAGCTTGTTCATTCTCTCTCTCTCTCTCTCTCTCTCTCTCTCTCTCTCTCTCTCTCTCTCTTCATGTTTGATTGTAGAGTATGTAACTGCATACAACCATATGCTATAATAATTATATATATATATATATATAATAATTATATATATATATATATATATATATATATATATATATATATATATATATAATTATTATAGCATATGGTTGTATGGTATACTAATTATGTATATATTTGAATGTATGTATTTATACATTTTACATACAAACACAAACAATGATTAATGATGTCTATACGTTACATGTAATACATTTATATGCCTACATATGTACACACGGATTACTAGCAATAATTTTTAAATGTTATGTATCAGGTTGAACGCTGGATGCAATTAAAAATGTATTAAAATAACTTTTTTAAAGATAAATTGTGATAAATCAGTTTAACGACAAGCATATCTAAACCTCACACTAAGATCTATCTATCTATCTATCTATCTATCTATCTATCTATCTATCTATGTCCGCCTCTGTATCTGTTTATCTATTTCAGTCTGTTCATATCTTTCTTTCTTTCTTTCTTTCTTTCTGTTTCGGTCTGCTCATATACGTGTGTTTTCATATCTATTATTCTATCCGTTCCCATCGCGACACCAAGAACTACAATTGAGTATGCACTTACAGACCAAAAATAAATAAACTCACTCTAAATCTCTTTAATGCTGAATTTGGAAGAGAGAGAGAGAGAGAGAGAGAGAGAGAGAGAGAGCACAGTTCTTCGCCAATTCATTCTGATAAAGTCATTAAATATATAAAGTCTAGATATGATTCATAATTCGTTTAATCCAAAGACATGTTCATGAGTGTCCATCTTCATCTTTCTTTTTCGTTGCCTTCGTATGCTTTTTTTTTCATTTTGTTTGGTTTTTTGTTTCTATTCTTTCTTTCGCTTGCCTCCACTTCTTCTTCTTCTTCTTCTTCTTCTTCTTCTTCTTCTTCTTCTTCTTCTTCTTCTTCTTCTAATCCTAACCCCCCCATTAAAGAATTAACCTGCGACAATTCCTTTCCCAACCAAAGAATTCTGGGGATCAACACATTTAACTCTCTCTCTCTCTCTCTCTCTCTCTCTCTCTCTCTCTCTCTCTCTCTCTACTCCATCTTTAACGATCCCCACCACCACCAGAGGAAAACTTAAAGAAAATTGTGGGGTCTAAAACAGTAAAAGAAAATACACGCTGATAATAAAGAAAAAAGCGAAAACACAAAAAGGAAAAAAAAAAACAATAATAATAATCGTTGTAATAATAATAATAATTATTATTATTATTATTATTATTATTATTATTATTATTATTATTATTATTATAGGATTTCTTTGCCTTTTTTCTTTTGATCCATGTCTTGTAAAAGAAGATACTCGCCATATCAATCAAGAAGTTGTAGGTGTGGTAGGAGAGCGGAATGGTCAATTAATGAAAAGGACTAATTTACAGCCCCGTCGTCACTAGTGCATATGATGTTAATGAAGTATGCCTTAAATTGTTGGTTACCCGTTAAATGACATCCTCCTCCTCCTCCTACCCCTCACTCTTTCTCTTTTTCGTCCCAATTTTATTGTTTTATTTTTCCTTCATAACCTCTCTTCCCTTTCCCCTCCTCCTCCTTCTAAAGTTTTCATATATAATTTCATTTTATGATTTTTTGATCAATTCTTCTATTCTAGATACTCAGATTTATTTAGAGGCTATCTTTTTTTTTGGTTTTTGGTTTTTATCTGGACATGCTTTTCAACCATATAGAATAAGTACACAATATATTATTCATTATAAAAAGAAGCAAGGCAAGGTAATAACTCACGACTTCGAGTTTCACGTCATCGATCGTCTGGTGAACCATTGATTTACACGTCTAACCTGTGATATTGCTCAGTCTGTGATATTGAGCACTATAAAGATTTGGGGATTTAGAGGCGTTTTACACATTAAATACTAAAAGTATATATTTACCCAACACTTCAGCTATGTGCAGAATCTAACATAAGCAGAGTAGAGATGATTTGAATTCAAAGTTTTCCTTCTCCTAGACTGGTTGCCTTTCCAAAGCTACCCACTCAGCCCTATATAAACTAATAACTATTTTTTAATAAAGTAATAATTATCGTACAGTAGTTCACAAATTATCTTTTCTTTTAGTCAACAATTTTTTTGTATTAATTAATGGGACCTTGTAAAGTAGTATCAAAAATTCTAAAATATTTTACATTTTTATCAAACGATTGTATTTACTATTACTAAAGAATAATGCTAAACTAAAACTTTACTTTATGCCTAGCAGGCTAACAAAACAGAATCTTGATCGTTTTGTTTAACAATATAAAGTAGACATAAAAATGACATTTTTTCTGCCAGAAACCAAATCATATTAATTTTTTTTTTCAATCATCAGGAAATCAAAATTTCAAAAAATTTATATTGAGTGTACATCAATAACATTTATAAGTATCAGTCCTTACAAAAACATCTAAAATCATGCTTAAATGAATTAAGAATATTAACTGAAAATCTACCCGACATGAAAATCAGCCATTTGTTATATAGTGGCTTGTACCACGTGACTTCTGGTATCTTGGAGGTATCAAAGATGTCCTGTTTTTTAAGCATGTTGGTACTGAAAGATCTCGGTCAATAGTAAGACCAACTTCAGATGTAACACCAACAGCTTATAAAATTTGTTGGACTGTACCACTTCAGTTAATAAATAATTAACTCTATTTCACTGTGTATTTCTTCCTTACCACAATACAACACCGTTATACATGAGATTGTATTTGTTTGTTCATATTTATCCAATCCCTTTGCCACAGACAGGATATGAGACTTGGTCAATTTTTTAAAACCCGAGTAAAACTAGTTTTAATTCAGTTTTTCTTGTCTAAGGCTTCAGAACCCAGTCTGCCCTACAATGATCAAGACAAGAACAAATGGATTCCTGCCGTTAGTATTTGGTTTGGTTTGGTTTTATGGCATATCAACTATTGTTGGTTATTTCATGCCAAATCCTGTTTTTACATAAACATTAGATATATGATTTGTAATTACATTTTGCAAATACACACAGTTAAATAATCAAATAGTTCTATTTTTATCAATTCAGTTTAGCATAAATCAACCAAGTTAGATGGTTCCAAGTATTGTTATGTATCACTT
The DNA here is from genome assembly GCA_963585895.1 of Sepioteuthis lessoniana. Taxonomy (NCBI): domain Eukaryota; kingdom Metazoa; phylum Mollusca; class Cephalopoda; order Myopsida; family Loliginidae; genus Sepioteuthis; species Sepioteuthis lessoniana. The sequence goes on from OY757922.1 coordinate 48,849,195, forward strand.
ACAATTCAATTAAACATAAGTCATTTGTTTACATACAGTTAAATGATCAAACAGTTCTATTTCAAACAATTCAAGTTAGCATATGTCATTTGCATGCACTCCATGTAAATGTCAAACAGTTCTATTTGTCCCATAGATAGGACTCTATCAGGCCAGAGTGGACCTGGGAGCAATGGCAATGAAACGATACTTTGCATTCCCCAAAGCTCCAGCAATATGGGAGCCTCACCATCAGATTGTTTAATGTCATATCCAGGACACTTGTTGGTGGTGGTGGTGGTGGGGAGCTTCCCCCTCTGCAGAGAACCAGTCTGTGTATTCTACAGACCCAGCCAATTGGCTAGACATTAGTTTGAAATGAAACATAAACAGCTTTGTCCAGTTTTTGAAATTGGTTTGCCATTTCTTTTTCCTATGATGATAATTATTAAGTTAAATATGTTTCCAAGATATTTTTGTTTGCAATGATAAAAATCTATGCACAATATCTTTATACATATTCTCATAGTTTGATTTAACATTAGAATATCTGTTCAATGAAAAAAATGCACTGGGGAAAAAAAATTATTTTCTTTACATTCATGCAGGACTTTTAGTCAATTTATAATGGATTCAGTTCTTACATAAAACTCTATGAATGTCGGCCTGATGCCAGACAAATCAAAATGTTGTAGATGTGTGATTTGATATTTCTCATCTTTGAGGTCATCAAAAACATAATTCTTGATGTTTACACAGTTCAAATTTGCATGGCAATCGGCAAATTGGTCAGGTAAAGTGAAGGAAGATTGTGGTGCACTTAGTTTCCAAGTTGAGATGAGGGAGACTACCTGTGAAGAAAATCTGCATTCAAACCTTGGTTTTTACCGGGGCTTAAACCTTAATTTTTGGTAGTGGTTAAAAATCTGCAACTGTCTCAGCAAAAAACAATCTACAAAAAAAAGCATAAGATTTCTGAGTTTCCTTATTATACACACACACACACACACACACACACACACACACACACACACACACACACACACACACACACACACAGAGTGTCGGTCTCTGTTTCTGTCTATCTATCTATCTATCAATCTATCTGTCTATTTCTTTATATATATATATATATATATATATATATATATATATGCACATACACTCTCACTCTCTCTCTCTCTTTCACTATCTCTCTCTCTGTATATATATATATATATATATATATATATATATCAACATATGCCCCCACATACTCTCCCTCTCCCTCTCTCTTTCTCTCTCTATCTGTATGTATATATATATATATATATATATATATATATATATATATATACGCACACACACACGCACACACATACACATGCACACACATATGGCTGCAATTTTTCATACAAATAAATCTTTTTGAATATGATGAATAAGTATGTTGTGTTAATTCTTGATTGAACTTTTTTCATAATGGAACTTATATAAGAAATAAAGGGAGTACAAGAATTCTTCATAATCTTTTCGTCCAGATCCAGACACTTTCAACCATTCTCTCGGCAAGAACAACATGAGTATTCTAGTCTTCAGACAAAGTGAGATTTTGAACTGCCTTTAGTGCCTCTTTTTAAAGATGTACATGAAACAGTTACAAACAGTAATTGCTACAGTAAAAGTTAAATCCACATAACAAAAAAGAAATTAATTCATTATATATATATATATATATATATATATATATATATATATATATATATATATTGGGTAAGGTTTGGAAATAAAATCCATTGGTATGAGGAAAGAAATACAGAAATTCAAATTGACATGTTTCATAATAAACTATATAAAAAACATGTAAATGAGAGTTTTCATTATTGTCTTTCCTCATATATATATATATATATACACACACACACACACACACTCATACATACATATATACATATATACATACATACATAGACACACATGTACACACACACATATGCACACACACATGTGCATGTGCACAGAATTAAGTATGTGCGTGTATTAAAGTGAAATAATAATTTACTACATTTATCATAAATTTTTCTAAGTTATATGCTTTTTAATTTATCATACTTGTTTATTTTTGTAGCTTTTTCAAATTTACAAATATGCTTACTTTATAATGATTGGAATTTTAATGACTTTAAAGGTTTTTATAATGAGTCTGAAATAGTTTTATTAGTTTTCTCTAAATTAATGGAAGCATTCTATAACTAATATACATATTTACAAATGTATATATATATATATATATATATATATATATATATATATATATATATATATATATA
>OY757922.1:48858982-48883982 GCA_963585895.1 Sepioteuthis lessoniana
TAAACCCTTAGGGATAAGATTCACACAAACAAAACTTACTTCTTTATTTTATTGAAAGACAAATAATACAAATTATTCATAACCAATCTCAGAGAAAATGATTTGACAAAGAACAGTGAAGGCCTTAATTAGTCTGATTCTGTTCCATTTCTTGATAATATCATACCGTTCTTTACTGTTATATGATTTCATTGACACATGAATTAATTTTGAATATATTTCTCATAAAATTTAACAATGATGCTTTGATTATATGCAATATCATGTAAATTAACGACCTATTTTAATGAAGAAAAATTTGATTGTCATAACTTTTATTTTTAAACTAGTATATCTGTAGTGCCAGAAATGACAGAATACCCTATCACCCATAAATAAGTACACCCTTAACAATTTTTAAAATTAAAAGTTAATTTTCTTCTCAATCAAAGATATCAGGACTTTATTTTTCTTGTGGAAGATTATACAATTAAAACAGATATTAGGTATTATTCATTACCAAATTATACAGTATTGGAACTCTGTGACCAGAAATATATATCAGTCATGTGGAATATATTTAAACAGAAGGTCGAAACAATGACAAAATTGAAAGATTGCTGTCAGAATGGAATGGTGGACAGTTTGTTAATAAATAATACCTAATAATATATGTTTTGATTAAAACCAATATGTGGCTAAGTCATTCCATTCTTTAATTTTGTTCTTTTTTTTTAAATATATTTAGGTATTATACAAAGTGATATAATTAGGGAAATTCATTGTAACATTATATAATATAGTGAAAGTAAATAATGGAAAGGAATCTGACAGTATGGAAGAAAAACTGAAAAATAAAGTAATCTAAAATTGATGAATTTATTCAAAGAGAAATTAAAACCTTCCAGTTTTAGTGCACCAATGTCAGGACTTTAAAATGGTGAAACAAGTGTTAATGGAACAATGATGGATGTTTCTGTTTTTGTATTTTATTAAACATCTATCGTTGTTCTATCAACACTTGTTTCACCATTTTAAAGTTCTGATAATGATGCACTAAAATGTTTTAAAGTTGACTTTACTTTGAATAAATTCATCAATTATGGATTACTTTTTTAAAAATTTTTCTCCATATTGTAATGAGTAAAATTGTCAATCTTTCATTTGAGGTGCTACTGATGAAAATTAAATATACACATATATGCAGTGTTTTATTAATGCAGACGAGCAGAAATATCTTTCTTTGTCAGTGTAAAGGTCAGCACTTGGATTGTAGCGCGTTGTAATCATGGTAAAATAATTTTTGAGTAGTGATGATGTGTCAAAGACAAATTGCAAAAAACTCCTGGCTAGATATAATCCAGGAGTGTCCCAGAATCTTAGTAAAAAAAAGTGGGGAGGCTTTGAATCTTCTGTCTCAATCTCCTGCAGAGAGGTAAGACTCCCCACACATAGAAAAGGTGTGTATCCTGGATATGACACTGAACTGCATCTAGTGATAAGACTTCAGTTCTAGAGCTTTGAGGAATGTGGCAATACACCTTTGCAATTACTCCTAGGTCCACTCTGAACCACAGAAGTAGTGTCAGTTAGGGCCCCAAAACAAATAAATCTGTTTAAGACAATGAAGGGTTTATTTGTTGAAAATGATTGTGAAGAGACATTTTTGTATTGCATATGATTGAAGACGATAATTGCTGAACTTACTTCTGCACAAAATAACCCAACAAGGGCTGACATATGATAAAATCAATCTACCAAACAAACAAACAATCAGTTATCATTGTACATAGATACTCTGATGGTATCTTCAAACAATGCATTTATAAGAAACTCTCTTGACCAAGATTCAATGTAATGCTTAAGAGATTATTTACCAAAACAATTTTTTTGTCAGGTTTCTTCACTTTAAATTAATGTAATTATTTTACATCACCATATTTCAAGAACCACCTTTGAATATAATTAGTAATATCTAATTAAATGGGAATGATTATTTTAAAAAGATAAATAATTTGCTTGAAAATTTCAATTCTGTCTGATTAGTTACATCTTGTTACAACATGGCTTTCTGTTGCTTATTGTTTATTGTTAGAGACCCCCTCTCAATGAGAGGTTCTCTTTCCTTCTCCATCAATAACTACTTTTTTAATATTAAAACTTTACTGTTGAGTCCTACAAATATGCATTTAAAATTTAGTTGCTCTAGATCAAACCATTTGAATGTGTTGAGAGGACAGACAAACGAACATTTCCAAATTATTAATATAGATACTTCTCTTTTCTTGTTTGTTTGTTTTTTAGGGTTTTTTTAAGAAACAAATTATATTTCTCACCTTAACATTTAATTTTTGTTTGTATATTTTTTCGTTTTTTTTAGAGGATTTTTTAAGCTCAATTTTTGTAAATCTTTTTCCCTGACAACGTTTCTGAGATACACACAAGTATTTTAAGGTTGTAAATTTGCTTAAAGAATAAATTGCATTTATTATTTTTTTTATTTTTACTTTTTTATCAATTCTTTTTTTTTGTTGCTGTTGTTTTTTTTCTCTATTTTAAAGAAAAAAAAACTTCGATTCATGGAACATATCTTTAGAAATGCCTGCAACGTTGGGTCCAAAAAAAATTATATATTTGAGAATGTTGTCACAGATTTCATTCAATCTTTACTCTAAAAAAAAACTTATTTTTAAAACAAAAAAGTCAGATGTGTATAAATTGACTCTGTTTAACATGAAGAATCAGCTTTGAGCCAAATACATTCACCAAAGATTGATGCATAAAAAAACTGTGAATTCTTGCTAAGAAAAAAATTTAAGGTGTTAAACATCCCCAATGCACGAAAAACAAAACAATCTATCTATCTATCTATCTATCTATCTATCTATGCCTGTCTCTCTCTCTCTCTCTCTCTCTCTCTCTCTCTCTCTCTCTCTTACTCTCTCTGTCTGTCTGCCTGTCTGTCTGTCTCTCTCTCTCTCTCTCTCTCTCTCTCTCTATATATATATATATATATATATATATATATATATATAAATTTATATATATATATATATATATATATATATATATATTTGTTTATATCTGTTTATATCTACCTATCTCAGATCAAATCCATATATCTATATATCTATTTATCTAAATTTTTTCATCCCTCAATCTCTGCTCCTATCTTAGTATCTATCTATTTAATCATATCTATCTATCTATCTATCTATCTATCTATCTATCTATCTTCTTCATACAGATTTGATTTTCTTATTCTAAGGCTAAAATTTTGATTTAATATCATGTTTTTTCCCCTCTTTTTCAAAATTTCCCGATCATTACCGAGTAAAACAGTGCAGTTGATTTAACAGACAAGTCAAATTTATAGTCAGACAGGAAACAAAGTTTAAAAAATATTTCAAGTAATCTCATCATTTATAGCTTTTTACCTGAAAAATAAACATTGCTGTAGTAGTAGTAGTAGTAGTAGTAGTAGTAGTAGTAGTAGTAGTAGTAGTCATCAACATCAACATTGGGATTTTGAAATTCAAATGGATCATCATCCAATCCAGACCAGATTTTTATAACAAAGATAAAAAAAAAATTAGCCCAATCATGGATATCATTTTTCTAGCAGAATATAACTAAAATTTGATAGAAAAGAGAATAAGAGACTGAACAAATGTCTCAACTTCACCATTTAACAGAAATAAATTGTGGAACATAAAAATGACAGTTGTGCCAATCATTTTTAGAGCACTTGGAATACTCAAAAACACCTAGCAAAAAAACAAAAAAAACTCCGAAGAACTGGAAATCTAAAAAAGAACAGAGATCATCCAAGAAACAGCTGAAATGCTAAGGACTTTCAGTCACTTGATTTCCAATGAGAACCACCAGAAATGACTGATACAAAACTCGAGTATACACAATAAGCAAATGGTAAAAAGAAAAGGATTTGAAAGAATTTAAAATACTAGCAGAAAACCCATCCTATGCTAGAAATTTTAAGTTACATAAACTATGAATTCATCCCTCCCCTATTTTTACAACAATAAATACAAACATAATTACAAGATATGTTTTTTTAAGAAAAAAAGTCAAGGAGAAAAGATCCTTCATTTACTATCCTGTGGGAAAGTTTTCAGTTAGATGTCTAATTTATACTATGAAACAAATATAAGAACAAGATACCTTATAACACTTGAGGTCTTACAGACAAAAACAATATATGCAAATATATGCAGTGTTTTATTATTGCAGACTAGCTGATGTACTCACCTATGCCTGGCAAAAAGGTCAAGACTTGCTTCATTATCATTATCATGTTGCACTGCTAGCATGGATTTCCCTGACTCTCTCTCTTGCCATTCATCTCTATCATCCATCATTTCCGGCTGGTCTTCTAGACGACATCCCGTGTCTATACAGAGCTGTTGTATGTAAATTCTTGTTGTCCAGCCAGCACTGGCACGTCCATGTTCAGGGGTCCATAGGAGAATGTCACTTATGAGTTTGTCCATGTTTCTTCAACTCTGTCCTATATGTCTTTTTCATCTTATTTGGATGGTTTTAGAGATAGGAGGTAGGTAGCTGTATAGCTGCTGTTTCGTAGGATATTGCTTCCAGGATTTGTTCAATATATCTTGTAGCATTCTTGTGCAGTTTCCATCAAGCTTTTTCTCTATATGCTTTGTCAGTGTCCCTGTGGTGCATCCATACAGTAGTACTGACACAACTGCTGCTTGGAATAAATTGCTTCATAGTCAGTTGTAATGATGGTAAAATTGATGGTAAGCCCTGGCCAGATGATATGAAACTTCTAAATGAATATAATCCTGAAAAGTTTGAGAACTTTTATAGTTAAAAATGACTTTTGTAGAGTTTTATTATAAATGATACCTAATAATAAAGATAAGAAAGATATTTGATGAATTCATAATTTCTTATTAATTCTTGTTGACATCTTGAGATATTTGGGTTTTTTTTAGTAATTTTGGTCTCCTCTTCACTGTATGCATTTACGAACCTTTTCCGTGTAATATTGTAACCACTCAAAATTGTGAACTAATGTAAGGATAGTCATTAAAACTGAAAGTTCATTATACCAGATGATTACCCATTGTTCGATAAATAAAGTAAATATGGTAATTCGCTGCATTTCCACATTCTTTTCCAATGAATTCTCTCTTACACTATCATGGTTAATAAAACAACTTTAAACCAGAAACTTTTTCTCTTTGATCTTTCTCATTTTCATGAATATTTCTTTTTATATCATTGCTATGATATGACAGAAATTGAGCTGATTTATTCCATAACCTTCTTGAGAGGAATATCATTTGTGGTGAATAACCTTAGATATTTATTCAAAACATTTCTCTAAATCCTCGCTATGATATATAAAAAGTAAATTTGATAGTTTGCTACATTTCCACAATAAAGGTAGCATTCTTTTTCTATGAATTCTCTCTTTCACTTTAAACTCTCTCTTTCACGATAAAGTCTCTTTCACTATAAACGCTCTCTATCATTATAAAGTCTTTCTTTCACTATAAACTCTCTCTTTCATTATAAATTCTTTCTTTCACTATAAACGCTCTCTTTCATTATAAATTCTTTCTTTCACTATAAACTCTCTCTATCATTATAAAGTCTTTCTTTCACTATAAACTCAACCTTTCACAATAAACTCTCTCTCTTACACTATAAACTAGAAGTTTTTCTCTTTGATCTTACTCATCTTCACTCACTAGTCATCAATTTTATTGGTACTGTCTTTGTGATGACAATATCAGTAAAATATTATTTGTTTGAATTTAATTCCTTTAAATATTCAACTTAACTCTTACTAATATTTCACAGCTCAAGTATAAGTGCCATTTAGGTCACTTCATTGTATATTGAGCTCGTATAAATACTATTGACCAAAATATCCCTACAGCCATCAAAATTCCTCCAAGTTAATGTATTTCATCAGTCATTGTATAAATTGATCTGTAAATAGGAAGAAAGTTAATGGTCTATAAGGGATGATGAGAAGTGTGGGAGGAGTAAGGAAGTCAATAGACCAGAGTTGATTGACCAAAGGGTTAGGTTAGGGTTATGGTTACTATGTTGAGGTTTTAAGGGTGTTCAGAAAGAGAGGCCAGCACTCTTCAAATCGGGTCTGTGGCATTTCCACGAGGACAATGCACCAGTCCACAACTCCATCATTGTCACAGACTATTTGACCAAGATGGGCATCAACACAGTTCCTCAGCCTCCCTATAGTCCAGACCTTGCTCCCTGTGACTTTTGCTTATTCCCTAAGCACAGAGGCAGTCATTATGAGACAGTTGAGGAGATGAAAGAGGCTGTGATGAAGGTCATTGACACGCTCACACAAGAGGACTTCCATGGGGCCTTCCAGAAGTTGTTGGAATGGTGCAACAAGTGCATTGCAGCCGGAGGAGGTTACTTTGAAGGGTACTTGAGTTTCATGTGTATACTATCAATAAAAGTGCTCATACAAAAAAAGTCTGGAAACTTATTTAATGATCCTTGTAACTTTGATTGAATTTCAATTAGTAAAGCCAAAGTTTATGATATCAAGACTTATCATTGTGAGGAATTAGAGCAAATATTTTTTCAAGAATATTTACCAATTTGATAGAATACAATCTACTGATTTCTTATTTTAATGATATTTTGTTAAAAATTGAGTGGCAAGTAAATGGTTTTATACAAATAACTATTTGTAGTGTTATTTTCTAAGAGCATTTTAACAGTAAAATCTCATTACAATTTTTCTGCAGTAAATTGTTATTATATAAACTTACTTAAAGGCCACTTTTGGTGGACACTTGACAATATGTCAAATCACATTCTTTTTATCAAATTTATATAATAATTTATAACAAACAAATAAAGCTAAGTACTTGATAATTATTGGGGAGGGTGTAATGGTTAAAGTGCTGGACTGCGGAATCATAGTTAGCGAGTTCAAACTCCAGTCACACTATTCCATTCAATTTTGGACAAATACCCTAGGGAAAGGTATGAACCCCCTTATTCTCCCAGCTATGGGTTAAATAGTATCACTACTGTTCTACTAGAAGGGTTGCATCAAATAACCCAAGAAGGTTGATATACCATAAAACAACCAAACAAATTGATAATTATCATTCAATAGTTTTTGTTCTTGAGAAATTATTATGATAAGAATGAACATAAACATGGATCACGCAAATTGGATGTTGTAATTTATTTAATCTCCTAGAATATTTAAATATTTTAAAAATTTTGCTATAATGTGCTATTATTGCTGCATTACAGTATATACTAACAAAAATCAGATTATTATGGTAATTATATAATGCAGACTTGCTTAAAGGCCATCTCTGGCAGACATTAAGCCTGATGTTAATTCACATCCTATTGATAAAACTTATAATAACTTATTAGATGTGAATCTAATTGTATTTTAATACTATAGCATTAACTGAAATCTGCCTACAATGTGCCATTTTTGTTATGTTATGGCAAAATACATTAAATGAGTTTATATCATATGCCTGCAGAGATACAGTTGGTATATTCTACAGCTCAAGCCAAGTGACCTGACACTAAACTGCATCTGATGGTGAGGTTCCAGTCCTGGATCTATGGGGAATGTGGAGTATCCCTTTATTGCTTTTACTCCCTGGCACTCTCTGACTTGGAGTAGTAGTACCTGATAGGGTCCCATCTATGGGTCAAATAGAACTGTTAAATCATTTACTATTCTGAAGACCATTCAACTATGGCAAATAGAACTATTAGTGTTAGATAGCAATACTTGAAACCATTTAACTTTGTGTAAACATATGAGCACTGTCTTATATAAGAATTGTTACCAACAAACTATTCATCTGCAAATCATATGTGTTTAATATATATATGTATAAACAGGATTTGGCATTAAATAACCAACAAAGGTTGATATGCCATAAAACATAACTAACCAACCAACTAACCTAAAAATTGTTTTTCAAGTATTCATTACTAAGTGTTCCATTTGCTGCAAATCATTGATTGTCTTTAAGAATGTAATTTTTCATACGGGCTTTGACTCTTCCCTGACAAAATAGGGATTTTTCTCTGCAAAGAAGAAAAACGAAATGGTGCCAAACACCATTCAATACCATCCATTTCAGGTATTTGTCCCACTTATCCAATTACCAACCACAACAGGTCAATGATATCTGAACAGTCGCTAATTAGATGGTATGTCCTGACAGCATAATTCTTTAGAGCCTTAATTGGAAATGATTGGTAGCCAAACACAAAGTTACTTCTCTTCTGCGTTCTGCGGCTGTGTGGATCTAATTTCCTCCAATGAATCCTATTGAACAGGGATTCATTCAGCAGAAACCTTCCCACTTTTATATCATTCTTTGAGAAATGGCAATGCTGAGAAATACTCCATTCATGCAGACCATTCTTCTTAACGCCTTTCTCATTTGTTCATTATTATTCTTCTCTTGAACTCATTCCTGATTTTCAAGAATTTTAGTTTCCATTGCTTCTATTTCTTTTCTTCTTTTTTACCTATTTTTTGTTTTATTTTGTTTCTTTTATATTTTATTCTATCCACTTTGAGATTTCAGCTCTCCTTATTTTATATATATCATGTTTCTTGATTCTAATTCTTTTTTTCATTTATGCTCATTCCAATTCGATATTTTTACCTCATTTCATATTCTAACCATTATTTTTATTGTGTATGATTTGACTTTTCATGCTTTCTTAAAATTTTACAAGAGTAATGGGGTCTCTATATGCCCCTTATTAGGAAAAGACCAGAAACTAAAGTCTCTAAGTCTCCTTATTGCTTCTATTTCTCTTTCTTGATTGTATATATATATATATATATATGCATATGCGTGTGAATGCATGTGAGTACATCAAGCTATCTATCTACCGTCTGTTGGCCAAGAATGCAGCAATTGTATCCTCTGCAGAAGACCAAGGTTTCCCTAAAAGAGAGTGGCCAGGAATAACACTAAACTACATCAGATGGTTGGGTTCCAGTTCTGGAGCTCTGGGATGTGTGGAATCACTCATTCATTGCCATTACCTCCAGGTTCACTCTATTCCAGAGTGGCTGTATCTGTTCAGCTCCAATCTTTGTGTCAAGCAGATCCGTTTTAAAATTATAAATATTAGATAAGAATACTTGATACCATAGGACCGTAAGCAAATAAATGTTTACACTTATTAACAAAGTTTTAGCCACTGAAGTAAAAATATGTGTGACAAAATCAAGTGAGCTGATTTTTAGAATTTTTCTTCCACATCCATCAAGATTTTGGAAAATGTAAATCATATGTCATTGAGAGAGTGTGCCTTAAACAAGTATCTTTAATTTGGTTTGGTTTTATGGCATAATGCCAAATCTATTTTTATACAAATTAACAGTTCTATTACAAAGCATAAGTACAGAGTTTACTTGTTGAAAACAGTTCTATTTCAAACTGTTCAGTTTAGCAAACAAAGTTAAATGGCCTCAAGCACCACCATGTATCACCAACAATTCAATTAAACATCAGTCATTTATTTACACACAGTTAAATGTAAAAATAGTTCTATTTCTAACAACTCAATTTAGCATAAGTATGCAGTTTAAATGCCATAAGTTATTTTTCAAAGAATTCAGTTTAACATAAGTACACAGTTTAAATGTAAAAATAGTTATATTTCGAACAATCCAGTTTAGCATTAGTCATTTGTTTGTACTCAGTTTAAATGCCAAACAGTTCTCTTTGACCCATAGATAGGACTCTATCAGGTGCTACCACTCCAGGCCAGAGTGGACCTGGGAGCGATGGCAGTGAAGGGGTACTCTGCATTTCCCAAAGCTCCAGCATTACTGAAGCCTCACCATCAGATTGTTTAGTATCATAGCTAAGATACTCGTTGGGGGAGTCTTATCCCTCTGCAGTGATGCAATTGGTGTATTCTACAGCCCCAGCCAACTGGGTCACAAGTATTTTTAGTTTTTACCACAATGCAACAACATTCTCTCTTACTTTCTTTTTTTTTTCCTCTATGTCTCTGTCAATCCATGAGTCAGTCGCTCTCTCTTTCTCTCTCTCTCTCTGTCTGTCTTACACACACACACACACACACACACACACACACACACACACACACACACACACACACACACATGCTCACAAACAGGTGCTACAAAAGGTTTAGGGAATTTGACCTGATTAATCAGTCTGTTGAAGTTACTCAGTTTTTCTCATCTTCAGATGATGAGAAGAGCATAAAAAAACACTTAAACATATCAAAGAGTATATGAATGATATTTGGTCATTCACTAATAAGTTCTTGTGGTATTTTCTTTTATTGTAATTTTAATTTTGGTTTTGGTTTTTTACTTGATTTTTTTTTAATCATAACTCACTTAGACTATCTAAAAAAGCAACTTAATCAAGATTAAAGAAAATACAAGTCAAAATGAATGGTTCATCAAAAAATTAAAAAAGGGATTTAGCAAAAATACCACATCTAAATGATTCATTGATTGGTTACATGAGTTGTAAAAGATTTTTTTAAATAAAAGCAAAACATTTTATGAGAATGCAACTGGATTTTGAAATCTTTGATTTTATCTTTTTTACTTAAGTTTTTAAACTAAGAATTATCAGTCATAATAATCAATAATTTTGATAAGTACAAATATGAGTCAAAAGTTTTGTGATATTTTGGTACATGTTAGTTTGCAGTGTGTACATTACATGACTGAAGCAGTTGAAGCCACGGAAGGTACTCACTGTGGTTGGTAATATTGAGGAAGCTGGTGATATATTGTGCATTGCTTCACTCCATATGTGATTTAAAAGCCACCCAGATGAACATGCAACATTTGGAAACTTATGCTTTATGAATTCAAAATGGGTTATAACACTGCAAAAGCAACTAAAGATATTTGTTGTGTAAAAGATAACGGTACAGTTGATAACAATACAATAAGCAGATGGTTCGAGAAATTTTGCTCTGGTGGCATGGACTTTGACAATCAGGCCAAGTTAGGTAGATCTAAAACTGTTGATTTTGAGACTATACTCAAAGCTCTTGAAGCAAACTCATGAGTAGCACTCGAAAATATCAGATAAGCTTGAGTGAGATTTGTCATCTTTGCAACCTTGATAAAAACATCCAAAGCTGCTGAATTATGTCTCATATTTTCAAAGTATTACAAAATTTTTGTCTCACCTGAGTATTTTCTTTCATCTTAATTCTAATTGTTTTTTTATCACAACATACTCAAATCATCATTTTTATGACACTGAGAAATAGTAAAGCATAAGCTCTAGATAAAAACTATTTGATTTCAAAATCATTGTCATAATAATGAATAAAAAAATCATTGTCATAACAATGAATAAGAAGTTTGTGAAAGTCTTAAGGAAAAACTCCTTGAAAATGACTTTACAAATCTAAGCTATAAATGTAAATGATATATCAAGAATTATTCTAAAACAAATAGATTGTTATAAATCATTATTTTGTATTCTACCATAGTATGTTTTATAATAAAATATTTTTATTGAATATATTTGTTTCTTATTGTTGAATTTATAAGGTGTGATAAAAAAATATTGAGTCTGAAGCTGTATTTACTAAGGCAGAAATGAAGAATGAATGAAATATTAATTTTCTTCAAAATAGTGCCCTCAGCATTCGACACACTTATTCCACTGAGTTTTTTTATTCGTTGAAGCACTTTTGAAGTTCCTTTTTTGATAGTGTGAAGCTGAACAATCATATTTCTTTTAATATCCTCCACATCCACAAATATTACCACTGAGTTGAATTTGCAGCTTAAGAAGAAAAAGTCATCTATAGTTTTGTTTGATGATAATGGAGGTTACAGCATTTACACAATTCTGTGTTTCACCAAAATTATGATTCAAAAAGTATCAGAACTGTGCTCATAATCTTTTTCAAAGTAAGACTAACTTGTCTAGACTTCATCGAGATATCAATAAAGGCCACCAAACATCATTACTTTATTATATAAGAAGCTCACTTGTGCTCATATTTTCATAGGAATTTTAAATTTTAAAAATTTAAAAATTTCAATCTTCCATTTTGATATGTTTTGATCAGCTGAGTTCAACCCTGGCTGCATTCACTTCACAATAACACAAACTGGGAAAGACATGAATCCACTTTTCCCTACTGCTATGGGTAAATAGCTAAGCTGTTGGAGTAAAAGGCAATCCACTCAATAATTAGTCAGGTCAGGAATTGTTCCTTACCATGTACCCCAGTACAACCTGTCATATGTTACTTGGAGAGGATATGGCCACACCAAGTATTCCCATTGCCTTCAGAGATACCATGAAAGGAATTATTTGGCACAGCTCACCAACTACCAAATAGCTTATTACTAATAAAATCTGATAATAAAGTGATTTTTGTGAACTTTTTAAAATTTGCACATTTTTAGTGTCTTAACTAGTTTGTGTTTTTGTTCATATCTACTTATTAGACTACAACAACAACTGTTCAATTATTTATTATCTACTGAAAAAATATTATAAAACTCAGAGATTATTAGTTTTTATCTTTTTTTATTCCCAATATAATTTCAATTTTTCCAGCAATAAAACATTTTTTTAATTTATTTAAAATTTTTTTTTACTTTTCAAATATACTAATTTTTTGTTCATGATCAACAATTTTTCTTAATCTTTCAAAATCCATTGATGTTTTTTAATTGATTTATTTAAAATGTAACACAATTAAAAATCTTTTTTCTATTAGGAAAAATCTTTCCATTTTACTCACTCACTTAGGGCAATTTCACACTTCATAACAATCTACATTTTTCTAAAAAAAATTTACTTGAATATGAATGCATTTAAAATTACAAAGATATTTTTAAACTATACATATATATATATGTATATATATACATGTATTTATTTACCTATTTATCTATATAGATATATACATACTTTTACATCTATAACCAAGAATAGGCCTCCTGGTTTTGATTATGTATGGATCTGGATTGATCATCTCCTTTTTATATTGAAGAAGATTGCTCTCATGGAGGGACTTAAAATATGCTGACTGCATTCCTTGCAGAGGGTTAAGACCCCTATCATAAAGAAGTGTTTTGAGTATGAGACTAAACTGGATCTGACAGTGAGGCTCCAATTCTGGAAAGTGTTGAGTACCCCTTAATTGCTATTATTCCCAGCTTCACTCTGACCCAGAGTGGGAGTCCCTGGGCCAAATAGATCTGTTTAAAAATTATTTGTATTCAATAGGACTATGTGCAAAAAAAACTCTTAAAAAACAACTATACAAAATATGTAAATATGAATGTGAGTACCTTACTTCTAATCACAAAGTAATGCTAGAGGTTTTGACATGTTATTAAATCAATCAATCAATTAATCAATCAATTTATGAAAAAGAAAAATGTCCATAAATTAGAATTGGCCTCTTGAATTAAATGGAATGTGAATCTGGAGGGATCATATCTATTATATTATAAAAATCTAAAAAATCCTATGCCCATAATATTTGATAGTCCATCCGAATTTGGAGGATTTGGGATCTAAAATGGTACTTTCTTTCTTTTTTGTTTTCAAGTAATCAAAGGAGAAGAGTGTTGTAGAATATAGAATAAGTATTGAATAGAAGTCATTTTTTCATGAAGTAAATTTGAGAGAAGACCAATGTCCATCACTTTGCTGAAACCTATTGGATTTCATTGATCAGATAAAATATTTAACTATTTTGAGTGTACCTTAAACATTTTTCTTCATTTTTCTTCAATTTTTTCCTATTTCCCTCAACCAAGATAATATTCTTTAGTTTATCCCAAAATTTCACTTATTCATTCATTTGAAAATCTAATTTAACTTACATAGTAATGGTTATTGTTAAAGGAAATGAAATTGGGAATATGAGTTCAAATCCTGGAAGAGGCTGATTAGCATTTCACTTTGTGCAAATGCCTTTAAGAAAAACCCGAATCCATTTGCTTGGTTGGCAACCTAGGAAATTGAAAACTCTAAATTCAAGCTAAATTTACTCAACTTAAAATTGACCTTGTGTCACATCCTGCTTGTTGTGGAAAGGTTGAGTAAATACATAGAAAACAAATATAATTCATTTTACTCATCAAGGCAGACCCAAACTTAACTATGCAGAATATTCTCTACAAATGGAATTGGTAAGAAAGGGTGAGTTATTTGGTGGGGGTGGGGTGGGGGTGCAAAAAAAAGGAAAACAAAAAAAAAAAGAAAAGAGAGAGAAAGAAATGTCTTGGGGTGGTAGGCAAAGAACACTAGAGGTTAGGGACATCCTTCCAACACAGAATGGCTAGATATTGTTTGCATAGCATTGCCTGATTAAAAGACACAGAACATAGAAGAACCATACTGCTTATTTTGGCCTGACCTTATGTTGATATAAACTATACAAGAATTTAGGTAGGCCTAAGGAGAAGAGCATTGTTTTAAATGCAGCCAAACAAGTGGAATCCAGTTGGAAATTAAGTCTGAATAATTGAGAAAAGTAAAATGTTATTCTTTACTTGATTTATGTCACAAAAATTTCACTATATAAAGTTAGATCAGGGGATATTTAAGGAGAAGAGTATTACTCCTAATGCATAGCTTACAATAAAATTGATAATGTATATATATATATATATACATATATATATATATGTGTGTGTGTGTGTGTGTGTGTGTAGTTAGGCAGCAGTTCTTCATTTAAGCATGTTTCATGAAATAATAAAAATGAATTTTGTCAATATAATTTATATAAGATCCTTTCAAGTTTTCTGATAAGTGTCTTAGTTTCAGGTTGGAATTGGTAGATGAATTTTCCAAAATTGTCCCGAGCACTTTCAGACCCTTCTTATGCCATCATCAGGGGTTGCTTGCTTGTGTAAGGTGTGTTTGTCTTTTTAAAAGAGTTTTGAAAGTATATATATATATATATATATATATGATTTCAGGTTCAAATGAACAGCTACAGCAGCAATTGGAATACACCCTACTAAAGCCTAATTGTCACACCTGGTGAATCTCAAAAATGCAATCTGGACATGGGGACACTTTAGAAGAACGATATGCAATAAAATTGTGTTTTAAACTTGGAAAAAATGCCACAGAAACCTATGGAATGCTTCAGACCACTTTGGGGGCATCTTGCATGAATCAAGCATCAGTTTTTGAGTGGCATAAGAGATTCAAGGAAGGCAGGGAGTCTATGAGGGATGATGAGAGGTGTGGGAGGAGTAAGAAAGTCAGAACATCAGAGTTGATTGGCCAAATAAAGAATTTCATGGATAAGGACTGTCATGTGTCTATAGAGACAATAAGTGCACAGTTTGATGTCAGTGTGGGAACTGTACACACAATTATTTGTGAGGAACTGAAGATGCAGAAGATTTGCTTGAGGTTTGTCCCAAGGGTGCTCAGAGAAGATCAGAAAGACGTTGTCATGACAGCAGGGAGATGGTCGAGCTGATCAATTCAGATTCCGCAGTTCTTGATGCTCTGGTGACCTGCGATGAAAGCTGGATCTACTGCTATGACCCAGAGACAAAGAGACAGAGTTCCCAGTGGAAGCATGCTGGCTATCTCAGACCCAAGAAGGCCAGACTGGGCAAATCCACCCACAAACTTTTGATGATCCCTTTTTTTGACAGCACTGGCATGATCTACATGCACTGGGTTCCCACTGGACAGACAATCAACAAGCAATACTATGTTGAGGTTTTAAGGGAGTTCAGGAAGAGATTCCATCGGAAGAGGCCAGCACTCTTCAAATCAGGTCAGTGGCATTTGCACCAGGACAATGTACCAGTCCACAACTCCATCATTGTCACAGACTATTTGACCAAGATGGGCATCAACACAGTTTCTCAGCCTCCCTATAGTCCAGACCTTGCTCCCTGTGACTTTTGCTTATTCCCTAAGCTTAAGGAAAACCTTAGAGGCTGTCGTTATGAGACAATTGAGGAGATGAAAGAGGCTGTGACGAAGGTCATGGACACACTCTCACAAGAGGACTTCAATGGGGCCTTCCAGAAGTTATTGGAACAGTACAACAAGTGCATTGCAGCCGGAGGAGGTTACTTTGAAGAGGACTTGAGTTTCATGTGTGTACTATCAATAAAAGTGCCCATACGAAAAATGTCTGCAAACCTATTTAATGAGCCTTGTATTTTATATATATATATATATTTTATATATATATATATATTTTTTTATATATATATATATGATTTTTTTCAAGGAGTAGGACGAGGTTGGTCTTTTCTTTCTTTTTTACCCAAAAAACTTTTTTCTTTTTCCTCTGGACCGTGATTCGAGATATTTTTTCTCTCGTTCCTGGCCAGGGGTTTTTTGTTTTTTTCTGGTACCGTGAATACTGGTAGATAATTGATTAGTAAATATATATATATATATATATATATATATATATATATATATATATATATATATATTTATGTATATATATTCTGTTATATACAAAATTTTAGAAAGTTCTGAAAAAGCCAAATCCTAAAATAACAAAAAAACACCTTACTTCCAAGTATTTTTTTTTCTTTTTTACCTCTTTGAAAGTTTTTCTTTTTAGTCGTCAACTACCATTAAGTTTATTCCTCTTTATTCCTAGCTTTTGTCACAGAGTTCTCTGCTGAGACATGACCAATAAAAAGGTCTTTTTTAAGAACTTATGATATATGCTCTACATTAAGCTATTCTAATATATATATATATATATATATATATATATATATATATATATATATATATATATATATCATGTACTGTAGCATGTGTGTGTGTGTGTGTGTGTGTGTGTGTGTGTGTGTGTGTGTGTGCTGATTTTAGAAATACTTACTAGTTGCTGTGTATAACTAGTTCAAACTAATTTCTACATCTTTATTGTTTAGTTTTTTTGACAATAAGGAAATCTGTCCTGCTTACTCACAATAACATTCAAAACACCTTGTCTAACAAAATTCAGACACAAGCCAGAAATATTCACAGAGAAATTTCCTTTCTAGTAAATATAAATTTTGTTCTATTTTTTAGCTAAAAAATCTTATAAGATATCATATGACGTTTTTTCTTTTTTTTCTTCTCTTTTTACAGTCTTCTTTTAATTATTTTTACAACCAATTATTACTTTCTCCGTCAACAGACATTTTAAAATTAATGATATTATTTCATGAAACATGAAGCAATAATAATTCAAATAATGATCTACATATTATTAAAAAATTTTGTTAGTGCTGATAATAAGAATAATAAAGATAGAAAATAATCACTAGACTAAAATCTCAGTATAATTAATGATTCTCCTTATGAAGTACAATGAAACATGGGGATACAATCTTTGTAATTTTCCAGGCAAAGGTTTTTCTTTGAAGTGTAAAAGTTCAATTTCCAATAAAACCTGGTTTTACTTGGCCGCATCAAATTTGTCAGCTTCAGCCTTGATTTACAAAAGTTCAGACTTAAAAAGAAGCACAAAGTCAGAGACAAGAAAAATGGAAAGACAATGTTTATTTTTTTAAATTTTTTGTGGCTATTTCATTTATTTCAAATTTTATTTCATTTTGATCTTTTCTTTTACTGTTTTGGTTTATTCAAAATGAAGATTTTCTTCCAGGTCTTTTTTCTTTAACTCTGTTATTATAATTTTTATTAGATAAATAAATGTATGTTGGGAGAATTTATTTTAAACACACACACACATAGATATATATATGCATGTGTGTGTCATATATATATATATATATATATATATATATATATATATATATATATATATATATAGTTGTGTGGGTGTGGGCATGTGTGTATGTACACCTAGCAATCTATTTATGGGCAGAGCCTAGAATATGGTAAATCATTTTCTTCAGAAAAGGTTGGTTAGCCCTAGAATATGGCAACTTCATTCCATGTAAAATAAGGTGGGCTGATATGACTCTAAACTACAACTGATGGAGAGGTTCCAGCTCTGGGAAATGTAGAATTATCTCTTCATTGCCATTATTTCCAGGTCCACCGAAACCAAAACTGGTAATACCTATTAGTATTACATATGAATATTTGTATTATATAATTTTATGTATTTACCAACCCCTCTGCCAATACAGGAAGCAACACAAATTCAATTTTTATGCATAGTTTAACAGGTTGTAATTCAGAGTTTTCTTCTCCTAGACTAGTTACCATATCAAGGTTAAAGAGTCAGTCTGTCCAACTATTTTGTCAAAAGCTGGGAGGAGAATAGATGGATTAATACCCTTTCCAAGGGTATTAGCGCCATATGAAATGCAAACAGTCTTGACTAGGATTTGAACTCAAGTTATCTGATCCATTTCCTATGATGGTAATCATTACACTATGGATACCTTATGATTGTATGCAAATAAATGATTGCACAGGTCAACAAATTTTTTGCTACTGAGGTAAAAATGTGTGTTTTAGACTAAATCGAATGAGCTGATTCTGAATCCATGCTTAAAATTCTCCTAGCACATCAAGATATTGTAAAATGTACATCATATACCCTTGATAGATCCATAAATGTACTTCCCACAAGTGCAACAGTAAATGTCTCAAACACTTTTGAATACTATTGATAAATGTTTAAGTTGAATATATTGGAAGTACATGTTTTATTATTTAGGGGAATTTTTTTTCTTATTGAAATCCTTATTTTTAAACTGAAACAATATGATTGATTTTATGTGAATTTGATAATATGATGCAGTAAAGTATTTACTATCATATAATATGGTATGCAGAGTAACATTGGCTATATAAAATTAAAATGTGTGTAATCTAAAAATCTGATATGGTGGCTAAATTCTAATTTCAGGAACCTGAATTCAATTGAAAAGAAATCAATTTTTTTTGTAATAGAAAAAAGGGATTTTTTGATTCTCAATGCAATTATTAAATTGATATTGTAACTTGAAACCATATAATTACTTGCCAAAAAGATTGACCTCAGCTTAGAATAACCCAACATACATTGATATGCCATAAAACCAACCAACCAACCAACCAACCAATCTATCTATCTATCTATCTATCTATCTATCTATCTACAAGAATTACCGCATTTATTTTTATTCATTTTCTCTTAATTTCTTACAAGAGTACACATGGAGGGTTAATGTCTACAGAATTGTCAAAAGTGCAAAAATGAGAAAAAATGAAGGTCAATTTTTCCACTCACTTGAACCACCCATGAGTTCCCCAGTAAGAAAACAAGAGAAAATTAATAAAAATTAATAATATATTCCATCTTTGCTCTTTTTCACAATAAATATATAAATAAATAAATATATATATATATATGAAATTGTAAAAATGGATCATTTACTTCTCTAGTGATACAATTAAGCAATGATTTCTCAAACTGACTGAAATAATGAGATTTTACTTAAAGGAACACAAAAACAAAAACAAAAAAAAAAGTTTTACTGATCTCAGAAGCCAGAAATAAAAATAAAATCTCTTCTATATTGATTACATAATTTATTTCTTTTTTATGATATCAAAAATGTGCAAGAAATCTTCTTTGAAGAATAAAACTGTTTAATTCTTCAATCTTATTTGAATGGAAACATTTGTATTTGGTTTTCAAAAGGAATCAAAATTGATATCTTTTATAATGAATTTATTAAGAAAAATCCACAAAAGAAGGAAGGTTTTTAAGAATCTAGTTCTTTCATCTTAGTTCTTTTAGTAATATATTTATTTTCTTATAATGAAAGTATATGCATTCCTACAAACAAATGTTTGGGATTTCGGGACTCTTCCAATATTTTTCTTGTTTCAAAGCTAACAAATGAATAAAAAATGATTACAAAAACATCTGTTTTACCAGTTTTTATTGTGTGAGAAGCTATGCTGTCAAATTTCTTTTAATGTCCTCCTCATTATATCAAAATTTCTGTTTCTGTTCTGGAGAATGGTGCCGTCCAAAAATCAATTTCAGGCTCGGTCTTTCTCATTTGATTCTTTGTCCTTGAGAGAGAATTAATTAATACAAGATATCCTCAAAGTATGGAGAGGAGAAAGAGAACAATTTACCCCTATGTGTATTAGATAAAGAATTCATTCCAAAATTCCTTTGACCTACACCAAAGAAAACTAGAGGATGCAATAGCAAAAATGTTGTATCGATTTGGCTGGATTAGGTTTTATTGTTCTATTTCAAACAATTCAGTTTAGCATAAGTACACAATTTAGTTCTATTTAATCCATAGATAGTACCCTATCAGGTGCTACCCCTCTGGACCAGACAGGACCTGGCAGTAAAGGCAACAAAAGGGTACTCGACATTTCCCAAAGCTTCAGCATTACTGGAGCTTCACCATCAGATTGTTTGGTGTCATATCCAGGACACTCTCACTCTCTGCAGAAATTCCGTTGGTGTATTCCACAGCCCCAGCCAACTAGGCCTAAAAATGTTGTAATTATGATAACAATCAAAATAAGGATATCAGTCAGAATATTTCAATAGATGATAATGATAATTTCTCATCATAGATATGCAGAGAATTGTTAAAATCAATCTAATAACATTTGATATATATTCAAATTGAACAATATCAAAAAAATAATTGAATTTGCATGTTAAATGAAGATTATGTTTGACAGAAGGCAAAATTTATCAACTCTTTTCTTCTAACACTGTAACCAAAAATATGAATATATGGTTGTCCAAAAATAAGTTCTACCAAATGTAAAATTATATATATGTTCAAAACAAAATTGATTTTTTTTCTTGATTATAAACTTTTAATTCTGTAGTTTGATAATAAATAATACCTAATAGTACCTTTTTTGATTGTATTTTCCTCTCAGAATAATAAAAACCTGGTGTCTTTGATTTAGAATAGAAATAACTTTATATTCATATATATATATATATATATATATATATATATATATATATATATATATATATATATATATATACTTGTTCTGATGATCATATAAGCAAGAAACTGACAATCAACAAGTGCCATTAACTCTGTGTCTATCCTATCCAAAATATATATATGTTCTATCACAAATAGTGAGAACTGTTTATTTAAAAATATAACAAACAACATTCTTAATATTATTTACTATATGTGTGTGTGTGTGTGTGTGTGTGTGTGTGTGTGTGTGTGTGTGTGTGTGTGTGTGTGTGTTAACTTAAGAGTCATTTTTCTATCTCAAAATATAATTTCCCTAAGAACAATCTACCCCTGGGGTACAAATAAAGGGTTCAGTTTGAGATTCTGTGTGGACTTATAAGTTCAACATGAAACACCTGAAGAAGGTCAAAGGACGTACTGGCCAAATCATTGCAAGTATAACAATAAAGATAGTCTGAATATTCTAAGTAATAATAATCATCACGCTTCATTTCAGAAACTTAGACAATTTCCTACTTTATTTTAAAAAACCTTTTTTGAACAAGTCACTAATTTTCCAGTTAAATCTTGTTTTTAATTCTGTTTGAAAAATGTTAAAGTTAAGAGTGACTTATGCATTGAATATACAAATATATACGTGTACACACGTCAGATTGTGTGCTTGTATTGTGTAATGAGAATGTAATTGGTGTATGGGAAAATGAGGGTAAAATGTGCCTGTTTTTGTGTTTCATGTGTATGTATATGCAAGTATATTGCTTATGTGAATGTTTTAGCATGTTCATCTTCACCTCTTTTTGTATATGTGTGAGTGTGTATCCTAATGACTCCACAATAGATAGTAGAAAACAAGAGAAATCGTGTTGAATTCTATTATACCATTCTTTCCAAATTGGATACCTGTTTCTTTTATTTTGTTTTTGCATTAAGAAAAAAAATAACCAATGATACAAAATTGAAGAAATCTGTTTTAAAGTCAAATCTATTTTTTATTCCCATAGTCCAATGTCTGATTTTATAAAATATGTTTTTTTTTGAGATCAATAGTTGATCTGATTTATTCATTTCTCCTTTGGTGCCTCTCTCTCTTTCTCTTTGGTACTAACCGGTATTTTTGATGAGACAAATATACGGCAAAATATTTAAAAGCAAAGAGAGTGAAGTTGAAACCTTTCAAAGGGGGAAAAAAATTCTGAAAAACTTCATCCAATCCTAAATTTTAAAAAATGCACCCTGAATATTTTTTTCAATGATATAAGTGACAGAAAAGTGCTTGTCACAAAATAACTTAATTCTGAAAAACTTCATAGCAAGTCATGAGAAGCTCTACAAAACCCTAAAGGCTGCCATTTTTTTTTTATTGATCTCTTCAATTATACTTATAATAAACAATTCAGTTTCAGTGAAGCAGATACATGTACACACATATAGACATCTATATGAGGGGGTGCTGAAAAGTTCTCTGCTCAACTAAAAAGGAAATTACCCTCTTTTTTATTTCTTTGAATTTAATTTTTTTTAAACAGTTAAAGAAACTTGAGAAATGCTGTGGCAAGTGTGTTTCACTTAGAAATAAATATGCAGAATAGCCTGTATATTTTATGGCTCTAGGTCATTCCCTTTTTGGTCAGGTTGAGATCTTTTCAGTATATTAAAAAAATGTAATGACCTTGAAAAAGGCATAAATCCATTTCTTCCACTAGTTATATTTAAAATAATAAGACTAGTTGGGATTGTCTGCGAGATATGCAACCAGATCAAGGAGAATATTTAAAGTGTTTTGATGATATCATAAATACACATGAAAATATTGAGAAACTCTACTTTCTTTTTTTTTTTTTGATGAAGACTTGTTAGCTGTTATTATCATTAATTCAAACTAATATTTTCTTTGATCTTAAGAGTATTTATTACTTTTTATTGCAACTACTTGGACTATCATAGTTACATAGAAAATTTGGATAATTAAAAATGAGGTTCAGGGTGAATGAAGACACAGATGTGCCATTTTAAACCTCTTAAACATATCCTTAACTTTTTTCTCAATCTCTTTCAGTGTCATTTTTATTTTATTTTTTAGCAATATTAGCAACCTCTTTCATTTATTTTATTTTAAATAAAACGTTATCATTATTTTATGCTTTATGAATTTTTTACACCAGCATTAGCTGGTGGTCTCTCACTGAAGTCTAAGTTCCTGCAAGTCTCTTCAGGTCACCCAGACTTTTCTGAGTATTCTAGCCAATCTCAGTAATCCCTGGTCTGGAGGGTTTCAAGTGGTCTCACTTATTTCCAATTCTTCCATCTTTTTTTCCAAATCTTTTGGGACTACTCCAAATACACCAGCAACAATTAGTATCACCATCCCTCTCACATTACACATCTTTTTCAGTTCTCTGGCCACATGTTCTTCATTTTTTCAGTTCTCTGGCCACATGTTCCTCATCTTTTTCAGTTCTCTGACCTTGTCTAAGAATTTGAATATCTTTTTATTTCCTTTTATTTTCACTCTGTGGCCAGCTGGAATGACGAAATCTACTAAATGACAAGTTTTTTTTTCTTTTGTTAATAAAAACTAGGTCAGGTTTTCTGGCTGGGATTAGGTGATTCATTTGTATTTCAAAATCTCAGAGAATTTTATGTTCTCACTCTC
Source organism: Sepioteuthis lessoniana (assembly GCA_963585895.1). Classification (NCBI taxonomy): domain Eukaryota; kingdom Metazoa; phylum Mollusca; class Cephalopoda; order Myopsida; family Loliginidae; genus Sepioteuthis; species Sepioteuthis lessoniana. The sequence continues at coordinate 48,882,574 of OY757922.1, forward strand.
TAATTTGATTTGTGCATATACTAATTGGTAGTAGAGTCAAATTTTGATATCTTGCACAATTCTCAGTGGAACACCTTTCCTACCCAGTCATGCTTAGTCTTGTAATTCCTCTGTGGCTGTTTGATGCATTTTCTTATGTGATTAACTATTTCCACATAACCTATACTTGCTATTCCATTGTGTATGATCACTTTTCACTTTAATAAACTTAGTACATTTTGGAGGTGCCTGTGGTGTAATGGTTATCGTCGTAGGAATTGGACACGGCGACACGAGTTCAAATCCTGGATGAGACTGATTGCATTTCACATAGCACTAATACCCTTGGGAAAGGTATGAATCCAATTATTCTCCCTCCAGCAATGGGTAAATAGTAGGACAGATTAGGTTCTTTAGCCTTGGTGAGGCAACTAGTCTAGGAGAAGGAAAACTCTGAATTCAAACCTGTTAAACTCTGCTTAAAAATTGACCTTGTGTCATATCCTGCCCGAGCGGAGGGGTTGGTAAATATGATAAACTTAGTACATTTGACGTTGTTTTGTACAACTATTAGAAGAGATTCAGTTTCTCTCTTAATTAAGTTTTTCCTTTCTTAGCCAGGCCCAGGTTTTCTTGTGTGCAATCTTGTTAGTTTTTCCCCTGAAATATCCAAACAGTTATTTTTCTTCTTGTTCATTTTTTTATTTTTTGTTTTTGTTGTTTTCTGTTTGTTCTATTTTGCTATTGCTGTTACTGGCTGCTGCAATTAATCTTTCTTTGCCCCTATTGATATCTTAATGTACTCCTTGAAACTTTTTGTTGATGCATCTATGAAATCCTCAATGCTGGTAAGTCTTCTTCCTCCTTCTTTTCTTGACACATTTATATGTCTTGGTCATCTTTCAGGTGTAAGGCCTTATATATAGTTATTAACTTTCTTACCTTATGGTCCTTTTGTTAAAGTTCCTTTCTTGTACATTTTAAGAATGGTCCAGAGTATCTGATAAAGGAGAAAACCCAGATGTTTATTCTTTTGATGAGATTTCTTCTGCAGAACATGATTTCAAGAAGATCTCTTGTTCATCTGTGGTACTCTGATTTTTTTCTTTCATTATTATTATTATAATTATTATTATTTTTACTATAATGATAAATAATTAATAAAAAGGTAACAAAAAATATTAAGATAAAAGAAAATTCTTGACAAAATTAATAATTCAACAACCTGTGACCCAGTGGGGATCCCATTATAATAGTCCGTGATGAGATTGTATTAAGGATTCATTGTTATATCAAAAACTTAGATTATTAAAAAATGATTTTCAGTGTGAATACAGACACAAAATTATCATTTTGTTCCAAAGTGGACTGGAAATTAATTTATTCACTGAATTAGGGCATTTTAAGTGTATTACTTTTCGTTTGTGTTT